>JARHVA010001910.1:2157500-2685000 GCA_037957365.1 Torreya grandis
TAATGATGAGATCATGATCTAGCCCCTACCTGTTTCTACCTATGTACTTCTTAGATCTACTTGTTCATTTGAACATGATATAATTATTATCTATTATTCATGTTTATGTAATCAAATTAATATTTTGAGTGTACTTTATATATTTATCATAACTCAGTACTTTAATTTAGAATACTCATTTATCTAAGTTTTCAATTAATTGGAATGATCTAGAATATTTTCATTCATCTTTGTATATAGGATACTCTACCTCTTAACCTGAAAACTACATATATAAAAATGGTTAAACATTTGGTGATCCTAACCATTGTGTCTTCTCATCCAACTCCTAGCTTGCTCTAGGGTTTTTAGTCTTCTAGGGTTTTTGATTTTAGTAATTTTTAGATTCTAAATTTTTTAATTTCCTTTGGTAGCTTTTTGCATTTATCAACTATGTAAAATGTTAAGAGAGAGAATTTATAAATGGAAGATAAATAATCCTTAGTCAATCATCAAAATAAAAATAAATAATTGATTAATTAATTAATACATTATTACATGTTACCCAAGAATAAATAAATAACCATGTTAAGGCCATGGCATCCACATCCAATAATAGTGAACCCTTAGATGGAATAACTCTTATTACATCCTCCACGAGAATAATTATTAATTTAACCCAATTATCATTTCTAATGCCTACATCAACAAAAGTGGTTTTTCATCCCCTTTGGTGGGTTTTCAAATTTCAAATCTTAATCCCAATAGGTAAATAGTGAAAACTCTTCTTCAAGTTATAAAATTTTTGGAAGCTAAGGTCACCAACATTACACGAAGTGATTTGAAATCAACTCATGCTATTGATTCATAAGATTTATAGCATAATCCTCTTTCACTTGAGATATATTTTCACTCTTTTCCAACTAGTTTTGTTTCACCCAAGTTCACATTTTATGATTTCAAGGGTGATCCTGGACAACATCTCTGATATTTTAATGTAACATGCCTTGATTATGCTTAAAATGATAAATTTTTGACCAAATTACTTCCATAAATCCTAAATGACTTTGCTTTAAGATGGTTTTATCACTTACCAATAGAATAAATGAAATCATTCAAACCCATATTAAATTAGTTTATATCACATTTCTCCATCAACATCATTAACAAGATGTCATATGCATAAATTGCTAAGATCAAACAAGGAACCTATTGTGGTCTTAATTTACACCCATGAAAAGAGTTATTTAGGATCCCTCCAACTAAGCCACAAAATGGGAATAGCCTTAGGATATGGGTGTCTTATGGTGATGTTGAGCCTCTAGAGAAGGCTAGCTTCCTATTGGATCTATCACCTAAACTAATCTCTTACTTGGAAAAGGGAGAGAAATAGATAATAATACATGGAAACATGTAAATGAGGTGATAAAAAAATGTTGTTGAAACACAAAACAAACTATATGACACTTTCAAGACTATTAAACATCACTTCATTCACTCTTTAATCAGCTTCCACATACGTATTTCACTAAAAGGCAAGAATTAGCTATTAATCTAGCATGGGAGGGAAGTTTTCCACTTCCACACTAATCAACAAACAATATATGCACTTAGAATGACCTATAAGAGATTTAAAAAAACACTTTATGAAGGTAAAAAACTTAGATAAAGGCAAAGGAAAGCATACATTCACTTAACCACATCAATGAATTCATAGGACACACTTCAATTTAGCTTGTAAATAGAATAATTTAGTCTTTTATTGAAACAAATAGGTGTTGCAGTAAAATATTGGCATAGCATGAGCATAACCAAAAGCATAAGATTCTCTATCTCCAAGAAAAACATCTAAGAGTCAAGAGAGAATCCCCTTGAGGAAGAGAATGGGATATATATATATATATATAGGAAGAGAGATACAAGCAATAATCAATAAATGAAGCTCAATCACCTTTGATTGATTAATATTGATTCGAGGATGTTGAGTCATGATCCATCCAACATGGAAAATTCATTAAAGGCTCTTGGAACTTCATTAAATGGTCCATTATATTCTTCAATATCTGAACTCTCCACCATGCTTGATCTTGTTATGATCTTCACATTATCAATCTTGAACTCATTCCCTAGTGTCCCCCATGACATTTATTGCACAACCACAATTTTGCCATTACTCCCAATATTAGATATAGGTTCATTATAGATAAAAACCAATTACTTTTTTGGTTTCCTATATACACCCTAAATTGGTAAATCAAACACATATATCATGTCTTTTCATAGTCCTTTCACAAGAGACTCTCATTGGAGAATATGAGCCCTATTAATATTAGCCATGTCTTTTGTTTTTACTTATCTTGATCTTGTTTCATGCTTGAGTCACCTTTTTGTTTATTCCCAGTCATTCATAGCCTTCTAGATGATCATTCCATCTTAGCCAGACTCTATTTCTCATGCTAGTTCCATCCCCATAGGTCCCAAACCTATAAGTCAAGAGTGTTGGGATTGGATTATAGTGTTGGACCCCAAGGTGTCCATTTCTAGTGCTCTTTTCTAATGGCATTTTGAGTCCTAATGGTCAGTTTGCCTTGCTTAATGAGTCCTAAACCCTTCTTAGTTTCATCCTTAAGTTTTTTTATCTTTGTAATGTTAGCCAAATATTAATAAAGATCCCAAATTCAAAAAAAATCTTCTCCTATATAAAGGACTTCACAAGGAATTTTATATCTAGCACTTACTATTTTGGTACAATACATAATTAAAAATTAATAAATGGTATAGCTTAACATTCTACATCACACATAGACTTGCATGTTTGATCAAGGAAGGGCCTAGGCAAAAGTTCATTCTTTAATCTACCGTGTGTGTTTATTATGCATGTTCTCTAAGGGAGAACTAAATTTGATCTAAGACCCTAGCTTGAGGGTTAATGTAGGTAGTGATTAGGAAAGCATGGGTTCTAGATCATGTGATCATACTTCCCCTAACTCAATATTCCCCCTTATGATTTTGATGTATTTATTATTTCATGTATGTAGATAGACCCAAGATTTTAAGATTGAAATAGATATATAGTGATATTTTTCAACATTCAACATTTGATTTTTCATATACAAGCTCATATAGGGACATCAAATAAAACCCAAAAAAATTAGGTCTATGGGACAAAAGTGGTATAAAAGGACTATAGCATCAGACCCTAGGGTGTCCTATTTTAGCACTCTTATCCTTTCACCAAATAAAATCTAGATCTAAGTTCCTTACATCTTTGTAGTCCCATGCAGTACTTTTCAACCCCTGAATTATTTGTTTCAATGTATTTTTCTAGATAAGTTTATTTCTTTCCATATGTAATTAATTTGATTAAATTGTTCAAAGCCTATATTTTTATTATATTTGATTGGATTTTTCCCTTACTCCAGACCCTTTATTTTTTAGGAACTAGACACTTGTTTCCCAAAAATTATAAAATATTTGGTGAACCTAACTTACTTCAAATAAATCTAAAACCCTAGGTACCCTTAGGGTTTTTCCTTCATATTTTTGTAAAAAAATTCAATTTCAAACTTATGATTTTTGTATAATATTTTGAGCATTTATCTTATTCAAATTTATTTTATAGTTTAAATTATTTCAATAATTTTCAAAAATTCTAAAACCCCAACCCAAAACCCTAGATTTCTAAACTAGGTCCTCAAATCCAAAGTCTTCTTTCCTTACAATGTTTAGATAAAAAATTTGGAATTTTTACAAATTGTTTGGAGTGTCAAAAATATTCTCAAAATTTCTATATTGGTGGTTATTTTAAGCAAAAATTCAATTTCAAATCTCTAATTTTTGTATAATTTTTTTATACATTTATCTCATTCAAATTTAATTTAAAATTTAAAATTATAGCCATAATTTTTAAAAATTCTATAACCCCAACCCAAAACCCTAGATTTCCAAACTAGATCCTCAAACCCCAAGCCTTTCTCCCTTATAACTTTTAAATAAATATTTTAAAATTTTTACAAATTGTTTGGAGTGTCAAAAATATTTTCAAATTCTCTATGTTAGTAATTATTATTGCATTTATTTGATTAATAGTACTTTTACATATTCTCTTTGGTGAAAAAAATAAAATGGCCACTAAGACACTTCTTCCCTCTCATCCCATAGATAAATTTCTAAATTTTTCTCATAATTATGACAATAAATGGAAAATTTTGAAAAATTCCACATTAGCTAAAAATGTGGACAATGATTTCATTTACAATGAAGATAATTACTATTATTGTAATGAGGAATATGATGATACATGTGAAAGTGATAGTGAACAAAAAGAAGATTCATATTCTTCTCTCAAACCTATCTCTTTTAATCCCTCTTCTAACAAAAATAATTTTGATAAATGGGAAAGACACTTTTTACCTCATTCTCCTATGCATAATGTACTAAATGAATAAATTATTCATGCACTTCCAATTGAACCTCTTATTGGTGATAATTGTTTTCCATGTGAACTTAATCTCTCTCTCTTTTACTAATTCAATGTTCAAATTACAATGATATAAACACAATAAAATCAAATTTCCAGTGCATAGTTTAAATGATCCATCTCATACTCTCAACTCTATTTTTTCAAAATAATTTCTAAAAGATAACTCTCTTACTCTTACTTCTCATATTGCAAATGAAAATAATGCATGAATTCCATCCATGGATAACATAGATGCATATAATATTCCAAATTCACATGATAATTTATTACATATTATAAAAGAATTAAATTCTTCTCTTACACCTCTCCCTAGTGATAATGGAAGTGATAATGAGTATGATAGTGAACATTCAAATGGATATAAAAATGAGAGTGACTATGAAAAAAAAATTAATTATGATAATGAATGGAATAATGATTATTATTATGTACATAGTGAAGAAGAATATGCATCTCATATTTCTATTTCTTATCTCACTCCTCTTAAACATAATGCACTACCAAATGTTGTGTCTACTTATATGCATGATTATATTTTAAATAATGCACATGTTAATAATAACATCACATATTCTACTCAATTATAATGCAATTCACTAGAACATAAAGATACCAATAAATCTCCCAAGCCACCCCTTACTACAATAGCACCTATTTCTCACTCTTCACCTAAAGAGAATGGTAGCCCACATCCCTCTACTAAGGTCCAAGTTACCATTCCTACAAAGGTTCAAGTGAGCACACCCCCTCTCTATGATCCAATTTCTAAATTTATCATTCCAATGGCTAAAATTAATGATCAAATCTAATGATTAAATAAACCACTTTAACATGTTAATATACCATCCTAAGAGATCATTTCTTTGATGCATGTAGTTAGTGAATTACAACACCAAGTATATCTCCTTACCTTGTAAAATAAGTCTTATAAATCTTGGATGAATGACAATGATTTCCATGGTAACCCTCTAATTAATACATTCATAAAAGCTTCATTACCTAAGCATTTCTAGATACTATCATTACCTTGCTTTGATGCAACTGGAGATCCATTCATACACCTTCAAGCCTTTTGGAATGCTTTTTCATCTCATGAAAGTCCTTTTATTCTATTGAAGTTATTCCAGTAGACATTAGTGGGGGAGGTACATAATTAGTTCTTTCATCTAATCCCTATTGGCTCCTTGCACACATATGCTAACTTAGAGGAGGCATTTCTCAAATATTACATAGCAAACATGGGGCCTCATGTTACATATGAGAAATTACAACATTACATCAGAGTACTTTAGAGATATTTAGTGATTTTATCTTATGATTCAAGACACACATGTTAAGATTGATCTATAAACCAACAAATTTAGAGATTTAGCATATATTTATTAAGGGGTTTTGCCAACCCCTCCTAGAGCATATACTATATCAGATAGAGTCCTCTTTTTGATAGTTATGCTATTTTTGTCACTTGGATGCACCCTATGAGAAGAGGTTTTCTAGGCCTCTAATCTAAGTGGAAAAATTGGGACATCTCACTTCTTGTGGGTGAGCAAACTTGTGAGATGAACCTCTAGATTAGGGGCTAGCTCCCCTTAATGCATCATTTGAGCTCATGTTCCTAATAATAACACTTTTAGGGTGGAAAAGGGTTGATAATAACATAAATAAAACTTAAGATACATAGGTGATACACGAGATCAATTTGATAACTTCCAATCACTTGCATTTCACACTTAAGATCAAGAAACCAACTAAAACATACACTTTCTCAAATCTATGTCTTCTTGCATCAATATTACATTGTGGGGTTCTATATGATGTGTAAGGTTAGGAGGAATAGACAAGAGGTCTTCAATTAATCTAATGAACATACTACTCACTTTAACCATGGAAATCTCTTGAACACTTCACATGCCCTGCAAGAAGAGACTAAAAATAAGTGAAAGAATGAAGTACAATGCTAAGGAATCCATAGTCTTCACTAAGAAAATTAAACATTAAAGTAGAGAACACTATGAAAAGTCATGAGAGAGTTATAAATTTAGTAATTTTATTGATAAAAAAGGTGTAAAATTCAGTAGGGCTTCACCATAATCAAGTAGATCATGCCAACAATGCCAAAATGGCCAACTCTTATAGAGCTTGAGTGTGTGTGTGTGTGTGTGTGTGTGTGTGTGTGTGTGTGTGTGTGTGTGTGTGTGTGTGTGTGTGTGTGTGTGTGTGTGTGTGTGTGTGTGTGTGAGAGAGAGAGAGAGAGAGAGAGAGAGAGAGAGAGAGAGAGAGAGAGAGAGAGAGAGAGAGAGAGAGAGAAGTCCAAGGGTCACTTGAACATGTGTTAAGCTGAGAATTTTAGTTATCCATGCATGAGAATAGGATATGGGTCAAACCATGCAAAGGTAGTAGTAACAAGTGTCAATCTAAGTCACAAATTTGAAGAAAAGTGGTAAGAAACTCCTCCCTTTGCAAAAAAAATTGCCTTCATGATTGGGCCTATTTGAATGTCTTGTAACTAATATGAAGCAATTATAATGATTAAAATGAAATTTAAGGACATTATACATGCCTCTCCATGTATTTTTTGTATGCCTCATCCTATGGAAGCAATTAAAAATGAGCCATCATCATCTATTATCTTGAAAATTACCCTTCCATGCACCTTGCACACTTACCCTTGAAAAATATTTAGTTTATGAAAATACATGGGAAAAGGATTAATGACACATATAAATATTATTCGTGACTATAGACTCTTCAAATCTTCCTTAAAAGGACATCCAATGGAGGTTTTCACACTTTTTACCCTCATGTGCATGATGCCAGCTTTGACTAGTTGAAATTGTGGCCTTTGTTTAGAAACTTTTAAGTTTATCCATAGGATAAAATGATAATAAGGTGTTATTATAAGTCTATATCTTTCCATAAAACTTGATTTCATCCTCTAGAACCTAATATACCCTACAAAATACAAAAAATGGTGAATAGAACCCCATTTAGCATGATTTTCCTAAAACTCCGTACATATTTATCACATTTTTGGAATACCTATAGAGTTTTATACATCATATATGTGTTTTCATGGTCATTACATAACATATGGATGCTTAAAACCCTATATCTCTCCAATCAGGTCACTATGAGGGTTTTACATGGGTTTAGAGTGATTTATACTCTTAACCATTCTTCATAAAGGTGTGTTATTATAAACTCTACAAAATGACACTAATGGATCCCTAGGGACCCTATAAAACTCCTCCAAACATTTATATATCCCATGGAAATGTTCATAAAAGTTTTGAGCTCTTCAAGTTGCCCTTTGAGCTTCGTTTCTTGCATTTGAGAAGTTTGTGCATGCTTTCAAGCCTATAATGGATTCTTGGGAAGTTAAACTGTATAAATAAGGTTTAAAAATATCTGTATATGCCCCAATAACATTAAATAGTAATTTTAATGGCTCTCTAGGAGATAGGAATGAATACTGACCCCTGTTTGGCATTAGGCCTAACTTTTGCTACTAGGTCTGCTTGTACCTTTAAACTCCATCTGACCTTTTCATGGTTTCCTTTTCCATTTTCTAGATTTAAAAATTCTAATATACCAATTAATAAATTAATCCAATAATTATGAAGCATATATTAGGCCAAAACACAAATTGACAATCAATTTGGACTCTTGTTCTTGAGTCTGCCTATGGGGTTTGACTACAACCCTCCTTGTATAGAATGTTTTATCTACCTCCAAACTTTCTATTATGGTTTTATAGATTTTTATATATGTCCTTAATATTCTAAAACCTTATCTTGGGTTCCATTTTATTTTTTGGTCTTCAAAACCACTCCTCTTCAAGTTGCCTATGCTTTATATGAAGAGACTATCCCTATTATGAGACAAAATAGGGGCATGTTGCCTTTTTTACTTGTTTAAAATAATAATTTTAAATTTTTATATGAATAATATGTATATTAAATACTAAAATTAATATCTTAAATCCAAGTTTATGTCTTCAAAAATCATAAAACAACAAGACTGGGCTTTAGACAAGGATTGCCCACCTATAGGTGTTAGTTTCTAGGACCGTGTAGGTCTTGATAAAGGTATCTTTAGGGAAGAATTTTGATAAAAATTTATGGTTTCATGAATCTACCATATCCTTTCATGTCACTCCAATTCTCCTCAATCTCCCACATAAAAACTCTTACCTAATCTCTTGCCTATTGTCTTGTCCACTATGACAGTCACCTTGAATACCCTACTTGTAGATGAATTTGTAATTTTGGCTAGAGAACCAATGAGGAAAAGAGTTTTAAAAATGTATTAAATTTATTTACACATATATATTATCATTACATAACCTTAGATAAGTATCTAGAGACTCATGAAGACAAATCAAAACTTTACACCCTTTTATGCCATCTTACTACCTGTGTCCTACTGGTAAGACTGAGACAACCTTAATGAGCACACCTAGATTGGTTAGGGATCATGTTAATGAAGTTTATAAAGTTTATTTGATCCATTTTAGTAATAATAAACCATCAATATTCCTTATTTTCTCTACAATCCTCTTATATACTCCCATGACTTGACTGTGACCAATTTCCCAATACCTAGCTATAGGTGCATAATTCAAGCCTATAGGTGGGTTTAGTCATTTGAATCATGTTTAATAACATATAGAGTTTATTAAGACTATGTTTAGATTTTTAAAATTATTACTGGGACCTAGTTCCTTCCTAATAACCCTCATTATCATCTCCTTATGCCAATCATCAAACATTGCTTCCAATCCATGCTCTACCCTGTGTACAGATAGGGCATAGATCCAAAAGATCATTCCATGCAACACAAATACCCTTCATGGCTTAAGTGATCAATACTGATGGTTGCATTGTTTTTAATTATTCTCTTTTGTACAAATAGGTCTAGGACTTGTCAAATGCATATAGGATAAGTACTCATTGAGAATCTTTTAGATATCACTAATGTAATTTAGTGATTTCTTGCCATTTAAAGAGGTCACAAAACCTACTTTCCACTTAATCTTCCAAGATATAAATTGGGATAGATTATTCTTGTACCATAGGAAACCAAATAGGCCTAATGGGATCTTCAATAATAATTATCTCTTCCACCTATGCAATTTCTTAGAACCTTTAGGATCACTATTTGGCCATTTTAGAGCATCTAGGCTTGATTTTGATTCTTCATTTTTTTTTCATGTTTTGGCATCCTTCCTTATTAACTAGGATTATAATAGGCTTTTCTAGGAATTTTATATGTAAATTAACCATAAAAATGAATGGATCATCTTATTGGAACACCTTTAGAAGAGTTATCAATGGCCTCAACTGTAGATGATAATCTCCTTTCACAGGTGTAATTGAGATCTTTTTTCTAAATTAGCTAGTTGGTAGCACGTATGTGCCTTTTCTCAAAACCTCAATACACATTAGTAGTCCCAAAAGGTGGAAGACTATGTCAAACCTTCAAACCTATATTGATGATGTCATCATATCCCTGTAGATGAAGTTTTGACTATTACACACAGGCAAAAACATGGAAGAGCAAAGAAATGTGAGGTAAGGCTTTTTCAAACACCAAAATGACATTTTATAATCCTTAAATCCTCAAAAAAACTAGTAGATTCATAAAACCAACATCAAAACACTCTTCCCAACATGAACAAAACATTTGCAAGCAACTAAGCTGACTGTGAACACAAACTAGGTATTTTACTCCCCTAAAAGAGGTTTTCGGACACCATTGAACTCTACAAGAAAATAAAAGGAATGATATCATGTTGAAAAATATTTATAAACACTTGAGGTAGATAAAACCATCAATCCAAGTAAAGAAAATCTAAAACAAGTTCAAAAAGAGACCCCCTCTTTAATGCAAACTCTCAAAAGGTTGCCTGAGGCATTAACGATTGTTCATAAGGAATAATGAACCAATATGAGACTTATTTCCATTAAATTGGAGTGGAATAATATTAATATATACCCCCAAGACCATTCCTCTTGATTCAACTTGTATGACCCATGGTGAGCACTTGAAGTTGGGCCTCCTTTGTGTGCCAATGGAGAAAGTGGGAAAATGAGTTGAAAAAGATATTTTTTGCATTATACTTAAATTAAAAAATTTAAAATTAGTTTGGGAAGTTTAATAGTTCTCTTACCACGTTTTTAGCTGATGGTGGACTTGGAAAGTCTGTACAAGTAACCAACAACTCCTCTTTTTTAGGGAAAACTACTCTTTCTTGATAAACCTAAAAAACTTCAGTTGGGGATAGACACTATAGACTCCTTAGGATACATGTCATGTGATGTGACCTTTTTACACTTGAAAACTTCCAAAAAATACGTATAAAGCATTAAATGCACCTAAAATGACCTCTAAATGGCCCCAAAATGATAAATAAACTTAGGAGACTAATAACCAAAGGTGATATAACATGAAATGACATTAATTGACCCTTTAAACACCTTATAACATCTATTTAAACCCCCTATAGACCTCAAAAATTAATTTTTTGCACTTAGGTGCCCTAGTTTGACTAAAAAGTCAAACTTGGTCAATGGCTATATAGTTCTAGCTTTGGAAAAAGATTGGGATTGATTGAGGTAGATTCAGTTAATTGAATTACTCTAGATTTAATAGTAGCACCTTCATTTATAGCTCCTAGCACACAACATACACCATGTCCTAAATAAGATGGGAGACCACAACTAGAAAAGCAACCAATTAAGAATAGAGAGCCAATTTTTAGAGCACCACCTACAATATGCACTACAAAGAATAGTAACAAGGCACCACTATAGTTTGATTCAGATTAGTATAGCCCATGTGTCATATTATTATCATTACTAGATAGGAGGTCAATCACATTACCTTCTACTCATCGATGAGATCCACATCTCCTATAAAAATAGCCACATTGGCCCTTTTGTAACTATCATTGTATTTGTGGACACAGAGATAATGATTGTTATGGACTTAGGGATTTCATTAATAGATATGTTGATAATGGCATCATACCATTCACATAGGGGGAACCAAGATCTCCTCCATCATGGAACCATAGACCTCATTCCTCCATGACTAAGTCATCCCAAGACATTCCTTCACAAGAATCATCAGTTACTCATCATGAGAGTAATGCAATTTCTAGGATAGAGCCTCATAGGATATCTCCTATCCCACATACTTAGAAGGTTTGGAGACTAGTACAGTGAGAGAAGCCTACATATATCAATATAGTATGAGGAATACATAGTGCAATTTTATATACATATCTAGCATAGTCATAAGCACCATAACATAGTACTGCTCCAAATAGATATTCACTACAATAGAGTTTTCAAGGTCTTATCTCACATAACAACCCACTAAAATTAAGATTAGAGGAACCCACATTGTAGAGCACCACTTCAGAGAGATATTCACTATAGCTAAGTTTTTAAGGACCTATTTCACGTAGAAACCTACTATGATTGAGATTAGATGAGCCACCATCATAGGTTTTAGTTCCATATAGATCTATTACTCACTCATATGCATCATAGTAGATGCCACAAGGTATTATTTCATGTAACAATCCACTATGATTATATATATATATATATATATATATATATATATATATATATATATATATATAATCATAGTGGATTGTTACATGAAATAATACCTTGTGGCATCTACTATGATGCATATGAGTGAGTAATAGATCTATATGGAACTAAAACCTATGATGGTGGTATGTATGTATATATATATATATATATAGACACCGAAAACGTGTCTGCACCTTGGTCATCTTTCACCCTGAACACCCTTGGCCCATATCCTAAACCTATATATATATATATATATATATATATATATATATATATATATATATATATATATATATATATATATATGTAGACACCGAAAACGTGTCTGCACCTTGGTCATCTTTCACCCTTAACCCCCTTGGCCCATATCCTAACCCTTACCTTAGTCCCCTCCATTCATTAAATTAAAATAACTTAAATATTTTAATTTAAAATATTTTAATTTAGTTGCCCCTCTTCCACCTCACCCATGCCACCTTGGATCCCCTCCTTGGATCCCCCCACCTCTCTCCTAGCCTTTATTACCCCAAATCTCCCCTTTATCCTTCCTCTCGCATCCATTTATGCCTTCCTTGACCATTTTCCCATGGCCCCTTGACCTGGCAGCATGCAAGAACGGACAGAGGCTAATTTTAGCCTCTCTGACCATTCTTCAGCCACTGACGTCGGTCATTATTTGGCCAACGTCGGTGGTTCTACCGGCATCGGCAGCCTTCAAGACCATTTCCTGTAACCATTCTCGCCCCCACAAATAGAACTTTCTTGGCACTCCTTGCATTCGGATTCTCCTTCTCCCTCTCGCACAGCAACCCCCAACAGCTACAGGTACCTTGCAGAGCAGCTCCAAGCAACAGCTCCATTTGTAGGTTCTTCAACAGCTCTAAATACCACCGATGTCGGTGACTGTGCAAAGGCAGATTGATTCTAAATAGGTATGCTTTTACTTTTAGTTCTTTCTTTCTATCGTTTATCATTTATCACTTTTTGTTTCTAATTAGCATTCTATTTTAACAGTGGACTGTCATCCCCCAAGAAGCCTTTGCGCTTCTAGGACCAAGCTCTTGCTTGGCGGTCCACCCTTTTGTCATCTAACGTTCTTCATGTCTTAGTGTTTTCTCTTTCAGGTGTCATCCTCCACAACCAAAGAGGAGTTCTCACAACGTCTGAATTTTGGTGTGCACGTCTACAATCTGGGTACATACAAACTCTCATCCATTTTTCTTTAGTTTCTCATTTCCCTTTCTTGAATGTGAAAAGTGAATAAAGCACAAAAACATTCTGGCATGCCCGATGGGACCTTAGGATCTTCCTTGGGTTCCTTTTATTTTCATTCATATAGGGTGCATTAGGTTTTCTCCCTTTTCACCTCTTTCTTCTCTTCTAAACGACATCATAAGCAGGGACTAAAAAAAACTTTTCTTTCTTTTCTTGCATTTTTAGACTAGTCGAAAATCATATTCTTCAACCCTTTCTCAACTTGTTTTCATCCAAACTTAACATTTTGACTTGGGGCTTAAAACACATTGCATTGCATTTCTGCTTGCTTGCATTTCTTAGTCCACACCTAGTAATTAACAAATCACATATTGAATTAATTGTAGTCCACTTGATGTTACACAACTAAACCACTTGCACCAAATCAAACATCAAACTCACTTGAGACAAGGCCCGACTGGGATTTCATCCCCCAGCGGATACCTTACCTATCCCGGCAATCCCACTTAGATTTCATCACCAAGGGGAAAGCCCACTCTATTCTCTAGCAGAGTCTAATCTCTAGGGAAATTATATTTTGGCTTAGCGAGACCAGCTTATCACTGGGCTCGTGAAGTGAGGGGAGCTTGCTCCTTAGCACCAGGCCATGTATAGAACCTAACCTAGACTTCTTGAGCGCCTAAACAAAACCTAAAACCATCCATAGACTACCTCTTCTAGGACCCCTCTAACAGCCAACCTCCCCAAACATCACTTTAAGGCATAAGCCACAGGATTCTAAAAGTTGATTCTTAGGATTTAACACTTAGGGTTTGCCTGTCTCCATCTCTATTTTTCTGTTCCTATCTGGTTTTTTTTGAGCTAGTGAGGACATTCTTCCTCCTTTTTATTCCAAGAATCTTCAAATTTTTTGAGTTTTTGGAAACCACAGTCATCGACATCAGCTTTACCACTGACATCAGTCACCTTCCTCCACTAGCATCAGTTATCTAACTGACGTCAGCGATATTTCTCACTGACATCAATTTTTCAACTGACGTCAGTCACTGTCACTATCCTTTTTTCCCAAAATAGCAGCCTAAAACCCGACCCTTTTTCTGCCAAAACCCCATTCTGAGTTTTTGAAATTAAAAAAAACACAGTTTCTGAAACCTGACCTTTCTTGCCTTGAATGGTTCTAACTCATAGTCAAGCCAAGGCTCTAGTCAACCACGCGAGGCATCAATCACTTCCGTCTACCCCATCCATAACCGGTCCTATAATGGAGTTCCACTCAGAGACTAAAAGAACTCCTACTCGTCCAACCCCACCCTAGACTCCTATTGTCCCAGAAGGGGACCAAGATTTTGCATGATTCTTGGACCTCAACGTCAAAACCTTACAACACTATCTCACGCATAGCCGAATGCGAGACTCCTTGGGCAATCCAATTTATGGAATGCCGACCTCTCTTGTCGCGATTGTGGCCATATCGACAACGTCTGTAGTTTAACCTTTAAACACCCAAGCTATCACCTCGACCAATGACCAGACCTTGACCAACCTTCCAAGTGTGGCCTCACCCTCCATCTTTGGGCCCACTTCCACCAGAGTTTCAGCCCCCTATCAACCTCAGCCCACTCAACCACTCTCTACCCCCTTCCAAAATCTAGTCATCTCTATTCTGCCTACCCTTGCTCCTATCAACACCAGGGTGGCTTCCTATCCATTGGCCCCTATTACCACAATCCAACCTCCCGTGGCAACATCAAGCCTAGCCATGCCTTCTACCCAACCACCCTTAGTCTCCTCTTCTATCCCTACGACTAGTTATCCTTATGTTGCACCCTTACAGGCACAACCAACTACGTTGTATGCCTCCTCTAGCCTCTTCCAAGCACCCTACAACCTAGGGGGCACTCCACCCGCCAATCCATCAGCAGATATCATCAAAATGCTGATGGACAATATGTCTAGCCTAGAGACCTCCATTTCTAGCTCATGCAATGCTCTCTCATACGAGCAAATTTGCAATGAGCCTATTCATCCTTCTATCCTGATCAAGCCATATCCCAGCCAGTGGGAACTTCCTAAATTTTCTCATTTTCAAAGCAAGGAAGACCCACAACAGCACTTATGGGCATTCAGACATGCCTGTTACCTTATTGCCCATGATGATGTGTTGCTTTTATGCATGTTTCCTATGTCTCTCTCTGGTGTTGCACTTGACTGGTACATCTCCCTTGCCAGCCATTCTCTCTTCACGTTCACTCAACTAGCCCAGCTCTTTCTTGATCACTTCTCTATCAACATCACCAAGAAGGTCTCAATCACAGACCTCTATTCTATCTGCCAATTTGAGGACAAATCCATAGCTAACTTTATGGCTCACTGGAGAGGCCTCATCAATCAACTCTCCTTTTCCATACCCTAACCCAAACTTATTAAACTTTTCTCCCAAGCCTGCACCAAACATATTTCTTCCACCTTACAGGTTTAGACCTTCTGCACCTTCGACGAAGCCTTCACGATGGCCCGCAAACTTGAATTACGTGCCATCGAGGAGAATAAAGTCAAGTTGTAGAGCAAGAATCCCAATTCTAAGACCAATGACTCCTCTTCTTCTAAACCTTCATCATTCAATCCTAAGTCTAAAGCTTCAGCTAATGCTGTAGTCATTAGACCTTCATCCTCTTCACCTTCAAACAATCAGCCTGAGCCATCCACATCTCAGAGCGCCACCCACCAATTCCAGTAGAGATATGTACAACGATAGTATACTCCTCTCAGAGAATCATATGCGTTTGTGTTGGAAAAACTTGTTAGATAGGGGGTTCTCAATCTCCCCCAAATCTGACCACCTTCATAATTTGATCCCTCACATGCCATTCCTGCATGGTATAGGGAAAATGACTTCTGCAACTACCACCATGTTAAAGGACATGACACGAGAAATTATAAAACCCTTAAAAACATAATCCAAGACATGCTTGAAAAGGGTGACCTCATCTTAGACAATCCCAATGCACCCCCTAATCAGGGCATCGACATCTTCAAGCAACCATTCCCCAATCATCCACCGACCCAAAACAATGTCCAGACCTTGATTGACGACACTCATAAACACAACATTCAAACAATCAATACAGTCTCACCCTTCATCCCTGACCAACCTCAAGAGGTTAGTCCATCTATCAGTCCATCACGTGTGGATGAACCTCTTTCCCCAGTTAGTTCTCTGTCAACCTCTCTCATCTTGGAGGACGCCTCAACCTTATCGGCACCACCGGTCTCACCATCCTCCTTCTTGCTACCTATGGAAGACCTGACCCTTCCTACCCCTCGACCGCAAGTGGAGGGCACCATCATCCCTACCCTTTACCCACTTGAGGAGCCTCATTCTCCTGTTTCTTCTCCACCCAGGGAAGAACCTACCTCTCCTTCATCTCCAACCAAGGACGAATCTATCACGACTTCATCATGCCATGGGTCTGAGACTGCTACACCCATCTCATCTTCAGCCCCACAACCGTCAACATCTTCTCAAGGACCCAAACCTCATCCAACCTCTTCTCAACCATTTTCTCAACTAGTGGAGAAAATCAAACATCTCCCTTCAAGGAAAGTGGAGCATCTGGTATTATGGGAGCGTCTTAAATCTCTTCAACATGTCTGCACCCTCTCATCTCATGCTGCCGATCCTCCCAAGGTAGAATCTCCCAAGACTCTCAACAAAGACCAAACCCTCACTTCTAAACCTCAACCAACCCCATCAAGACCAAAACCTGCATCTACCCCATCTAAACCTATCAAGTCACTTGGCATTCACCCTGTCTCTACCCTCACTCACCCATAAGTCAAGGTGGACTTAGACCAGACCTTGACCAATAGTAGTCTTCCAACCAAGTCGAAGAAGACTGCCAGACCACAAAAGTGAATGCCTCCTCCCCCATCACCATTACCTTCCATTTTGGGCCCCCATCCTTCGACCCTGACCAGAGTCCTTCCCACTCTGACCTCTAATCAAAACTAGTTGCCTCTTTTGCTTCCTCTGCCTACCTCCAGCTTACCCTCTCCTAAAAAGGTAGTACCTCTCATGAAAAAAGTGCTGTATCTACCTGTCACCACACCATCAACCCAAAAGGTGGTATGAAAACCTCCTCCAACTCCACCTAAGCAAAAGTCACCAGCATCGCACACATCAACTAGCACAGACCCTTTAGTGGGCTCATACTCATTGATATTACACTGACTTTTGTAGACTTCTAGCATAACCCTTCCACCCATCAAGCCTTTCCAACCTCTCGGGTCCAAGCCCTCCTAGTTCGATGACACGAAGATTTGCTTATACCATCATACGCCAGGACACGATACCGAGACTTGTTGTGCCCTCAAGGCCGTCATTCGCCACTATATGGAGAAGGACACTCTTCTCCTTAAGGACACTCTTGACTGACCCTCAACACCTTCCCATCCAACCTCTTCAACCACATCAACATCTCACCAGCAGGCCATGACCCCTTCTTCACCTCCTATCTTTGAAATCAATGCCATCCATATAACCACTAGGTCACAAAAAGACAAGGCAAAAGAAAAAGCCACCATTCCTTGGACCTACCCTTTTGTCAAACCACCTCTAGCACCCAAGCCTAAAATTTCTATCCTTGGCGCATCTCAGCCTTCTTCTTCCTCTTTCGAGCCGATTCATGACTCCATGTTGAAACAACTTCACCAGACACCTATGAAGATGTCCCTTTATGACCTCATCCAAACCTCACCTCAACATCATCAAGCCCTCATCTGAGCCTTGCAGACAGTGGAGGTCCAACCTAAGGACCCCTAACCACTTGTTGCCCTCGTCCACTCTTTATCTCCTGTTGCCTCCATCACATTCAGTGACTCTGAGATTCTCACATCCAACACAGAAGATCAGGATGCCACCCTCTTCATCACTACCTATGTTGATCAAACATGCATTAAACACATTATGATTGACGGAGGTGCCAGCATCAACATTATCTCCACCCATGCCTTTGATCAATTAGCTCTTCCCAAGAATTGCATGTCCAAAATTGATGCAATCTTGCACTCCTTCAATGACACCACCGCCACAACCATTGGCACAGTTGTTCTTCACATTCGCATTGGTCCATGCACAGTCCCAAAGCTCTTCTATATCATCAAAGGAGAGTTTCAATACAACATGTTATTGGGCTGACCCTAGATCTGCGCCATGGCCTGTGTCCCTTCCACCCTACACCGTTGTGTGAAATTTGAGCATGATGGGCAAGTCCACACCATTCCCGCTAACCCTTCACCTTTCAAAACTTGTAACACAACCTACCGTCCAAATGACATTCTTATTCCTATCAAGCTATCAACCCTAGCACTGCCTCTATCTGTGAAAGCTTTGACCAGTTCGCAACTGGTGGTCGCCCTCACCCCTCCTCTTCAAGCAATGACCAAAGACCCCATAGAAGACATCTTCCAATGACTTTCACTGGGGAATATCACTTGCTAACCTTAGACATGTTCCAAACTCCACAAGAGTATAGATGCCTTCATCTTAGCCCCAATTATGACCATCAGATCAGGATGGTCATGCCTTATGGTCCTCCTCACCTCCGAACCAATCTTGTCTATGGGGGCCTCAATCAAGCTCCTACTGATGGCAACCCTCTCTCTTCACCCCAACCATTCACATCAGACTTTTCATTTCTTGGCAACCTCGCCTTTGCACACACTTACCTTTATAGGTGTGCATGGAAGGGTTTTGGTTTTAGACACTATGAGCAAGGCTCCCATCAGCCCATCGAGCCGCTCAATGATGACGATGCCAAGAAATGATACGGCCTGGGATACCATGAACCTACTCAAGCCCCTTCAGACCCTTGCCCCGAGCCAACCATTGACCAATCTCCTCCAAGCTCACCCATTCCTCCCTCTTCACCTACAGAGTCAGTGGTTTCCATCCCTCTTAGCTTTTTCACTGCCTAAACACCATTCACTTGGAATCCCTGACCTATCAACCAGGGAAGGTACCCAGGTCTTTCTTTCTCATCTTCTCTCCATCTCATTTATCTAACCCATTAATCATCTGCACTGGGGGTTAGACTTTCTTCCTACCACAAAATGACTGGGGGGAGTTTGACTTTATACCGACTATCATAACCTCGACCAAACCTCGACCAAACATCAACCAGACACTAACCAATCATCAATCAGACCAATGACCAAACATCAACTAGTCAAACAATTCGACAACATATCAACCGACCTCAACCAGACATCAACCAGACTAATGACCAAACATCAACCAGCCAAATATCAACAAATATCAACCAGACATCGACCAATCATCAATCCAGACCTCAACCAGACCTCGATCATGACATTGACCAAGACCTCAACCAAATTCTGACCAAGACATTGACCAGACATTCACCCAGACATTGACCATGACCAGACCATCGACCAGACACTAACCAATCATCAATCATGACCTTGACCAAACATTCAACCAACCTTTTTATCAAAATATTCAACCAGTCTCGACCAATCAGCGACCATATCAACCAACTTCATGTCCAGCATCAATCAGCATGTGACCAATATGGAGCAAAGTAAATGGGGCAAATTTGCCCCTAATTGGCTTGGACCTTTTATCATCACACACAAGTATGGGTCAGGGACTTATCGCCTGTCCTCTCTCGATGGATGGCCAAAACCTGAGCCTCTTAATGCGTTGCATCTATGACCTTTCTACTGTTAGTCGAGTACTCATCCACTTGACATTTAACTTGAGCTCATCCCTTGAGAAATCCCCGTCCTCTTAATCCTCATTCCTTTCAACCCTATTTCCCTAAACAAATCCTCTATAACCCTTTTATGACACGTGGATGCTTTGTCCTAATAATAGGGGGCCCTTGAACTTCTATAGTCTTGTCCATGACTCTAAATTTTGTCAAAAAAAAATCAAGATGTCAAAATATCCAAGGTCACCAAATCAAATCAAAAAGTAGACTGCTCCCTCGAAGGATAGTTGTACTATCATTGATGTAGTTAATAGACTACTCCCTTGAAGGACAGCTATTCAAACTTATATAAAGCAAAAATATAGACCACTCCCTCGAAGGATGGCTATGACTAAATCTTGCTATAAATAGCACTTTCTTAGAAGCTTCCCACATCGATCAGCTTCACAAATGACCACTAAGCAAAATGACATCTCTATGTAGACTTCGTGCATCGATCAGTCTGCACAAAAAAAAATGGGTCATGGACTTGGCTTGTAGTTATCTTAGGGTCTCCTATAAAAAGGGGCAAAGTTATCCCTACTCTTAAAATGGGTTACCCTATCCTCCTCCTATCATAACACCTGCTTAAGGGACTTCAAGCTCACTTTAATGTCGAAGTGATTAGATTACCACTCTAACACAACTCATGGTCCACGACACAATGCATGAATGGGGCTCTTGGTTTTAACAACCCCTATCTATGCTGTCATTTTGGTCCTTGTCAATGAAAGGGTGAATATGCCTTTCACTTATCTTTCACACTTTGGTCACATTCAACCAAACCTTTTTCTACCCAACCAAGCCAACCCAAACATTTTCAGACCAACAACATACATCATACATTGTCCTCGTCCCTTTCACTAGTTTTTATGGATACCAATACACATGGAAACTATCGACCTGACACAATTTATGTTAAGCATAAACCAATACTTGTTGAAGCATAAATAGACCCCAATTCATTTTTAGCATACATCCATCATGAATATGGAAAATTTCTAGGGATGAAAGACCCCAACCAATGTTACAACATACACCATTTGGAAAACGTTGTAACATCTTCTTCTCCTCATCATTTCGACACATGACCAAACCAATCATCAACTAATTTTTCCTCTTCATTTGAACTACATTGGTCTGAGGCCCTATGACCGGGGCTATGTAGGCAGCACTCAGTTGACACGATGTTTTTTGGGGTTAGCTCGGCCATCCCATTTTTTCATCTTTCAGATGGACAAACCCCTTTTTTTCCTTCATCACTCAACCTTGACCTTGAGCAAGACCAGTCTATCAACCACTTTGACCACCTGTCTACCACTCAAACCCTTCCTTCGAACTACATTGGTCTGAGGCCCTATGACTGGGGCTATGTAGGCAGCACTCAGTTGACACGATGTTTTCTAGGGTTAGCTCGGCCATCCCGTTTGTTCATCTTTCAAATGGATAAACCCCTTTTTTTCCTTCATCACTCGACCTTGACCTTGACCAAGACCAGTCTATCAACCAATTTGACCACCTGTCTACCACTCAGACCCTTCCTTCGAACTACATTGGTCTGAGGCCCTATGATCGGGGCTATGTAGGCAGCACTCAATTGACACGACATTTTTTGGGGTTAGCTCGGCCATCCCATTTGTTCGTCTCTCAGATGGACAAAGCCCTTTTTTTTCTTCATCACTCGACCTTGACCTTGACCAAGACCAGTCTATCAACCACTTTGACCACCTGTCTACCACTCAGACCCTTCGTCTGAACTACATTGGTCTAAGGCCCTAAGACCGGGGCTATGTAGGTAGCACTCAGATGACATGACATCTTTTGGGGTTAGCTCGACCACCCTCATTTGTTCATCTACCTGATGGACAAACCATATTCTTCTCCTTTGACCATGACCTTGACCCTGACCAAACCCTTGACCACTTTGACCCTTCCTCCCTTTTAGGGAGAACTACATTGGCCTGAGGCCCTTCCATAAGGGCTATGTAGGCAGCACTTAGTCTTCTGAGGTTAGCTCAGCCACATCCTTTCATCCATCCACCCGCCTCGACCAATGACCATTGGAGATCATGCCTATCTCCTTCGACCATGACCACTTCTAAGACAATGTTACCTTGGTTGTTTTTGTATGTATGCTACCTCGCGAATGGTTAGTAAAATTATGTGCAGACTATTTTTTGACCCTCACAAGTATAGGATCACAAGCCAGTTGATCCCCACTACTTGTGACATTTTCATGTTTTTGGGAGCACTTCCTGAGCCTAGGATACCTAGAACATGATGACCATTAGAGATTTAACTTAGATTGAATAACCTGATTAGCTACAACCAAATGCTAGGGCCTAGTTATTTCAATTTTGGCACTCCTTGACCCTTGACCTGTGACAATTTGACTCGACTATCCCGTGAAGTGGTATACATGCAATCATGACTATTGCAGCATTCACACTCACCCTCTCTCTATCCATCTCTCTGTCAAATCAACACTCGATCTCAGGTTCCCTTCTCTCGACTCCCACTTTGAGGGGGGAACACCTTATCCCATTCCTAGGGAAACCTCTTCCTATTTTTATCTTGTAGTTCACTTGAACAACCAACAAGATGAAATCAACTTTATCCCATTCCTGGGGCAACCAACTCCTAGTTTTATCTTGCAGTTCGTCAAGAATAACCAACAAGACAAAAAGGGGCAAATGTAGACACCAAAAATGTGTCTACACCTTGGTCATCTTTCACCCTTAACCCCCTTGGCCCATATCCTAACCCTTACCTTAGTCCCCTCCATTCATTAAATTAAAATAACTTAAATATTTTAATTTAGTGGCCCCTCTTCCAACTCACCCATGCCACCTTAGATCCCCTCCTTGGATCCCCCCACCTCTCTCCTAGCCTTTATCACCCCAAATCTCCCCTGTATCCTTCCTCCCGCGTCCATTTATTCCTTCCTCGACCATTTTCCCATGGCCCCTTGACCTGGCAGCATGTAAGAATGGACAGAGGCTAATTTTAGCCTCTCTGACCATTCTTCGATGAGTGACGTCGGACATTATTCCGTCGACGTCGACAATTCTACCAGCATCGACAGCCTTCAAGACCATTTCCTACAACCATTCTCACCCTTGTGAATAGAACTTTCTTGGCACTCCTTGCATTCGTATTCTCCTTCTCCCTCTCACACAGTAACCCCTAGTAGCTACAGGTACCTTACAGAGTAGCTCCAAGCAACAACTCCATTTGCAAGTTCTTCAACAGCTCTGACAACAAGTTTCTCCATTCTTCAAACAATAGGCAAGAGGTAAGCACAGTGTTGTTTTCCATTTCATTTCTTATCTACATTTATCTATTTAGCTAACTACTATCTAGACCTTCCTTGTCTGTCCCTGAGAGGCTGAAAAGCCTTCTCAAACCCCTAGCTCTCATTCATTCCCCTTTGTACTTCTGGTTCCACCTAGTCACTTTCCTGATAGTCCCCTCTTCCCAACCAGTTCTACACAAACCCTCAGACTACTCCTCAAACCCCAAATAGTCCCTCTAAACCCCACACCGACCCTCAGACCCTCAGACAAAGCCTCAGTCCATTCTATAGACCAAGACCAGACCTGTAACTCATCCTTGACTACTGGCCCCATTGACCTCAGCCAGTACCCCTACCGACATTGGTAGTCTAACTGATGTCGGTGACCTTCCTGATCGACACTGGTAATACCACTAACATCAGTGACTATGTAAAGGCAGATTGCTTCTAAACTGGTACACTTTTACTTTCAGTTCTTTCTTTTTGTCTTTTATCATTTATCACTTTCTATTTCTGATTAGCATTCTATTTTAACAGTGGACTGTCATCCCCCAAGAAGCCTTTGCGCTTCTAGGACCAAGCTCTTACTTGGCAGTCCACCCTTTTGTCATCTAATGTTTTTCATGTCTTATTGTTTTCTCTTTTAGGTGTCATCCTCCACAACCAAAGAGGAGTTCTCACAACGTTTGAATTCTGCTGCGCACATCTACAATCTGGGTACGTACAAACCCTCATCCATTTTTCTTTAGTTTCTCATTTCCCTTTCTTGAATGTGAAAAGTGAATAAAGCATAGAAACAATATATATATATATATATATATATGAGCCTTCTTCATAGTACACATCTTCAGTTACACATCTAGTAAGGTTACATTTGGTAGAGTCTCTATGCATAGCTATAGTTAGTGCATAGTAGATAGTATCAGATACAACACATATTCCTACACATCATGAGTAGTATGGATACTTGTTCAATTGGCCATTAGGGTTTAGGTAATGATATAACACACATTCATACCTCTATCATTTCATATCTTCACTTCATAGGTTAATTATGGAGCCAAAGGACTAGTTCATATTTGTATTCTTGATCCACCTACTCAGAGGGATTGGACCATAGTCTAAACATCGATTAACACAAACATGATTACATAGCTTCACTTAGTGTGAAATGATAGAGCCAAAAGGATAGCCTTTGCATTTTTTGATCCACTCTCAGGGAAGTGAAACACATAACATGCTCTCTTACATCCCCTTATATTAACAACTAACATTATTAGTTCCATGTAACCATCCCTATTTAAGCCAAATTATCCAAATCTTGATCTTACCGATATCCCATGTTACCAATCTTAAACAACTCACTTTATCATTTCAATTTACAAATTACAAAACGAATAATATCATTTTCCTACATATGATTCGAAATCAAAATTAGCATTACACTCAAACAATCAAATCATATCCCAAACAACATTTTACCAAAACATATGCAACCTCAAAATCAATACCAAATCAACTATTTCTAATCAATCATTAGCAAATTACTATACCAATATATTCCAAAATCCATAACATAATATTCCTGAGTCAAAGTTAAACAAGTATCCATGTATATATAACAAAGTTTTCAAAACATATACATCATATCAAATTATAATCAATCATGAATGGGCATCATACCCTCACTCTCAGTCTCACTCTCTCCTCCAGTGTTAGTCCCATAATCCACTTTATCACTCGATGGCCCCACACCTCCTTGAACCCCCAAATGCCTCTTACAATGACTCTCTCACTCCAATAGCCAACCATGCTCATAATGTAAGTCCATATACCACCTTTGAAGCTTCATATACTCATCCATAATCCTCATTCTCACTGATCCATAATTAGGTGGAGGCATCATATGCCTATCTAGCTCATCCCTCAACTCATCTCTCTCTTTCACTACCCTAACATATAGAGCTATCACTATAGAATCCCTATCAAATATATGAGCATGAAAACCAATCATAAATATCACTCACTATATCAAACCCTCCTCCATAACATCATTACATATATTCTTTGTAAGCTATTGGAGTGTCAACTCAATGATGGTCTCCCATTACTCATCATCTCCACTTCTTCCACTAGCCTATGCTTCATCTTGAGCACCTCCAATTATAATTACCTAAAAAGTATGGAATTAAATTAGCTATATACTTTGAAATAAAAATAAACAAACATAAACCTATACACAATTTAAATATAATTTCTACATACCTCCCATCATCTAGATCAGCACAAGATCCTCATACTCACGAGCATCCCCTCCATCAATAGGATATAATTAAGCCCATTGATGCCTAGCCCACTATGTGGTATATGCCTCTATACATCCAACATCATCTACATTAGGAATATCTATAGTTGTATCCCACACATCTAAAGCTGATGGTGCTAACTCAGCCTTAATAGGCTTCGCATGAGCTCCTACCCTCGTTGGTGCTCATGCAATCCTCACCCATACCCATGCTACCAAGGGCATGTCATGTGGTACCAAATACTATCTCATCATGCACTCATACTAAAATCACTCATACACTCTAACCTAACAGTCATTTATCCAACAACTAACCCTCATATACCGTAACTACACTCTGTCTTAGGCCCACCCATTAAATCCTTTATATGGCCTCTATATGATATCATGAGCCACCAATCTATCTAAAAATCATCTATAATGATCTATACTAGGATATTGGATAGCCAATATACTCATCCACCACTCCCCAAATGGCCATAGAGGTACCCACTCTAGCCTAAGTAATCTAATCGATCACATAATTACTATGTGCTCATAAACCCAACAATGCAATAAGGTAGTTGTACTCACACCACCACTAAATTCCTCCTATGTAAAATTGTAAAGATCCCTATATAGGTGGCCAAGCATAGTCCTGCCCCATAAGAACACAGTACCATATACCTCCACACTACACATAATACTATGCATCTTATATGTAATCGACACCCCACTCCCATCCATATCAATAAATGAGGCCAACAACATGGCCAACCATTTTCACAAGCGTGGAACACTAGACTATACTATAATTGATAGTAACACATCACTATCACTACCTCTCTAATGTATACCTAATGGTACACCAACAAAATTCAAGGATGCACAATCAATAACATCATCACCCATGTCATCCTATACTATCCCACTATCTACTAATCGGTAAATGAAAAATATGATACACATCCTCTAGAGTCATAGTAATCTCCCTTATAAGAAGCTAAAAAGTACATGTATCTACATTCCACCTCTCACGTAAGGTAGTAATTAGATACCTATCCCAATGCACTATGTCTAGGTCACACATGTGACCCAACCCTACCCTATCCATGGCAACTCTTTCATCAATAGATAATGGTAATAGCCATAATGTCTCCATAACCTAACCCCTATGTAACTCTGTCATCCACACCTCACCTTGAAAATACCAAAAAATAATATAAATATCATTCCATAATGCTAAATCACTAGTCGATAAAAAAATAATAGCACATAACCAAGCAACATCTCAAAAAATCTTGCCTCCAAGATAACAATACTGGGTACAAGATAGTAGCATTGGAACCTAGATAGCAATGTTGAAGCTTGGATAGGAGTACTAACTCTTGGATAGGAGCATTATAACTAGTGAAAATTGTCCTAGGCTACTTTAAATATCTCAAAAAGCACCAAAACATGGTTCTGAATAGACAAAAATCAAGCATTAAGCTTACTCACTAGGCTAACATCACCACCAACCTCAACCTAGGCTGTTAACTACTCAAACTAGGTCACAATAGGTGTTCATCTCCTCAGTATGCCTCTCACTCTAGAGCTCAAGATCTCAACCTAATCAATGCAGAAATGAATCAAGAATCAATCCAATTTTCCTATATCAAACAACTTTTTCATTCAAATCAAAATACCATTTTGCCCATTACTAGACCCCCATAACTCTATTTTGAAAACCATTTTCTTCCACAAAATCATGACAATAGTACCGTAGACATCATGCAATCTTTTCTTTATTATTACCTGATCTATCTACTATGGCACACCCATGTTTATACCTCTTTTATACCCAGACACAGACCTTGGTCCTCACCAATCAAAACTTGTTCCACTTTTCATAGCTTAATCTAATCAATCAAGCAACTCCTCAATCAATTCAAACTATACCAACCTTATCACTTGACCTCCTCTATTACAATTTTCATCCCTCTCCCTAAAAGGGGGGAATCATTCCTATTATTTATATTCCTACACTTACCCAACATACCCATCCACTCTCATAAGTAGATACACCATGGTTATTATACCTACAATATTTAAATTATCATATTTAACATAGATCAGTTGAAATATATAATGATTTAGATTACATGGGTCACTCAGCATTACCCAAGACATTCAAGAGATATACCTTTAGTTTACAAATACACAAACTATTTAGATACAGTGGTTCAGATCATATGGATCCATAGTGATTTTAGCTTATAAATATATAGACTATTTAGATATAATGGTTTAGATTATATGGATTTATAGTGACTTCAATATAGATTTAGACTTAGATACCAAATTTTTGGGCATGTTCATTACTACATGTCTCATACATACATCTTCATACAACATAGCGTAGTTATAGAATTAGATATTAGACTACATGTACAGTCTAGAGCATAGTGTTTTTGTGTTTAGTTTTGCACATGTGGCATGGCAAGATATGTCATTTCACATGTGGTTGTATAAAATTACCAAATTATACATACGCATCACTCACATACCAAATTTTGGGGCATGGTATAAATGTTCATGTTCTTCATCATCCAAGATTATGTAGATAGAATGGCAAGACATACCATTCTCTTCTTATACATTAATCAAAGTTTTAGATAACACCCAACTATACCCAAGTTGTCACTAGGTTGGACCACATGGTTTTTTATATTAGTTTGTCCATTATATTACCTGGATCCAAACTACTTGAGTTTATGTGGGATAGAGGACAAACATTAGTTTTGGGCCTCCAAGAATTTCTCAGTTCCAGTTCATATATTCAAAATGGGGGCATGACATATTTTGCTCTTCATAGCATTTAGATTCTATACTCACATTCTAGATTACATGATTTTATGTTAGATAGAGGGTAGACATTAGTTTTGGGCCTTTGAGCATTTCTCATTTCAGTCAGATTCAACACAGGGGGAAATCATTGCCCCCTTTTTTCATGTTACATGAATTCCACTTTCAGATTAAGTACAAGGGACATCCATTTTAGGGATTCTTTCTTTCTCTATGCACTATTTAACTCTCTACCCACTTCCTTGGCTAGAAAGTGAGTTGGACCATTTTACAACACATTCATCTCCATGCAAGTAGGTTCAGGTATGCATTTTATTTTATTTCTTTTACTCTAGTACTTCATTTTATTGTATCACTAAAATAAAAGGGGGGCAAATGTATACAGCCTAAATTGGTCTAGAAACCACAAATATCATGTATTTTCATATTCTTTTCATAGGAGACTCTTACTAGAGAATATGATCCTTTTTCACATTAGCCATGTCTTTTGTTTTTACTTATCTTGATCTTGTTTCATGTTTGAGTCACCTTTTTACTTATTCCTAGTCATCTGTCACCTTTTAGATGATCATTCTAGCTCAACCAGGCTCTATTTCCCATGTTAGTTTCATCCCCTAGGTCCCAAGCCTATAGGACAAGAGCACTAGGATTGGACTATAACACTGGACTCTAAGGTGTTTATTTCTAGTGATCCTATCTAATGGTATTTTGCATCCCAATGGTTAGTTTTCCTCACTTAATGAGTCCTAAACCCTTTTTATGTTTCTCCTTAAGTTTTGTTTGTATTTCTAATGTTTTTTAAATGAAAATAAGCTCCCAAATTCAAAACAAAGAGTCTCTTATATAAATGATTTCATAAGGCATTTTATATTGAGCACTTACTACTTTAGCATAGTACATAATTAAAAATCAATCAGTAGTATAGCTCAACATTATACATCACACATAGACTTTCATGTTTGATCAAGGAAGGGCCTAGGTAAAATTTCATTCTTGCATCTACCATGCATGTTGACTATGCATGTTCCCTAAAGGAGAACTACATTTGATTTGAGACACTAGCTTGAAGATTAATGTAGGCAGTGACTAGGACAATAGGGGTTCTAGATCATGTGATCATACTTTCCCTAACCTAATTTTTTCCCCTATGCTTTTGATGTATTTGTTATTTCATGTATGTATATATACCTAGGGTTTTAAGATTAAAATAGATATACAATGAGCTCTATCAATATTCAACGTCCAATTTTTCCTATACAAGCTCACACTGGGACAACGGACAAAACCCAAAAAACTTAGGTCTCTAGGATAACATCATTAAAAAAGGACTATAAAACCAGATGCTCGGGTGTCTTATTTTGGTGCTCCTATCCTTTCACCAAATGAAATCTAGATCTAGATTCTTAACATCTTCTCAGTCCTATGTAGAAATTTTCAACTCCTGAATCATTCATTTCAACCTATTTTTCTAGATAAGTTTATTTCTTTCCATATGTAATTAATTTGATTAAATTTTTTAAACCCTATATTTTTACTATATTTTATTAGATTTTTACCTTACTCTAGACCCTTTATTTTTTAAGAACTGGACCCTAATTTCCCAAAAAAATAAAACATTATCATATAGCCATTATAATGAAGATCTATAGACTAGGGTTTTTTGATCATGCACAAGACGTAAAACCTATGCCTAAAAGCTTTTGAGAGGTTTAACAGAGCTTTAATGGTGTTAAAAAGATTTACAAGATTTGATCCTTGTAACTTGGATCATATTGGAGCTCGTATTTATGTGTTTAACTCCTTGAGGTGGCAAAATCTTTCAATCAAATGTGTCTACTTTCATGGCACCCTCTCGAACTACTAGTTCAATTTTAAAACCTGATCATAATAAGTTTGGAAACATGTTCCTATCTTGTACCCTCTAAATATTTTATGAAATATACCTATTTGATCTTTATGGGAGTCTTCTATCTTTGACCATCATCATTTCATTTGATCTTTAATTTACTATCTATATCATACCACTTGGTAGCCCTACATTTATCCTTAGGATCCTATTCTTAGTCTCATTTGGTTAAATCACTTGCACCACATGGAGGCCTCACATGAAATTTCTCATTAACCTTTTGACCTCATGCATATCATTGATATGCTTTACATGGTTGAACACATGTCATTGATCTTATTTCTACTTGATCAAACGTACATTGCTAATCTGGTAAGTCACTGTGATCATGCCACATGTCATCTTTGCATTCATTCTCAAGATTTTCTAACTTTTTACCTCAAGCTCATTATCGATCACTAACTACATGATCAAACATGCACCATAGATATTTCTTTGACTTATTGACCTAGATGAGCACTTACATGCTATTGATCATTTATTCAAGATATTGAGATTGTGATGCTTGTTGATATTGTGTTCAACTTCAGCTTGCTAAGGATTTTTTGAATCCAAATGGATATTTCCTATGGCCTTAACGTGATGTCCCTAGGCATGTCCCATATAAATAGATAATGTTTGAAGACTTGGATCTTGAGATAGAAAAATCATCAAAATACCAAATTTATAAGGGATGACTTTGGTAAAAATTACATCATGTTCATGTAATTATCCATCTTTGGTTGAATTCTTAAGTGAACTTACTAAAATCATAACCAACCTCCTCTATTTATTCCTACATGTTGTGTTATGATGGTCTAGTCCCTTAAGATTACCAAATTCACACTTTAATCTTTCTTGAAATGTTTCAAAAGCTTTGAAAGTGACTTGATCTTCTATTAGAGTCTATTTTCTTCTTCTTACATTTAATCACTCCTCAATCAAGGATTTTCTTACCTTCTCATGCTAGACTAGTCAAATCTTTTGTATGTAGGCTAAATTTAGTGAACATCTTTCACAACTCAGCTGGGAAGCATGCCTAATATGATTGACAACTAAACCATTTACATGAATTTTGAGCTCAAATGACAAATATAATAATGAATGTAAGAAATATTTTGACTAATAGAAGACAATAATTCCACCAAGGAAAGGAAGGAAACACAAAAAAATATGGAAACTAACCTAAACAAAGTAAATGTGCAAAGAACTTATTTGGGATAAAGCATAAGTAGACTAAATAATGTGCTATAAAAACACTTGGAGGAAATTAAGACAAACTAATTATGTATAAAGGACTCATCTTCCTTAATATAAATGTTTCAAATGTACCCCATTAACTAGGATAGGAATCTCATCGCCATCCACCTTTACAAGTTGGAAGGCATAGTGGGATTTGTAGTTGGAGATTGTGTATGGACCACTCCAAAGAGAGTTAAATTTAATATACCTTCCTAGTTTAGTTATTTCTTCATCCCACTTGAGGATCAAATCTCCTTCTTTGAAACTCCTATAATACGCTCTTTTGTTAAAGGATCTCTTCACTTGTGCTTGATGGGATTCCATGGCTATCATGGACTAATCTCAAACTTCTTCTAGCTCCATAAGCTTAGCATTTATGGCATCCATTGGCTCATTCTCCAAAAAATCTAACTGGTGTATTAATTTTAGAGCATCAAACTCAAGATAAATAGGTAATGTTGCTTCCTCACCATGTATCAACTTATATGGAGAGTTGGCTATTAATATTTTATAGGTGATCCTTTTAGCCCATAGATCTTATTTCAACTTGAGATACTATGACATTTGATTATCTTCAATAATCCTTCTTATGATCTTCAACATGTTCTTATTTGTGGACTCAGTAAGACCATTGCCTTGTGGATAGTAATTTGATGAAGTGCTAAGATAGATGTCATGTTGAATAACCCATTAGTTGATCCTAGTTCCCACAAAGGCCATATTATTATCAAAAATGATGGTTGAAGGAACTCTAAATCTATTACACAAACCTTCATAGAAATGTATAACATTAGATTCATTTGCTTCCTTCAATTCTACTTATTTTGTCCATTTAGTGAAGTAATATATAACAATTAGTATCTATTTATGTCCTCAATTTTAAGTGGGATTAATGAGATCAATAAATTCCAATAATTGTTTGGAGGGGTAAGGCTACAAGCTTCACTTTTCCTAAAAACATAACACACTATTTTCAATTTCTAACCCATGCATGATAATCACCAAATAGGCTAGACCAATAATAGACACCTATCATGATCTTAAGAGCTATGGTCCTTGTAGAATATTGCCCTACACCATGTCCATCATGGAACTGCTTGAGCAATCTCTATGTTTATCTTAGCTCTATATATATTAGCAGCATGTCATTGATATCTTTCTTTAAAAAAACACCATCAACAAGAATAAATGTAATTGATTTCAACCTAAAATATCTTCGTTTTGAAGCACTAAGATGAGAGGGATAAATATCATATTGGATATATACTACCAAGCCATGAAACTAGCTGGGATGTGAGGCATGATTAGCTACAACTTGTTCATCATTTGACACTACAACCACCTCATTATCCTCTTACAATTCTTGAAGTAGATGCTCATGAATTCCTTTGCATTTTACCATATTTTTCACCTTTATCTCCACATCATACTCCATCACCTTCATTATTTAACCAACTCTTTTCTCATTTATGTCTTTATTCAAGAGAAACTCTTTAATACTTGGATGGGCAACCATCAAGTATATCTTATTATTATAAAACAAGAATCTAAATTTCTTGAGAGACCTTATAACTAAAAGTACATGTTTTTAAATAAAATAATACCTTGTCTCATATTCTTTCGAGCCTTTACTAAAGAATGCTATTGGTTATTCTAAATCCTCATGATTATATTGCATAAGAATGCCTAAAATGGTGTCCATGTTAGCATATGTATACAAAATGAAATCCTTTGTAAAATATGGGTTTATGAGTGTAGGATCACTAGTTATGACCTTCTTTATCTATTCAAAAATCTCTACTCATTCCTTAGACCAACCAAAATTCAATTTTTTTTAACATGGTTGTAAGTGGCCTAGCTAGAGGGGAGAAATCTAAAATATATCTTCTTATAAAATTAATTTTACCTGAGAAGCTTTATAAAGCCTTCTTATGCTTGGGAAAAGAAAGTGCAAGAATCGAATCTATCCTATCAGGATTTATACTCATACCATGATTTAAAATCATATGTCTAAAAAGATACCTTCATGAACTAAGAAGACACACTTTTTAGGATTTAAGGACACCCTAAATTACCTACACCTTTAAAACACTTGCTTGAGGTGAACCATATGCTCACTTTCAATCTTTGAGAAAATTGTTATGTCATCCAAATAAAAAGGTATAAACCTATTAATGAGGCCTTGTAATGCCATATCTATGGCTCTCTAAAAGTTTTATCCAACATTGGATAAACCAAAGGGAATATTTATATATTCAAATGTACCCCACTTGGTGGTGAACGTTTTCTTGTATTGGTCCTCTTCCTTGACCAAAATTAGATTGTAACCAATATAGCCATCCAACAAAGAAAACCTTTCTGATCCTGAAACCAACTATAAATTTTTTTCTATGGATGACAATGGATAATGATATTTAAGGGAAGACTTGTTTAGATCTTGGAAGTCAAGACACAACATGATCTCACTATTATTATTCCATAATAGAAAAAGGTTTTCCACCTAAGTTGAGTGCTTGATTGGAAATATTATAGCTAACTCGATGAGTTTATGAACCTCATCTCTAATACAAGGATCGAGCATTGGATTGATGGGCCTTTGTATTTGTCTTACCGGTCTAGTTTCATCTTCTAAATCAATGGTGTGTTGAGATAGACTTAGATCAAATCCTTTGAGATCACTATATTACCATGTAAAAACATCCACAAATATTTTTACATAATTCAATGAAAGCTTCCTTTTGGGAAGGAGTCCATACCTTACCCACCTTCAAGTTATTACCAGTTGTAATCTCTACATTAGCATAGTATTCCTCCTTTATTGATAGATATAACTTTTACCTTCTCAAATCATCATCACCACTTAATATATTTTAAAGTGTGATGAATACCTTGGGTAACCTATTTATTTTTGGTTGCATAATATGATCACCATATTATTGTAAGAACTTTGATGATTTATTGAGGAAAACTCAGCCTCTTCTTGTAAGAAACTGATAATTTGATTGTCATCTTCAAACACTTTCCAATTATTATGTTTATCTAGAATAGAAGGTATTACAACCACCTTAATGTGTGACTAAATCTTTTCAGTATTTACATCAGTTAGGATACTAAATTTCACCCTAATGGCATCCAAACTATCTTCATGGTTTTTATCATCTTGTGGTATTGCCTAAATGTTGAATGCTTAAAAATACTCAAGTAAGTCCCATGCCCTATGATTATAATACCTAAGAAATAAGTTTTTTCACACACTAAGACCTCTTACTTGGTTAACTAAAAGTTCACTATCACCAAAAACTTGCAAGGTGTTGACTTTCATCCTTCTAACCCACTATAAACCATGAACTAGTACCTCATATTCTACAACATTATTCTAACAACCAAACTAAAACTTGATGTAAGATAAATACTTTTTCTTGGATGGCGAAATCAGAATCATTACATCCCTAATACTATACTTATTCCTTGATCCATCAAATTATAATTGCCATAGACTATCACTAGACTCATCATCCTTTGTCATGGATGGAATTGGTGCATCATTCTCATGAAGGAAATAAACAAAAAATCCCTCTTATTTAATTATATTATAAGGATCATACTCATGTAATTTTGATGATCACTCATCATGTAATAATTATGAAACATTATCTAAAGGTGATTCAATTTCCACTTCACTATTTTCTAGCACCTCATCTAAGATGACATAGTTAGTGTTTAAAACACTTGGCATATATGGATCCAAAAGGAAACATGTTATGGGTTGATAATGTATTTTTAACTTGGTACCATACCTAGTTATAAACAACAAATATATCTAATCAGCTTATAATTATCCTCCAATCTTTGAGGTGAAGTCTGTTGATAGGCACATGGTAAAGTAGGGAGGCAAGTCCACCACAACCACATCTTACTAAATGGTAACATTGAGAGAAGCATGTAATATCAACTTTAGATATTTGATAATTCATACTATATTTTTTGGTGATTTATCTAATTGAAACACTCCTTTAGAATTTGGTTCATAAATAAGACCAAGCTTGTTAGCAATTTGTTTAGGCATAATAGTGTTAGTGACACCACTATCTACCATACAGTTATGAACCAAACTGTCACAAAATATCAAATAAAGGTATAAATGAGGAGTTTAATTTGATTTTACCTTATTTTTGTCTACCTTTACCATCTTATGTACCTATTATACTTGTTGTTTAGTTGGCTGGTTTGAATTGGTTAGGACAACACCTTCTTACTCAAGTAGATTTGGAGAGACTTTAAGAGCTGAAAGATCTTGAATGAGCATATATTTTTATCCGAATAGATAGGGAATCCCAAATGATAATATTTATATTATAATTCTTCATTTGACCTACTCTACTGAATTGGGCCCCACTAACCTTTGGCTATACTTTTTGAACCATTAGTTTCTCATAAACTTGAAGCTTTTGAGGAACTTTTCCAACCTATGCATTCTAATATTTTTATGTTATAATGGAAACAAATTGATCTTGAGTCCTCTTTGGAACAACATTAGGAGTAATTGGATCATTATTCACATATTGAGCCTCTTTAATGGCTCTTATTTTGTCTCTAGTTAGAGTTATAACTTGACTAATTATATTGCTAGTCTCACCAATATGAATGAATGAAACATGATCATCTATTTATGAATTCATATTTATGACATCAAAATTCCATTGAACTTGCTAAGGTTCTCCTTATGATGCCAAACTTATTTCTTGATATTGATCGTCTTGAAGAGAGAACTCTTCTTGGATCATTTGTGGCATAGTGATGTTTTGTGAGACCAAGGATTGTTTTTTAGTATCATATAAATTAGATGGATAAAAACCTAAATATTTAATTAAGCTTTTTAAGTCGGTGTGGGAATAATATCTTTTAAACTCAAAGGTATATTGGTATCAAGAGCTGCATATTGTTTATCTTGATTTATGGCTCCTTATGGCTAACAGGGTGGTATATTTTCTATAACTCTTTGAGAAGGAGGCCTTTGAGATATAAAGGGTTGATACGTACCCTAATTTTGTTGTTTTTAAGGCATACTAGCCTGATATTTTTGTATTTTGAGTTTCACTATTTCATTCCCAAAATATTATGACAAACTTTTCAATTCTCTAATCTCGCTAGGCTGAGTAGCAGGGGTTACAACTTGATCTTTAGTAGATGGAATATGATCTAAATATGGAATTTAAGGTATATAATGGGGTGTATATGGTTTTAAATCTAGGAATATATGCATTGGAGGCTTAAGAGAGAGTTTATCATTGACCAAATTTGGCCTACATGCCTAGTTTAGAATAAGAAGCTAAGCGAAGTCCTGATTGAAGAGTGACATGATGTCATAAGTAATATATAAACTTAAAGAGGAGATCACATAGAATTTACAACATTTTGAAACAATTTAAATATGATTAAAGTGAAAATTTGGTTTAAGAGACTAGACCGTCATTAGGATGTCATACAAGAATGAATGAAATAAACTAGTTGTACATTTAATAGGTTCACTTAGAGATCCTCTTAGACCAAAAGAGATTGATGGACATGATGCCCTTCATTTGAAAATCATCCTCTAAAAATTTCATGCCTTGATGAATTCTCTATCTTGAGATATAAGCCTTCAAAGTAGAACCAATAGATGAAGAAGGTCGCACGAGCATCAAAATTAAACCTTGATAATTAACCATTGGGGTTCAAAATGTGATGGGGTCAATGATAGTCATGTGGATGTTAAATTTTGAGCATATATATGTAAAATTTAAGACACAATAAATAACTATTGGGGTTCAAAAATCCTAAGACATTCGCATAGACATCAAAGACATTCACATGGATGTCAAAAATGGGCACATAGACATTAATTAGTAGGCCTCATGAATTGTCCATTTGATTTAAATGGTGGATCCTAAGAATATCTACAATTCACATTCATTCATACATCTGGATATGATGGTGTGAGTTAAGGTTAAAGAATCAGAGGATCTAGATCAAAGGCTCACATTCATTCATACATATAGATCTAATGATGCAAGTTAAAGTCAAGGAGTTAGCGCATCCTAAGGACCAATAAGGAGAAGATATTTTACAAAAAATTAATAGGTTTGAGTTGGAAATCAACAACAAATTAAAAAAGAACAAATCCATAAGTTTTTAGTGGAGGTCAACAAAACAGTTTTTGACCCATGCAAATGAAGGTCTCAAAGAGCCATGTTGCCATTAGAGCTCAGTCAATAACATATGCAGTAATATAAGAAAGATGGTCAAGGATAACTCTTTTTCATAATTAAATTTTAGATAGGACCTTTGGTCAATAATTTAGAACCTATTGACAATGTTGTATGATTACTCTATTGATGTGTTCATTGTTTTTCTAGATTGAAGATCCTTGTATATAGTAGCTTCTTGGCTCTCACATGGTTTAGAGGACAAATAGGTCTTTTTGGGTCTAATACAGAGATCAAACAAGACTAAATGTCTATCAAACTTTCATGGATATTATGACTATTTGAAAATTGATAGATTGGGTTGGTTTTTGATCTATGATGGACCTATGTTTAAGCTAGAGAAAATAAAAACATAAATGTGATTATGGGGAAGTGTATCATCTTTTGATATGGTCACATTTTTGATAAATAGGTACTTATGACCATCCAAAGTAGATGTGGCATGAAGCTCTCAGTTTTGAGATATGATAAGATTGTCCTTGTTAGTAGATCAAGTGGAAAGTGGCATGGAGTTCTAACGAGGAGACCTAGTGGATAGATAAAGAAAATGGTCATTCAATTATATTACAAATATTTTAAAATATTAATTCCTTCTTGATAAGATCATGACTCAATATCCTCGAATTGGTGTTAATCCATCATAGGTTCCCCTCTCTTCTCCCCCTTTTCTATATATGTTCCATTTTATTACACATTATAACTCTATCTGGATTTTTTTAGATAATAAATCTCTAAGATTTTTTAGAGAAATAGACTCTTATGCTTTGGTTTGCCTAGGCTATGCCAAAAACTTTAATATAACACCTTTTAATGTAATAAAGACTCAATTCCATCATTTTTGAAAACTAAATTGAAGTGTGTTCTATGAATTCATTTAATATGGTTAAGTGAATATATGCTTTCCTTGCCCATGTCTAAATTTCCTCACATTCATTAAGTGCTTTGTAGTCCTCAAAGTTATTTTAAGTAAAATATATAGTTTATTGATTAGCTTGGAATTGGATATCTACCCTCTCATGCTAATTTGATAGTTTTTCAATGCCTTATTATGTAATACTTTTTTGGGATTAATATATTTGGTCTTGAATGTGTCTTATAGTGTGTCTTGTGAAAAGTGTAAGTGTTATAGTTAATGGTGCATCACCTCATTTTATATGATTTCATATATTGTTGTTACTATCTCTCCCATTTTCCAAGTAGTTATTAGTTTAGGTCTAGTTTAGGTGATATATCCAAAAGGAATTCAGCCTTCTCCAGAGGTTTGACCCAAGTTTAGGTGACCCATAGCCTAATGTCATTCCCATGTTGGACTCAGTTTTGATAATAAGACTTGAACATTCTCCTTACTTAGCTAGGGTGCAATCTAGGACATTAATAGTTTTGGCATGCCTAATGGGACAAAATTTCCTTGGCATAATTGAAGTTTAAAGATTTAGAAGAAGAAATTATATTAGGATGAGACATCTACTGTAATCAAAAGCTAAAAATTCTTCAAGTTATAGTAGCATCATCTAGATAGTGCTTTCATTCCAAAGATTACTAAAATATCAACAAGTAAAGGTACTTCTTTTTAATACAATGAATTTCCTTCAAATTCTTATAAAAAAATCAAGATTCAATATAAGTCCTTATCCTCAAAATAAATATTCATATCCTAGTCATCCTATTATTTTAGTCCAAGCTATTGTCCCCATTACCCAAATAGTTATTAGGAATCAAGTTTTCTTCCATTAATAAGGGTAGTCCCCTAAATTTAGCCCAATATGATGGCATTATTGTGTCTACCCTTAAGATTATTCCTTTCTTCTTAGGAGAACTGGATAAAACAACTAATATTGAGCATATCCAAGATGTTGCCAACCTTTGTTCTATTCATAATATTATTCAAGATAATTTGTCTATTAGATTGCTTATTGCTTCCTTCAAAGAAAAAGCATTGCAATGGTAAAGGAATATTCTTTTAACCTTCATTACTACTTGGGATGAGTTAGGTACAACCTTAGGAAATTTGAAGAAAAATTTGATCATCTATCCTTAGTTAAAGAGTTGACTACCATTAAAAAGTACCCACATAAATTCATGTCTGATTTCAACCTTAGATTCCAAAAGACATGGACTAGGATACCTAAATTGGTTAGACCATCCATAGAATATGCATTCTTATACTTTTTAAAATCCATTAATTTTGATATTAGTGTGATGATACAGTCCATGGGTGGTAATACTTTGTCAAATGTCTATGAGCTTGTAATAAGAGTAGAGAATAGCTTGATACAAGTTGGTAAACTTTCTCCATGGCCCTTAATGAATATTTTTCTAGAATTTCAACCTATTCCACTCCCTAAAGTCCCTTAAATACCATCTATAGCTCCTATCACATCTCTTAAAGCATAAGTTATAACCCCTTGTAATCAAGATAGTGAGATTGGAGATTCAAAAAGTATGTTACAATCTTTTATAAATGAGATAGTTTAACTCAAGAGATAATAGTACCATAGTAGGACTTATCAAAAATAAAAATAGAACACCTATAAACCCTCCAACCATAAAATGCCTCCGTATCAAGTTTTTATAAAAAATAGACCACCCTATCAATCTCAAGGAGCCATAATCCAAGATAAACCATATGCATCCCTTGACCTTAATGTACCCTCTAGTTTAAAATCTATTATTCCCACACCTCCTCAAAAAAACTTGATGCAATATTTAGGTTGGTATCTTTTTAATCCAAATGATACTCAAAAACAAGCCTTGGTATCATAAGATATTACTATGCCACAAATGACACAAGGTCAATATAAAGAAATAAATTTGATACCTAAAGAAGAGACTCAACAAATTCAAGGGCAACTTGATGTCATTAATATGAATTGGTAATGGATGATCATGTTGCATTCAATCAAATTGGTGAATCTAGAAACACAAATTATCAAGTTACATCTCTGACTAGAGATGAAATAAGAGTCATTGAGGAAGCTCAAGATGTGAGAAATGTTTCTAGTACTCCTAATATTGTTCTCAAGAGTATGAAGGATTAACCTGCTACCCCTATATCAAAAAAAAAAAAATAGAATGCAGAGGTTGAGAAGGTCTCTTAAATACCTCTGATTAAAAAATAACCAATGGCTCACAAAGTGTCTCCAAAGGTTAGTAGAACCTCATTTAGTGTAATAGATCATATGAATAAATCCAATGTCAACATCAGCATGTGGGACTCCCTTGATATTCTAGGGCAAAAGGACATGCTCATCTACGAGCTTTTAGCTCTCAAGGTGTCTCAAGAACCAATTAAGAAACAAGGTGATATTTTAGGTAATTCAAACCAACCAAGTAACAAGATCAATAGGTACATAAAATGAAAAATGTAGACAAAACCAATGTCAAATCAAAAAAGACTCCTCCTTATAATAGTTATATGGTACCTATAATTATAATTATATGGTAGATAGTGGAGCCAGTAGTTATTTTCATGCATAAATAAATTACATATAAGCTTGGTATTGTCTATGAACCAAATATTAAAGGAGTATTACAACTATATGGATCACCAAAAAAGATAGTAGGCATAATAAAAAATCTAAAGTTGACACTACATGCTTGTCCCAATGTTACCATTCAACAAGATGTAGTTTTAGTGGACTTAACTCCCTATTTTTCCATGTGTCTTTCAAAGGACTTTACCTCAAAGGTTAGAGGACACTTATTAGGTAACTAGACATATTTGATGCTCAAGACCAAGTACGGTACTAAGGTAACAATACATTTTGAACCTATTACACATTTCCATTTGGAGCCATATATGCCAAGTATGGTGAACACTAATTATACTATCTCAGATGAGGTGCTAGAAACTAATAAAGTAGAGACTAACTCACCTTTAGATGGAGTTCTATATTTATTCCTTGATGAATGGGCCTCTGATTTTCATGAACATGATCCTTATAAAATAAATTAAGAATAAAGGCTTGGTTTTTATTTCCTTCATGAAAAATATACACTAATTCTAGCCTTGATGAAGGATGATGAGTCTAGTGATGGCCTATAGCCAACTATACTTTGATGGATCAAGTAACAAACATGGGACTATGGATAAAATGATGTTGATTTATCTAGATAATCAAATGTATTTATATTATCCTAAGTTTTAGTTTGGTTTTTCAAATAATGTTACTAAATATAAAGCATTATTTCATGGTTTATAATGGGCAAGAAAGATAAAGGTCAATACCTTACAAGTCTTTGGTGATAGTGAACTAGTAGTCGACCAAGTAAGATGTCTAAATATATGCAAAATTATATTTCTTGGGTCTTATAAGCATATAGTATGGGACTTACTTGAAGACTTTTAAGCTTTCAATATTTGTGTCATATCAAGAAATGAGAATAAACATGCAGAGAAGTTGGTTTCCTTTGGGTCACAATTCAGTATCCCAAATATAAAAAATGAAAAGGTCCATGCACACATCAAGGTGGTTTTAAGAACTTTTATTCTAGACAACCATAATAATTGGTAAGTACTTGAAGATGACAATCAAAATGTTAAGTTATTTCAAGAAGAAGCTAAATTTTTCTCAAGGAACCAAGATAAGCTCTTGCAGTAGTATGGTGACTATATTGTACAACTAAAGATAAATAAGTTGCCTAAAGGGTTGGTCACACTTGAGAATATATTTATCAGAGATGATGAGTTGAGAAAATAAATTTTTTAATTATCAATAAAGGAGGAACACTATAAATGTGGAAATTTCAACTAGTAAGAGCTTAAAGTTGGGAAAAGTTTGCACTCCAAAAAAATAAAATTTCATTGAGTAATGTTCAAGTTTTGTAGATGTTTTTTCATCGTAGTACACTAACCTCAAAGTATTTGATCCAAGTATAGCTCAATACACCATTGAGTTATAAGATGAGACTAAACTAGTAAGACAAATACAAAGGCCTATTAATCTAAAGCTTGTGATTTTGATAAGAGCTGAGCTTCATAAGCTCATTAAATTAGATATAATATTTCCAATTAAGTACTCAACTTGGGTGGAAAATATTGTTCTATTACAAAAAAATAATGGTGAGATTAGATTGTGTGTTAATTTTCATGACTTGAAAAAATATTCCCTTAAAGACCACTACCCATTACCATCAATCGAATAAATTTTATAGTTAGTTGTAGGTTTAAAAAGGTTCTCTTTATTGGATGGCTATAGTGGTTACAATAAAATTTTGGTCAAATAAGAAGACAAATACAAAATATCCTTCACCATAAAGTGGGGGACATTTGGATATATAAAAATGCCTTTTGGTTTATCTAATGTTGGAGAAACTTTATATAAATCCATGGATATGGCATTCTAAGGTCTCTTCAACAAGTTGATACTTGTTTATTTAGATGACATAACAGTGTTATCTGAGAACGTATATGAGCACATGATTTATCTTAGACAAGTGTTTGCAAGGTGAAGGTAATTTGGGGTGTCTCTTAATCTCAAAATATGGTACAAGTATAGATCATGATATGATAGATTTAATTCCTAAACTTTCCATACCTAAACACAAAAAAGCTTTGCAAAGCTTTTTCAACAAGATCAATTTTATAAGAAGGTACATTTCATATTTTTCCACTTTAGCTAAGCTAATTATAGCCATGTTAAAGAAGGGTTAGAGTTTCAACCAATCCAAGGAAGGAGTGAGGAGCTTTAAAGAGATCAAGAAATCCATAGCCAGTGCTCCTACACTCTAGAACCCTAATCTCATAAAGGATTTATTCTTATATACCTATGCTAACATTAACATAATTTCATGTATTCTCATGAAAAAAATCAAGAGGTTTTAGAGAAGCCAATATCTTTCTTCAACAAGGCTTAGAATATTATGAAACAAGGTATTGTTTTGTTGAGAAACATGTACTTTTAGTTATAAGGTATCTCAAGAAGTATAAATACTTGGTGTCTAATAATAAGATACATCTAATGATTACACATCCAATTATCAAAGATTATCTCTCGAACAAGGACATAAATGATAAAAGAGTTAGTTAGATAACCAAGGTAATGGAGTGTGATGTGAAGATCAAGGTCACAAAGATGGTTAGAGGAAAGGGACTTTATGAACATCTAGCCCAAGACTTACAAGAGGCTAATAGAGTGGTTATGGTGTTAAATGATGAAGAATTTATAACTAATTACACCTTACCTTCCATCTAGTTCAAATATATGGTAAGATACCTCTAGAATGGTATTTATCCTTCTCATTTGACCCCTTTAAAAATAAGATATTTTATATTACAATCAATTCCTTTTTTCCTTGTTGAAAATGTTTTGTTTAAGAAAGATATCAATGGCATGTTACTAATATGTATAGATCTAAGTCAAACATAGAGATTTTTTGAGTAGTTCCATGATGGACATGTTAAAGGACTGTTGACCCAAATTTACCCCTCTGGCAAAATTTTGGTCACCCTCTTCGAAAGCTATGAAAGGCCAGTCAATTTCAAGTTGCAGTCCATCTTCAGGTTCATGCTCAGTTCAACAGAAAGGTCAAGCACCTTGGTTCAAAGGAAAAAGTTCAAGTCAACAGTTCAATCCGTCTAAGTCCTGCAAAAAATTCAAAGTTTAAGCAATGGGTGGTAAAATTGCCACACACAGCAGTAACGGGGAAAAAGAGACCGCCAACACAAGTAGTGGGTGGCAAAATTGCCGCACACAACAGCAGCGGGGAAAAAGAAAATGGCAGCTAACTCAGCTGACATCGGCAAAATTGCCACGCACGGTAGCTAACTCGGTTGACATCAACAAAACTATCGTGCACGATAGTAAATCAGTTGATGTCAGCAAAATTGATGCGTGCAATCCATGACATTGGGCGGTAAAATTACCGCTCACATCAGGTGGCAAAAAAGACCTACATAACACAAAAAAAAGCCCACCCAGCAGGCAGAGGAGCAAGCTGCACATAAAATGAGGTAGCAAGCATGGTCCCAGTAGACTTATGATGTCATCTACAGTGTTTTCCCTCTTCCCAATGAATACATAAAGCTACCACTTGCAAGCAAAAGGCCAATGAGACTCCTCTTGGCTTTTCCCATATAAATACGCAGACTTGGTCACATTAAAGGATCTTCTCTAATTTTAGAAGAGCAAAGCTCTCCAAATTCTCCACCTAAATCAATAAAATATAGTTTTTTTCCTCCATCTTGGATAGATTGTCTATGTATGTTATGAGTATTATTTGTGTTTAGTCATTATCTCTGATGCTTGCACAGGTTAATGCCAACAGACCAGCCATCTACAAGGCACCGATTTTGCAACTGAAAGGAGAAGAGCAATATTTGAGAAGGATAGAATAGAGGAAGTTACTTGCAAGTGTGCATTCCATAGCACCTTGGTAAACCTCTATTATATATTTTCCATTATAGCCTCCCTATTAGTCTTAGCAGCCTGGTTTTTCTGCCAGATGTGTAGAGTGTATTTGCATTTTTCTTAATTCTAAGAGTGGATGTGGAAGGTCAACCTTTATTTTGGTGTATCACCTCTTTAGAGTAGGCTATTTGTTTTCTTGTATTTTCTTCTCCCTTTTCATCCCCCCAGTATATCTATATATCTATATTTTTCACTGTCTAGAACAAACAAGATACATCAGAGGGAACTAGCCCATACCTAGAGACTCTCATCTCTTGCTTCGTCATCCCACAGGTGAGAGAGTAGTTTCCATGTTGTGGGGAGAAGGCAGGAACCTATTTTCCTACCACCAGGTGCAATCTCCAGTCATCAACAATTTTGGCATGCCCGGTGGGACCACAAGTTTTTAATTAGTAAAGTTGCAAGGTTACTCACTGATCCTATTACAGCAAAGGAACCACCAATACAACACCATGCGCGTCAATAGTTTTGGCACACCCAGTGGGACTGTAATTTTATCAATTTCCAATGTAGTAGTATTTTGAGATTGATGCTGGTCTTGCTACAGTCATTTCAAAGATTTTCAGCATCTTGCGACTCCGCTGGTAAGAGCTTAGTTCTTTATTTTAAGAACTGTCACTTAAACTTCTATGCCAAAGGTTACCACAAGGTCAGCTTCAAGAGGGGTCCCTTTTGAATTCATTGAGCTACCTTTAAACTCTATTAAAAGGCTCAGGTTTGAAAGAACTCACCCTTATCTATTAGTAAATCCTCCTAGACTTGTTGCTAGGAATGCCAACCCAGCTCAGCCACAGTTGTAGCCCGTTCCAACCATGGCATTGCCTTTTGTAGCTTTTCATGGTGAGAGCCCCTTAAACCTCCCATGCTATGATCCAATTCTAGGAACAACTCTAAAAAATGTACCTTCTTTTGATGGAGTGAGACCTATTACAGTTGTTGAGCATATCAAGAATATTGCCAACCTTTGAAATATTCACAATATAGCAGAAGAAAACATTGCCATCAGACTACTAGCTTTGTCTCTGAAAGGCAAGGCTCTTGATTGGTACAAAACCTTGCCTGTGAATTCCATACATTCCTAGAATGAATTGAGCACCCATTTAACTAGTCATTTTGGGGAAAAAAGTGATGGCCTCTCTCTTGCTGAGTAGCTGACGATTATAAAGAGAGCTCCACATGAGTATATGGAGGACTTTAACACGTGGTTTCAAAAGACTTGGGATAGGATTCCCATCTTGGTAAAGCTGACTCCTAGCTATGCTTTCTTGTACTATTTAAAAGCATTGAACAGTGATATTGCTGTGATGATCCAATCTATGGGAGGGCACATACTGCCAATTGCTTACGACATTGCCATAGCAGCCAAAAATTGCTTGGTTCAAGCAGGAAAAATTGCTCCTAGGCCCCACATGCCACTTTTCCCAGAGATGTTGCCCCCTATACAGACCGTTGTTCCCACCATTGCTCCCCTACCCACCATTGAGAAGCCAGCTACTATTCTGTCAAATGAACTACATGAGGTTAAAAGCCTATTGCAAAACATGTCAAATGAACTTGTAGCTCTTAAAAGGCAACAAGCTCAAAATAATAAGCCGAATCTGGGTTATCAACACTATGGTCAAGCACCTAGGAACCCTTTTCAAGGCTATAATCAAGGTCAAGGGCAGTTCACAACAATTAGGCCTTTTCAAAATTATAACTCAGGCCCCGCTTTGTCATCTAAAGCCATGGTGCCTACTCAGAATAACCTTGTACAGGAGTAGCCAGGCTGTTTGACCATGGGACAAGGTCAAGAGCAAGCTGTCAATATGAATGATATGATGATTTTTTTCTAGAATTTAGAAAACTAGGTTGCTAATCATCCCTAGTTTTTTGAGTTTCCAGCTTAGCCTAGCATGAGTAACAATCAGGCTCAGTCAGATTCTACTCTGATAAATCATGAAGAGGGCGAGCTCTATGCAATTAATCATGGGTGCACTACAGGCAATTAGGTTGATTACATTATAGCCAACATGAGATTCAAAAGAAGAGTAGTTGGAGAAGCATAGGCTTCCCCTCAGGCAGCAATGAATCCTCCACCACACCCTTTTCAAAGGGCCCCAATTTTTGGTCAACCATCTGCACCCCTAGTTCCTCAGTCTACAGCTCCAGCCAGGATCAGCCCAAAGGAAAACACGAAGGGAATTAGCCCCCAAGTGAATATAGTTGATCAAATGAAGAAATTACATATGAGCATTTCCCTATGGGATTCATTGTCTCTTCTAGGACAAAAGGATGTATTGAAGAAAGAATTACATGAGCTAGATCGACAGGCCATCCCAACAGACACTAATAATGTCCTAATGACAAATGGGCAGCTTTCTATGTCAGGTCAGATAAAGAAAGAAGAAAGGACTCCTCCCTTTTATGTATCTTTGATCATAGGGGATTTCTTAGTACACAATTGCATAATTGACAGCGGGGCTAGCACTTTAGTAATGCCCAAGTGCATTGCTGATAAGATGGGATTAAAGTATGAAGCCATGAACAAAGGAGTCTTGCAACTAGATGGGATGCCTACAAAGATAGTCAGAATCCTAAAGGGATTAAGTTTAACATTACATGCCTGCCTAACATTCTCAATCCCCCATGATATATTGGTAGCAGACGTTCCTCCATATTTCACAATCTGTTTGTCTAGGGACTTTACGTCCAAGATAGGTGGCTATTTAGCAGCGAACTGGTCATATCTAGTTTTCAGAACCAAGTATGGGACCAAAGTGAAAATCAAATCTGAGCCACTCTACAAGGACCATCTAGAGCCCTATTCACCCATAGCAGTGAATGTTAGTTACACTATCATCAATCTAGAAGAGTCTCAGACAGACCGATCTTCATCTTTTGCTCTTGAAGGAGTCGCAAATCTACTCTTGGATGAGTGGGGGAGTGATAACTTCAAGCACAATCCTTATAAGTTTATTGAAGAGGAAAAACTTGGCATCTATTGCTTCCATGAAGAGGGCGCCGTCATGCCCAATACAATGAAGGAGAATAAAGAGGACCTTGGCCTGTGGCAGCTATACTTCAATGGTTCCAAAAGTAAACTGGGCACTGGTGGTGGGGCAATGTTAGTTTCCCCTTCTAAAGAAAGTTACTTTTCAGCTTTTTGTTTCCAGTTCTCTTGCACATGTAATGTTGTAGAATATGAGTCTTTGATTCATGGACTTGAGTGGGAAAGAAAGAGAGGGATCAAGAAGTTGCAAATCCTGGGGGACAGTGAATTAATTATAAACCAAATAAGAGGCCTAAACCTAACCAAGAACTCCTTGCTAAAGTCTTACAAGCATAGAGTCTGGGACTTGATGGAGGATTTCCTTGCTCTTAACATTACCTCAATTCCTAGGGAACAGAATAAGCAGGCCGACAGGCTGGCAGCTATTGGTGCCCGATTTGATGTTTCAAAAGAGATAAGCAGGGATTGTGGTTCATGCCATTTAAAAGTGGTGGTTCGGCCTTCAATTCCAAACAATGTTATGAATTGGTAGGTCTTTGAAAGTGACCAGCAGATAGCTCTCTTCCTAAAAGAAGAAGCTAAGTTCATAGTCCATAATCAAGCGAAATTGCAGCTGCAATACGGAAATCAGATTGTTCAATTGAAGAACAATAAACTCCCTAAAGGTCTGGTCACACTTGGAAGTATTTTCAATAAAGATGACCAACTAAGAAATGATAAAGCATACATCACTACTAGAGAGAAGAATTATGAAAAAGTTGAAATCTTCAAGGATAAGTTGCTAGCGCTTGGTAAGGTCTGCACGTTTCAAGAAAGGTAAGCTTTCATTCTGCTATGTCAAGAGTTTGCTAACGTCTTCGCTTGGAATTATAGCAACTTGAAAGGCTTTGATCTAAGACTCACCCAGCACACCATTAAATTAGATGAAGGCACAAAACCAGTCACATAAAAGAAAAGGCCTGTTAATCCAATGATCAAACTCCTTATGCAGAAAGAATTGGTCAAGTTGATTGAGTCTGGCATTATATTTCCGATCAAACATTCCTCATGGTTGGCCAATTTGGTTCTAGTTAGAAAGAAAAATAAGGAGATCAGGCTATGCGTCGACTTCAGAGACCTTAATAAAGTCTCTTTAAAGGATCATTATCCTCTTCTGAACATGGAGTAGATCTTCCAAAAGGTAACTGGTTCCAAACATTTCTCCCTCCTGGATGGTTATTCAGGATATAATCAGATTCTGGTGTGAGGCTGTGACCAATATAAAATAGCCTTCACAACTAAATGGGGAATGTTTGCCTACTAGAAGATGCCTTTTAGGCTATGCAATGCTGGTGCTACCTTCCAGTGAGCCATGGACATGGCTTTCAGTGGTTTGATAAATAAGAACGTGCTGGTGTACCTCGATGATATAACTATTTTCTCCAAGGAGGTGGGACAACACATGGAGCACCTCAGGTAGATTTTTGAGAGGTGTAGGGAATTTGGCATCTCCCTAAATCCAAAGAAATGTGTATTTGCTATTCATGAGGGGAAACTTCTTGGCCACATTGTATCCAAGGAAGGTTTATCTATTGACCCTAAGAGAGTCTGCTCCATTCTGGAGATGTCCCTACCAAAGCACAAGAAAGGCCTGCAAAGTTTCTTTGGCTGGATAAATTTCATTCAGAGGTTCATTCCAATTTTTTTGAGATAGTTAAAACCCTAACATCTATGCTGAGGAAAGGTGAAGAATTCAAATGGACAATGTCAAGAAAAGATAGCTTTGAAGCCATCAAATAGGCTTTGACCCAGGCTCCCGCTCTAATCAGCCCCGACTTTAATAAAGACCTCAATCTCTATACCTTCAGCAATGGAGAAGTGATATCTGCTATGCTTACTTAAGCAGACAATGATGACCTCGAGCAACCACTCACCTTCTTCAACCAAGGGTTAGAGGACTTCAAAATTAGGTACACCTACATAGAGAAGCAAGTCCTAGTAGTAGTGCACAGTTTGAAGAAGTTTAGATATATGTTTTCAAATAGTAGGATCCATCTCATGGTTCCACATCCTGGCATCAAGGATTTCTTGACCAATCGAGACTTAAATGAGAAAAGAGCAGGATGGATCACCAAGGTGATGGAGTATGACATAGACATCAAAATTGCCAAGTTGGTGAGAGGAAGGGGCCTGTGTGAACAGCTAGTAGCAGATTTGAGGCAAAAGGGTGAAGATAGCTTACTGATCCATGATGTAGCCACTATAGAAGAACCAGCTATCATAGGAGATTGGATGCTAGACATGAGGCACTTCCTTCTTACAGGTGAATGTCCATAAGGTCTCGATAGGGCTGAAAGAAGGTATTTTAAACTTTAGTCCCTTCCTTATGTTTTGATTGATGGAGTATTATTTAGGAAGTATCTCTCTGAGGTTCTCCTGAGATGCATTGACCCCAGTCAGGCTGACAAGGTATTGGCTAAGTTTCACGATGGGCCAGCAGGTGGCCATTTCTCCCCTAAGACCACAACAACAAAAATAATGAGAGCTGGCTGTTTCTAGCCCACTCTTTTCAAGGATACCTGTGCTTGGATAAGGAAGTACCAAAAGTGTTCATTTTTGATAGAAATTAGTGATTGGCTGCCATGCCCCTACAACCCATTCAAGTTGAACAACCATTCATGCAGTGGGGTCTAGATTTCATAGGGATGATCAATCTTCCCTCCAGTGCCAGACACAAATGGGTCTTGACTTCTACAAATTATTTCACCAGGTGGGTGGAAGCCATTGCTTTGAAGGAAGTGAATGAAAGTGCAGTCTTGGATTTCTATGAGGACTTACTGACACATTTTGGGGTCCTAGACACTATAATTTCAAATAATGCCTTGGCTTTTCTAGGAACCAAAACTAGTGAATGGGAGCTAAGGTATGGTATATACCTCAACACTTCATCAAATTACTACCTGCAGGGGAATGGGCTGGCTGAGTCCACCAATAAAAATTTAATCAAAATTATAAAGAGGACCATGGAAGAAAATCAGAGAACTTGGCATGCCAAGTTGAAGATAGCTCTATGGGCTGATCGGATCACTCCGAAGAGATCAATCAGAAATTATCCATATACGCTTGTATATGGGAAGGAAGCTAGGCTTCCCATCTCACTTGAACTACCAGCATTAGATCTCACCCATTAGCTACAGTTAGAAGAAGGAAGTAGCATGGAGTTTAGATTATGCGAACTAATGGAGCTCTAGGAGGTGAGGAATCAGGCCATTGTCTCTATGATCAGTCACCAACAACAAGTGAAAAGACATTTTGACAAGAAGTCTTCGTCAAAAAATTTTGCTAAAGGAGACATTGTCTTAAAATGGGATGAAGATAGAGCTAAGCCTAAAAAACATGCAAAATTTGATGCCCTCTAGAGTGGTCCTTACATGATTACTCAGTGTAAGTAGTATAACGCGTTCCAGCTCTCCAAGTTGAATGGTAAAGAATTGCGTATCCCAGTCAATGGGATACATCTAAAGCATTTCCACTGATTTTTTTTGGTTCAGCTGTACATAGTTTTCCTTATTTTTTCCTATTTTCCCTAAGTACAGTTTGTACAGTTAGTTGTTTTTAGTCTTGTGTGTTTCCCTTTGCGTGTGGGGGTAAGTTCTATATTTTTGATCCTGGGATCTTTTGGGCTATTATTAATTCTTTCAAGCTGCATCTGACTCCACGCCTAATGGATATTCAAAGGCAACTAGGTCCGAAGCATAGCAGGCATGCTTCCCTTGGGAGTCACCAATTTGTTGACCCAATTTTGCCCATCTAGAAAAATTTTGGTCACCCTCTTCAAAAGCTATGAAAGGCCAGTCAATTTTGGGTTGCAGTCCATCTTCAAGTTCATGCTCAGTTCAACAAAAAGGTTCAAGCACCTTCGTTTAAAGGAAAAAGTTCAAGTCAACGGTTCAATGCGTCTAAGTCCCACAAAAAATTAAAAGTTTAAGCAATGGGTGGCAAAATTGCCACGCACAGCAGTGGCGGGGAAAAAGAGACCGCCAACACAAGTAGTGGGCAGAAAAATTGCCATGCATAGTAGCGGTGGGGAAAAAGAAAATGGCAGCTAACTCAGCTGACATCGGCAAAAATGCCGTGCACAGTAGCTAACTCGGTTGACATCGGCAAAACTACTACACACAGCAGTAAATCAGCCAACGTAAGCAAAATTGCCATGTGTAGTCCACGACATTGGATGGTAAAATTATTGCTCACAACATTAGGTGGCAAAAAAGGCCTATAGAACACAGAAAAAGGCCCACCCAGTGGGCAGAGGAGTAGGCCGCATGTAAAATGAGGTAGCAAGCATGGTCCCAGCAGACTTATGATGTCATCTACAGTGTTTTCCCTCTTCCCAATGAAGACATAAAGCTACCACTTGCAAGCAAAAGGCTAATGAGACTCCTCTTGGCTTTTCCCATATAAATACGTAGACTTGGTCATTTTAAAGGATATTCTCCAATTTTAGAAGAGCACAGCTCTCCAAATTCTCCACCTGAATCAATAAAATATAGTTTTTACCTCCATCTTAGATAGATTGTCTGTGTATGTTATGAGTATTATTTGTGTTTAGTCATTATCTCTGATGCTTGCACATGTTAATGCCAACAGACCAGCCATCTATAAGGCACCGGTTCTATAGCTAAAAGGAGAAGAGCAATATTTGAAAAGGACAGAATAGAGGAAGTTACTTGCAAGTGTGCATTCCACAGCACCTTGGTAAACCTCTGTTATGTATTTTCCATTATAGCCTCCCTGTTAGTCTTAGCAACCTGGTTCTTCTGCCATATGTGTAGAGTATATTTGCATTTTTCTTGATTCTAAGAGTGGATGTGGAAGGTCAACCTTTATTTTGGTGTATCACCTCTTTAGAGTAGGCTATTTATTTTCCTATCATTTTTTTCCCTTTTCATCCCCCCCAGTCTATCTGTATATCTATATTTTGCACTGCCTGGAACAAACAAGATACATCAGAGGGAACTAGGCCATACCTAGAGACTCTCCTCTCCTGCTTCGCTGTCCCATAGGTGAGAGAGGAGTTTCCATGTAGCGGGAGAAGGTAGGAACCTATTTTCCTGCCACTGGGTGTAATCTCCAGTCGTCAACAAGGACATTATTATTATAGAATAATGGCCTATAAGATCATGAGAGGTGGGTATTATTGGCTAAACATATTTGGTAATTATCATGCATGGGTTAGGAAATGTAGATAATGTGTTATGTTTGTTGTAAAGGTGAAACTTATAGCCTTACCTCTCTAACCAATTGCATCTAATCAACCCTTTTTTCAATGGGAATTTAACTTTATTGGTCTCATTAACCCCCCTTCAAGCTTAGGACATAATTGGATATTGACTGCTACAGATTATTTTACTAGATGGATAGAAGCAATGGCATTCAAAGAAGCCAATGAATCTAATGTTCTATATTTATATGAAGGTTTTCTTACTATATTTGGAGTCCATTAAACCTTTATTTTGAAAATTATATGGACTTTATGGGGTCTAAAATTATCTAGTGGGAAGTTCAACATAGTGTTTTTCTTAGTACTTCATCAAATTATTATCCACATGGCAATGACCTCACTAATTCCACTAATAAGAACTTGTTAAAGATTAGTGGACCCTGTTAAATATCATCAAGAGGACTATTGAAAATAATTAGAGGTTATGTCATCTCAAATTGAAGTTATCTCTATGGGATGATATGATCATCTATAAGATATCAATAGATAATTCTCCATACAAGCTAATATATGGTAAGGAAGCAAGAATTCCCATTTATCTTGAATTTACTACTTTGAAACTAATGCATCAACTTGATATTTTTAAAAATGAGCCAACATAAATTAGATATGTTGAGATCATGGAGCTAGAAGAGACAAGACATTAGGCCATGAAATCCCATCAAGCATAAGTGCAGAGATATTTTGATAAAAGAGGTTCTTCAAGAGACTTCAAAGAGGGAGATTTTGTCATTAAGTGGGATGAGGATATAGCTAAGCTAGGAAGGAATACAAATTTTGACTCTCTTTATAGTGTTTCATACATAGTCTCCATCTAAAAATCCCATAATTCCTTCCAACTTGTAAAGATAGATGGTGAGAAGCTTCCTATCCCAATCAATGAGATACATTTAAAACATTATTGTTTAGAAATCTAGGTTTTTTGTACATATTTTATTGTTATTTTTTCCTCCAAGTGTTATTCTAACACATTAGTTTATTTTATTTTATCCCAAATAAGTTCTTTATTTTCACATTTAATTTGATTAGGTTAGTTTTCCTTTCTTGTTTATTTCTTTCCATGTTTGGTGGAATTTATTATCCTTGAAAGTCACTAGGGTTTCTTGTAGTTATGGATTAGAGTCATGTAAATTTTCCATGTATCATATAAATGGTTTGAGTTCTGAATCATAGAAGGCATGCTACCCAGCTAAGTCACCAAAGATACGGGTCAAATTCACCTACATGCCTAGTTTAGAATGAGAAGCTAAATGGAGTCCTGATTGAAGAGTGACCCAATGTCACAAAGAGCATATAGACTTCAAGAGTAGATCACATATCATTTTCAACCTTTTTAAACACTTTAAACATGCTTATAGTGAAATTTTGGTGATCTTAAGAGACCAAACTGTCATCTGGACATCATGCAAGAATGAGTGGAGCAAGCTAGTTGTGGATTTAATAAGTTTACTTAGAAATCCTCTCAAGCCAAAATAAATGTATGGACATGATTCCCTTTATTCCTATATCATCCTTTACAAATTTCATGTCTCAATGAATTCTCTATCTCAAGATATAAGCCTTCAAAGTAGAACCTATAGATGAAGATGGTTGTATGATCATCAAAATTAAGCCCCAAAAATTAACAATTGGGGTTCAAAATGTCATGGGTGCATGGACATCAATGATGGTTTAATATACATCAAATATATGGGCACATAGACATCAAATTTAAACTATATAAAATAACCATTGGGGTTTAAAAATCCCAAGACATTTGTGCAGATGTCAAAGATGTTCAATGGATGTCAAATATGAGCACACAGACATCAATTATTGGACTTCATGAATTATCCATTTGAGTTCAAATGGTGGGTCTTAGGTGTAGAAATGGTGTGCATTAATTTATACATCTATATCTAATGGTGTGAGTTCAAGTTAAAGAATCAAAAGATATAGATCAAAGGCTCACATTCATTCATACATCTAGATCTAACGGTATGAGTTAAAGTTAAAGATTCAACATATCTTAGGGAATAATAAGGAGAAGATAGTTTGGAATAAATTGATAGATCCAAGTTGGCGATTAACAACCAATAAATAAAGGGCAAATCCAAAAACTTTCAGTGGACGTCGATGAACTAGTTTTTTACCTAGGTGAATGAAGGTTTCAAAGAGCCATGTCACCATTAGAGCTTGGTCAATAGTAGATGTAGTAATATAAACAAGATGGTCAAGGATAGAGATATATTACCATTAAAGTTTATATAGGATGTTTGATAGATAATTTAGAAATTTTTGACCCTGTTGTAAGATTACTCCATTGATGGGTTCATTACTTTTCTATATTGAAGATCCTTCTGTAAAGTAGCTTCTTAGCTCTGACATGGTTTAGAGGCAAAATAGGTATTTTTGGGCCTAATACATAGATCAATTAAGACTAAATGTCTATCAAAATTTCATGGATATTGTGACTATGTGAAAATTGATAGATTGGGTTGGTTTTTGATCTATGATGGACCTAAGTTCAAGCTCGAGAAAATACAAACATAAATGTGATTATGAGAAGGTGTCTCATATTTTGATATGGTCACACTTTTGATAAACAGGTACCTATGGCCATCCAAAGTAGATGTGTGATGAAGCTATCAGTTCTAAAATATGAGAATTGTGTCATTCTCATCAAATCAAGCAGAAGGTGGCATGTAGTTTTAAGGAGGAGACTTGGTTGATAGATAAGGATAATGGGCATTAAATTATATTATAAAGATTTTAAAATATTTATTCCTTATTAATAAGATCATGACTCAGAATCCTCAAATTAGTATTAATCCATCACAGCTTCCCCTCTCTTCTCCCCCTTTTCTATATATGTTCCATCTTATACCATATTATAGTTATCTATGAAAGTATTTAGACAATAAATCTCTAATATTTTTTAGATAAATAGAATCTTATGCTTTTTCTTACTTATTCTATGCCAAAATTTGTACTATAACACCTTTTGATGCAATAAAGACTTAGATGTTGCATAAATTTGGCCTACATGCCTAGTTTAAAATGAGAAGCTAAGTGGAGTCCTAATTGAAGAGTGACCCAATATCATAAGGAGCATATAGACTTTAAGAAGAGATCAACTAACATTTTCAACCTTTTTAAACACTTTAAACATACTTAAAAGGTAAATTTGGTAATCTTAACAGACCAGACCACCATTAAGATGTCATGCATGAATGAGTGGGACAAGCTAGTTATACATTTAATATGTTCACTTGGTGATCCTCTCAGGCCAAAGAAATGCATGGACATAATGTATTTCATGCCAAGATCATCCTCTACAAATTTTATTTCTTGATAAATTATTTATCTCAAGATATAAGCCTTTGAATTAGAACTAGAAGATGAAGATGGTCGCATGAGCATCAAAATTAAGCCTCAACAATTAACAATTTGGGTTCAAAATGTGATGGGCATTCAGATGTCAATGATGATCACATGGATTTCAAATGATGGGCATGTAGATGTCAAATTTAAGTCATAGTAAATAATTGTTGGAGTTTAAAAATCCTAAGACATTCACATAGATGTCAAAGACATTCATGTAAACATCAAATACAAGCACATAAACATCAATTATTAGGCCTCATGAATTAGCCATTTGAGTTTAAATGGTAGGTCCCCAATAGACCTATGGCACATGTTCATTTATACATCTAGATATAATGGTGTGAGTTAAGGTCAAAGAATTAGAATATCTAAATCAAAGGCTTGTATTCATTCATACATCTAGATCTAATAGTGTGAATTAAAGTCAAGGAGTTAGCATATCCTAGGGACCAATAAGGAGAAGATAGTTTAGAACAAATTGATAGGTCTGATTTTGTAATTGACAATCAAAAAATAAAGGAAAAATTCAAAATCTTTTAGTAGAGGTCAACAAACCAATTTTATACCTAAGAAAATGAAGGTTTCAAAGAGCCATGTCACCATTAGATCTTGTTCAACTCAGATGTAGTCATATAAGCAAGATGGTCAAGGATAAAGCTCTTTCACCATTAAAGTTTAGATAGGACCTCTGGTCAATAATTTAAAACCTATCAAACCTATTGAAAGATTAAAATATTAATGTGTTCATTACTTTTTCATATTGAATATCCTTGCATATAGTAGCTTCTCAACTCTCACATGGTTTAGAGGCAAATATGTCTTTTTGGGCCTAATACAGAGATCAAGTAAGACTAAATGTTTGTTAGACTTTCATGGATATTGTGACTATGTGAAAACTAATAGATTGGGTTGGTTTTTTTATCTATGATGGACCCATGTTCAATCTAGAGAAAATATAGACATAAATGTGATTATCAGGAAGTGTCTCATCTTTTGATATGGTCACATTTTTTATAAACAGGTACCTATGGCCATCCAAAGTAAATGTGGCATGAATCTATCGATTCTAAGATATGAGAAGTTTGTCCTCATTAGTACATCAAGTAGAAGGTGGAATGGAGTTATAAAGAGGAGACCTGGTAAATAGATAAGGACAATGAGAATTCAATTCTATTACATAACTTTTAAAATATTGATTTCTTCTTGATAAGATCATGACTCAACAACCTTGAATTGGAGTTAATTCATCATATCTTCCCCTACCTTCTCCCCCTTTTCTATATGTGTTCCATCATATTCCACATTTTATCTCTTTCTAAAAATTTTTAGACAAAAAATCTCTAATATTTTTTTAGAGAAATAGACTCTTATGTTTTGGCTTGCTCAGGCTATGCCAAAATTTGTATTGTAACACCTTTTAATGTAGTAAAGATTGAATTCCATCATTTTTGAAAATTGAATTAAAGTGTGTTCTAAGAATTCATGTACTATGGTTAAGTGAATATATGCTTTCCTTTCCTATTTCTAAGTTTCCTCACCTTCATTAAGTGCTTTCTAGTCCTCACAGGTCATTTTAAGTGCAATATATAGTTTATTTATTAGTTTGGAAGTGGATATATACCCTCTCATGCTAGTTTTATATTTGGTTAATGCCTAATTGTGAAATAATTATGTGGGACTAATCTTATTTTGCTTCAATGTGTCTTATAGTGTGTCTTATGCAAAGTATAAGTGTTCCAATTACTGGTGCATCACCTCATTTTATATGCTTTCATATATTTTTGTTACTCTCTCCCCCCTTTTCCAAGCAATTATTAGTTTAGGTCTAGTTTAAGTTATAAATACAGAAGGAATCCAACATTCTCTAGAGATTTGACCCAAATTTAGGTGACCCACATCTTAGGATCATTCCCATTTTGGACTAGATTTGTGTAAGAGGACTTGAACAATCTCCTTACTTAGCTAGGGTGTAATCTAGGACACTAACATTTACCAGCTTGTATCAAGCTATTTTCTACTTTTATTGCAATCTCATAAGCATTTAGAAAGGTGATACCACCCATTAACTATATCATTACACTAATATCAAAGTTGGGGGATTTTAGATAGTATAAGAAGGCATATTTTAGGGATGGTCTAATCGATATAGGTATTCTAGTCTATGTATTTTAGAATCCAAGGTTAAAATTAGACATGAAATCATGAGGATCTCTATGTATGGTAGTCAGTTGTTAAACTAAGGATATAGATCAGACTTGTTCTCAAATTGTCTGACCAAGGCTACACCTAATTCATCTCAAGTAGTAATAAAATTTAGTGGGAGATTTTTATACCACTAAAATGTTTTTCCTTTGAAGGAACCAACAAGCAGTCTAATATCTACATTGTCTTGAATAACATTATGAACTGAACAAAGGTTAACAACATCTTAGATGTGTTCAATAGGAGTTGTTTGATCTTATCCTAAGAATAATGAGATATTATTAAGAGAAATAGCAATGTCTTAAAAATGGACTAAATTTAGTGGACTACCTCTATTAAATGGAATGAACACCTAATTTTTTATGGTCATTTGAAGAGTGGGGATTGTACTACTTAGGACAATAGGATGACCAGGAGATGAATATTTATTTTGAGTATATGGTCTTGTCCTACTAAACCTTGCTCTTTTATATGAATTATAAGGTAACTCAATGAAATCAAGAGGAATACCTTTACTTATTGACCTTATAGTAACCTTTGACATGAGAGTTTTCCTTAGATGATGTTATAAACTCTACAATATGAAGAATATTTAGCTTCTAATGATGATGGATGTATTTTTATACTACAAATACTTCTCCTTAATTCCAATCTTAAGTAATGACAAGGAGAATGGGTTCCATTGCGTGTGCCAAAAATTATTGTGGTCTTAATTTGTAAACATGGAAACAATTATTCAGGCTCCCTCTAGTTATGACACAAAATGGGAACAACCTAAAGATGTGGGTGTCCTATGGTGAGGTTGAGCCTCTAGAAAAGGTTGGGTTCCTATTGTATCTATCACATAAACTAATCTCTTACTTGGAAAGGGGAGATAAATAGGTAATAATGCATGAAAACATGTAAAAGAGGTGATGCACCAATGCTTTTGAACACTTATACTTACATAAAACACATCATATGACACTTTTAAGACTAATAAACATTACTTCATTCACTCCTTGATCAAATTACACATAATTATTTCACTAAAAGGAAAGAATTAGCTATTAATCTAGCATGGGAGGATAGTTATCCACTTTCAAACTACACAAAAAACTATATATGCACTTTGAATGACCTGTGAGAGCTAAAAAGCACTTCATGAAGGTGAGAAAAATTAGATAGAGGCAAAGTAAATCATACATTCACTTAAACACAGAAATTAATTCATAGGACACAATTCAATTCAACTTAAAAATGGAGGAATTTAGTCTTTTATTACATCAAATAGGTGTTGTAGTATAATCTTGGCATAACATGAGCATATCCAAAAGCATAAGAGTCTCTATATCTAAGAAAAAAATTTGAGAGTGTCCCCTTGGGGAAGAGAATGGGAGATATATAGAAAAATAGGAAGAGAGATAGGGAACTAAGTAAGCAAAAATCAATAAATTAAGCTCAAGCACCCTTGATTGATTAGCATTGATTCAAGGATGTTGAGTCATGATCCATCCAACATGGGAAAGTACCCAAAGGCTCTTATAACTTCATTTAATGTTCCAATATCTTCTTCAATCTCTAAACTCTCTACCATGTTTAATCTTGTTATGATTTCCCATTATCAATATTGAACTCATTTCATGGTGTCCCCTCTAACATTTCTTGCCCAACCATAATACTAGCATTACTCCCAATCCTGGGTATAGGTTCATAATAGATGAAAACCAATTACTCTATTGGTTTTCATATAGCCATTATTAAAATGAAGATCTATACACTAGGGTTTCTTGATCATGCATAAGATGTAAAACCTATGCCTAAAATATCTTGAGAGGTTTAGTAGATCTTTAATGGTGTTATATAGATTTTTAAGATCTACCCCTGGTAACCTAGATCATATTGTATCTCACATTTATGTGTTTACCTACCTAGGGTGGAAAAATATTTTTTTCAAATGTGTCTAATTTTGTGTCAACCTCTCGGGTTACTTTTTTATTTTAAAGCCTAATCATTAAAATTTTGGACATGTGTTCCTATCATATTCCCTCTAAATATTTGATCAAATCTTCCCCATTGATCTTCATGTGAATCGTCTAACCTTGACCCTCATCATTATTATTGATCTTCAATCTAATCTCTAGATCATGCCACTTAGCAGTCTCACATTTATCCTTAATATCTTATTTTTAGTTTCATTAAGTTAATACACGTGTGCCATGTGGAGGCCTTACGTGCAATCTAGCTCATTGACATTTTAAACTCATGCACACCATTGATATGTTTTACATGGTTGAATGCATGCCATTGATCTTCCTTCTATTTGATCAAATATACACCATTAATCTACTAAGTCACCATGATCATGCCACATGTCATCTCCATGTTTGTTCTTAGGATCTAATTAATTTTTGATCTCAAACTCACCATTGATATTTAACTACATGATCAAATGTGCACTATAGATATTTATTTTACTTGTTGACCTAGATGAGCACTCGCATATCTATGATCATTGATTCAAGCTCCCAAGATCATGATGCTTGTCAATCTTGCATTTAATTTCAGCTTTCTAAGATTTTTTGAATCCAAATATCTATTTCTTGTGGCCTTAACTTGACATCCCTGGGGTACATCCCATACTACTAGATCATTTTTAGACTTGGATCTTGAAATAGAAGACTCATCAAGATACCAAATTTGTAGGGGATGACCTTAGCACAAAAGTACATCATGTTCATGTAATTATATAGCTTTAGTTGGCTTTCCAAGTGCACTTATGAAATGCACAACCAACTTGTTGTGTTCATTCCTCCATGATGTTCCACAATGGTCTAGTCCCTTAAGATTTCCAAATTTACACTTTAAGCTATTTTAAAGTGTGTCAAAAGCTTTGAAAGTGAATTTATCTTTTCCTAGAGACCGTCTACTTCTTCTTCCATGGAATCACTCCTCAATTAGGGCTTTGCTTAGCTTCTCATGCCAGACTAGGAAAATTTTTGTTATGTAGGCCAAATTTGGCCAATATAACCATTGAACCTATCAATGGTTATGTTTTAAGATACAAAATAATGTTGACCAAAATGATAAATCTAATGGTCGATAAAGAGCTTCAAGATATATTTAAGCAAATTTTTTTTCCCAATACATGAATCCCTTATTTATAATAAGTTAAAAAAATTGATGACTTATGCCATATTTTTCAAATTCATGAAATGAAACTTATTTCCTTGAACAATCTTAATTATGTAGTAAACACACTGACTACATCTACTACCAAGTTTCATATCAAACTAAGATATAAGATGAAACCTACATAGCCTAAAATGGAAACAAACATAATGGTTAATGTAGTTTCATAGCAACTTAATCATGTCATCTTATCCAATTCACTTACGAGATAATTTACATGATTACCTGAGTCATTAGATTTGATATTAAGAAGATTTTAGAGTGTCATCTCATTTTTCCCCTCCTCCCATAGAGGTTGATATGATTCATACTTTACCAAAAGGATATGATGATAATTAATATTGTGACTATCACCAAGGCCCTAAGGCCCTAAGCTTTCTAAAAACAAATTTTATACCTTTAAACATAAGATCCAAAATCTTCTTGATAACTAGTAGATGACCTTTGATGATGTTTTAAAGGATTTAGGTTCACAATTTGGTGATCATCAAAACTAGAATATATTTAATAATACATTAAAATAACATTCTAAGAATAATTTAGAAGTGAAAATGGAATATAATACGCATCATGCTCCATCACATTACTCTCACCCATTAGATGGTATTATTGGCACTTATACATGGATAGTGGCTCCTATGGTTCATATACCATCTATTTCATTTGATGCTAGTGAAATTGTAGATGATGACTTAGATCTTCATTCATCATTTATTTAAACATGCCTTGATCATTAGCCTATACATAGTTTTATGATTGATAATAGTGTTAGTGATAACATATGTACCATGGTGTTACTTACACATTTGTGATATACACATGATGATTTATACCCTTCAACTGAAATGGTCATAGTATTTGATAAGACATCACAACATGTAATTAGTTAAATTATTTTACCTTTATAGGTTGGTCCAGCACATGTGGTCACTATATTTTCATTTATTTGATAGACAAGAGTCTTTGATATGTTATTTGGATAATATTGGATACATAAAATATGTGTAATACCTTCCATAGTACATGGGTGTATTAAATACATTCATACCAATTGGGTAGTAATAATATTTGAAATTTCATATGAACAACCACTTGAATAAGAGAAAGTTTATTCCCATATAACTATATAACTTGATAAGTTTAATCATCCAAGTAATAAGAAATCCCCTTTCATAATCCACCCATACTTGAGAGATTGTTACACTAGAGATACACTGTGAATTCTATAGAATCCTCATCTATACCCACATAGTCTACCGATTTTCTAAGAGAAAATAAACATGTTCTAATTAAAAATACACTAAATAAGAAATAGAGAAGTAAAAATGGGTTATACAAACATGTACTCTTTTTATTACCTATTAATGACCACAAAGTCCTATGAGACATACATAGAGCACCACAAATTATATAGTTTTAGATATGACACTTGTACATTCTCCTTAGCAGTATCACCATTTTGATGTACCATATTATGAATTTGGAGCTACATATGATAATTCTAAAGATGGTATCATAATTTAAACCTTTTCCCTTTCCAAATATCCAAAAAAATATTTGATAAAATAAAAAACATTAAAATAATTCAAAAATACAAAAATATTTAGCATACACATGTTTATTAGCTCCTTAGAATTTATGTTGTTTAATTTAGTTTATTATATAGCATATAACTTTTTTTCAATAAACATATATAGTTCATGCATATTTGTGTGTGATAAAGGCACAAACTAGACCCATGGTACTTACACATACAAATGTTGTACCTTTCCTCTTCCCACATGGCATACTATACTACATACATTTGCTTCATTGATCATGATTGATAAAATTTAGATTACTTTATGGTAATGTATTCATTATCATGTTGATATTATATACTAATTCTTACACATGCCTATAGTCATGCTTACATCTTTCATAGTGTAATTGATATGCTATGATACATGAAATTTCTTGTAACATACATGTAATTACTAGTATGGTATGCTTATATTGGTACTTATTATAAACACCTAAATCTGGCCACCAATAACCTCCAATCATGCTTTTGGCCAATTTCCACCTAAAATACACAATTTGGACTAAAAACACTAAAGCACACTAAATGATGTGAAACTGACATATTCAAGTGCCAATTCTAGCTAGGGTATTCCTAAATGGGGCAATGCAATTTATGATCTAGCTAACTTTGATCATATCATTCTAAGTCAAAATGCTAATTTTACAGCTAGGTGCTCTGGATTGCTCTTTCCTATCAAATCTCTTTCATAAAACATGTGCCTTTGATATTTACTATTGATAACATCCTAAATTGGATAATGATTATAACGCATCTGACATTGACTTCCAATTCCAATCTAGTTAAATTTTGGACCAATAACAAGGCATTCTGATTAATTTGAGTAATTTGTGCACAAAGTGCTTAATCATGCATAAGAACTAATTAAACCAAATTAGAGCCTAATTAATAATTCCATGGAAACTTGTTGAATAATTTGTTTTGGAAATGAATATTGAATATCTACATCATCAGGTGATCTCATTTCTTGGGAAGACATCCCTAGGCCATAAATGACACAAATATCAAGATTCATGCCCTCCATGCCTCATCAATTCCTTCCGTGATTCCATCCATGCCTCTTAATTACCCCTTCTTCCAATGTCATGATGAGGATAATTATAAACTTAATTCCAAAAATTGAATTAATTCTCAACCACACATCTCAATCTCACGATGGACTGTTAAGGTTGATTCTAGACATTCTCAAAAATCTATAAATAGGAGGCCTTACTACATCATTTCTAAGACTTGAGAATGCAAAGTTATAATGCACAAATGATTCCAAAATCCATTGAAATTAGTGTTACCATGCCAAATTTATTCTAATCCAAGCCAAGCCACAAACCAAAGGTGCTAAGGAGAGATGGAGGTAGTCAAGCTTCCATTGCTAATGAATTCAAGAACAAAAGTTGAGCAAGCCACTACAACAAGCATTTTAGATCATCCAAGGGAGGTAAAAGAAGGTTTATTTTTCATTTTAGTTGTGTGTTTTATTCATGTTTGTTAACTAAGCTCTCACTAGTGTCTAGGCCTAGAGATGTTATGTTGTTAGTGTGTTTCTTTCATTTTGTTTTCATTTTGGAACTAACATGATACTAACCATCCTCTTTTGAGTCAAATTCATAGATCACATAATGGCACACCCGGTGGGACCAAATGCATCCCATACATAAAGATGATCATTTTTCAGCTTTAAAATCTTCATTTTGATCATTAAAACTCTTGTAAATTAATTTTCTAACTTTGTTTTGTCATTTTTATTTATCACAGGTTTACATAGTAACCAACGTCTATTAGTAAAATTAGCATCAATTTGATAGCTATCATTGGTCACTATTATTATAACTAATGTCACTTAGATAACCATCATTGATTAGCCAGTGTAACCATTATTGGTTATATAACCAACATCGGTCACTATGTCTTTCTTAAAACATAGACCCAAGAGCTCTTTTTTCAAAATTCATTATTTCAAACCTAAAAGAGCTTGAAGGATAAAGGAGATGATAAATTTTTTGTTACAGAATAAATCTTGACATTTGCTAAAAACATGTTTAGATCACATTTTTCATGATTAACAACCAATTATGAACCTTGTTTTGGTATTTTTTAAAAAAAAGTATATGTTTCTGGTGAATGTTTTCAAAGTTTTCAACTAAGACCAAGGGGTAAAATGAACATCACCTCATTTTCCATTTGGGCTTAAAAATGAACTCACCTTTTTAAGATTTTTGTAATCACTTAGTTGTTAAAACTAAATTTTTGTTTGGCAAAAAGAGGGATGTTGTGTGTATGATCTTCCATTTGTCCCCTTTAGGGAACCCTTGGAATCAAAATTACCATTCCTATTGCAAGTAGCCTAATCCAAGGCTTATAAATAAATTCAGCTAAAACACTCCCCAAAAACTCATCAAATTTTGGGTGACCTTGAAAATAAACCTAAATTCTTTCTATTAGTCTTTTATTTTCATGAAAACTTAACTTACGAGGGGGACATCATTACCTCTCATGAGTTTTTTTGGGAAGCTTTGACCTAGGGTTTCATCTCCCAACATTGACTTCACTTTCTCCTTCTAAGTTTCACATGGGATGTATCTATTTTTGAACATCACACTACAGTGAGAAAATAGTAGGATGTATTGGTTGTAAAAAGGACTAGACCTTTTTACAACTAGCCAATGTCATGGTCACCCAATTTATGTGATTTTCTTTTGCATTATTTGATGTGAAAATCATTGGACAATTGATTCCCCTAGAAACATTCAAAATGTTGCTAGTTTAGTCAACCCCATATTGGCATACCCTTGCTAGGATTTGGATAGTTATACTTAGAGTATTTTGTCTTTTTTGCTTGGTATGTTTTGAGACTAAAACTTATTTATTTATTCATAAATCCATGTCATAATCAATACGTCACTCTTTTATCTAAAGATGTGTTATGTTGGCCATTTTACACCGCACTTGCACCTTGAAAGTTTTACTAAACTTATTTGTGTGTGTGTCATATGAGTTGAAGAGGGTAGTGTTATGCTGCCCAAAACATGGTAAAACCATCTTTCCTTTTGAGTCTTTGAAACATAACATAGATCACATCATTTGAGCATGCTTACGCCATTAGGCTGCTCAATTTTTTTTAAGACTTGTTTCACCTTGTATCAAAAACCATTTGTTTCAAATCATTTTGTGTATACCATTTAGACCTTTGTCTTATGTTGTCATGTTATTCAATCTTGTCTAGCTTATTTGGTAAAATCCTAGTTTTCAACATTGAGTTTTCAATTAGCCTTGTCAAAGTTTAGATTCAAACATTGATTGATTTCTATTTAGGCCTTAATTCATGGGGATGATACACCAATATTTCTCTTTTGGGTTGCATAACTTTGGTTAATCGATTACCCAAATTTGAAAATTATTGATGGTTTATTTGTTAAGTAACTATCCTTATCAATTTTTGTGCCTTTATTTGGGAAAACAAATTCTTTATTCAAAGAGCCTTTTGTCTTATGCCTTATGTCAACTGATCATGTTTATGTTTTATTCCATGTGTTAGGTCTATGTCAAAGTTATTTACAAACTTGTTAGATTAAATCAAATCACATCAGCCTTTGTTTCAAGTCTAGATTTTGATGTCATGTCGTTAAAAGTCCTAGCATATGCCTATTTGTTTGAACCTAGATTTTGACTCTATGATTGGACAAAAGACCCCGTAACTCAACTTTTTCCTTTCCTGGTTTAGACCTTGTTTATAACACTTTGACCTAGACCTTTGACATGCTAGTCTTTATTTAAATGCTTGACATTTGATGTTAGATGTTTCACATTAGGCTATTTTATGCCAAGTATTAACAAAAACCATTTTAAAGATACAACTACACTTTCAAACCACATTAGAGATACAACTCCACCCCTTTGACCAAGTTGGACCAAGTCTAAACCATTTGTCCTTTAGATCATTTTTCAAATTTTGTAGAACTCTAAGCCTTTCTATTTTTAAAGCTTTCATCATTTATGTAGATATGTCTAGCTACATTTATGGTGGAGTCATGTACAATCCAACATATGATAGACTGGCCACACAAAATCCCACTAGGAACCCCTATAGAGAAAGATTTTCTAAGGAGTTTTGTTATTCTCCCTATAATAATCCATATGGGGAACATAGTCAAAATCCACAAAATCTAAATTGAGACCTTGATTGGCATGAAGAGGCTTGTGAGGAGAAATTTGAAGACCCAACTATAGATAATGTTATTTGGGATACAAATCCATATCTTCTTTTAAATAATTAGTACATGGAACATAGTCAAGAACTAGCTTATGAGATAACTCAAAATTGGGATGATATGGTTTATGAGGAAGACTTACATGCTTTGGCTTATATGAGTAATCAGGCTCCACCACATTAAACCATTTTTATTTCAGGATCACAATGTTGCACCATTCCCATACCAAGACCTCATCCTTTAATTTGTATGAGCAACTAAGCTCCACAACACCCAACAATTTCTATACCAAGACCTCATCCTTTGGTTTATGTCAGTAATCAAGCTCCACAATGCCCCTTCATCATTTCAAGACCTAGTCCTTTAGCTTGTGCAAGTAATCAAGCCCCACAATGTCCTATCATTACCATTTTAGGACTTTGTCCTTTCGCTCATGTGAGTAATCATGCTCCCCAATGCCCTACCATTATCCAACCATAATTCATTCCTCATCTAGTACCAATCCCATCCAAACCTCAACTGATCTAATCCTTCAAAGACCAAGCTACGTTCAAAACTGGTATTTTTCAATCCATTGGAAACTAAGTCCAAGAGAACCAATCAATCCAAGATGTTTTTTTGAACCAACCACCTATGATAAGTTAACCAATGATGAATTATCTATTAATCCTATACCAATTATCGAAGAGTCTCATATTAATGAGCCAGTCTTTGTTGAGTCACTTATTAATGATTATAACTACCTTTGGGCAAATCATTACCTTGATCATGTGCCTATTTTTCAAGAGTATCCTATTGATAAGCCAGTCTCTAAGGAGTTATCTCTTAACCTTTTTCCCATCCTAGAGGAGTCCCACTTTGACAAATTAGTCTTTGTGGAGACCACTATGACATCATAGATCATTACTTGTCTAAAACTAAACATTCAATAAGACATCATTGTAACAAATTACCCATTAGATGAAGAATCAAAATCAGATTCGGGTTCTATTCTTAAACCAACATCAGATTTAACATCAAAATTAGAATCAACATCAATCTCAGAATTAGATTTAGAGTCCCTTGAGTTAGAATTAGATTCAAAAGAAGAATATATTTATGGATATTACAATATTGGTTGCACATGCCTCATAGATCAATTTGAATACATTTGTGATCCTTCTATAGTTTTTAAGGATGAGTACTTTAGCTTCAACACCAATTACCTTAGTATCTTCTACAAGGATTGTGTAGCCTCTCCCCATTCGATTACCATTCCACATGCCATTACCATCAATCAAAATAGCCATATTATTATCATTCCATCTCCTATAAGTGTCAATTGGGACTGAACAATCACACTTTATTAAACTACATCCATGGTGACATAGTAGTTGAAAAAGAGCAAGGAGGCCAAGACCACATTCATATAGCAAAAGAACACTCTCCTAGTGAAACTTTTTTAGAAGTGATAGAAGAAAATCAAAGTCAAAATCCAATGTTCATTAGTGAAACCTTCTCAGAGGTGCTATGGGAAAATCAAGACAACTTCATTGGTGAAAACCTCTTTTAGACACAAATATTTGAGCACAAAATTTCTTCACTACTTGATGAAGACAAAATCAAAGATCAAATCAAAATAGCTTCCAATTTACATCCTAATCAGATGGTAGCTACTCTTAAGACCAATAGAAATATCTGGTGGTCCTATCAAGAGAATAAGTCTTTGGCCCCACCACAACCAAAATTATGTTGAAACCAGCATCAACAACATTACGTGTCACTAAAATTCCCAATCTTCACTTTTCTCCCCACCATTCCACATTCCATTATCATTTACCATTTCATTTCACAATCAAACCTACCATCCATTATTTATCCTTGTTTACCATCCATAGACACACTTTCCTTTGTAGAGGCTACAAAGATACCTTATATCGATGTTTGAAGGAATCAAAATCAATGACCAATGAAGATCATACAAACATTCTCGACAATCAAATTTGTAAGTAGTTCTTAACAAAGAAACTATTAAGATGAGGTGTGGGATAGCAATTAAAATGATCAAGTATTTTGTTTGTATCATTTGTTAAGTAGGCCATGCATCTCCATCTCAACAAGAAAAATAGAATCATATTCCATTGACCACACCTAGGCTAAAAACATGTACCATATCATTTCATTACCATTGTTACATATCCATTTGCCATTGTTGCATATTCTTTCTATTCATCCTATCACTTAGGGGCAAACCCTCTAACCATTTTATCCATCCTATCATTTCATTCCTATCTAGACCAAAGCCTATTTTTACTCATCCTACCCAATCCTATTTTGATCTTGGTTACTTTGATTTTTCCAGCACTTTTTGTGAGAGGATTATAATCAAGTTTAAATAATCAATCCAATCCATGTTTATAATGATAGTCTATGAAAGTAGTGTGACAATTGATCTAGCAATATATCTTTCATCCTATCCATGTTTGTTTATGTGAGCTTGATTATAATCACTTATGGGGAAATCAGTGTTTCACCAGTCTTACTACTAATTAAAAGTACTTATGGGTAAATTAGTATCATTGACCTATGTTTTTATATCTTAGTTATAATCATCTATGGGAAAACTAGGGGCAACACTTGTTTATCATACATTACTGCATCATCTTGCCATTACTATTTTCATTTGACTAGCCATTTGCTAAATTTAAGAGAATTTTGGGACCTAATTGGTTTTTCCCCACGTTTTATGTGGATGGAATTACTATGACTTGAGGTCATTTTAGGACTATGTGGGTCATGCTCAATTCATGTAGAGGTCACTTCAATCCCCCTTTCTATATGCTCTCACCATTTTTTGAGCAACCTAAGCCAAACGCTCTCACCATTTTGAGAGCAAGTATCTTGGCATTCTCTAATGAGTTAAAATACCTAAAAATTCCAAAAACATTCAAACATTTCAAAAATATAAAACATTTGTCCTATCTAAGCCTAGTCAATTATCCTCGATCTACCTTACTGGGGTATGGTCATTATTAAGATGCTTTCTTTTGCTTTTGTTTTCAAGATTTCTATTTGTTTATTTATTTAAAGTTGTTTGTTTGTTTGTTTATTTTCCTTTTTATTTTGTTTGCTTACCTATTTATTTATTTCCAATGAAGTTGCCTCAACACAGTCTATATGTGTTCATTAGGTGATTCCTCGAGCACACTATTCTTGAATCCATCCATATTTATCTATTAACATTGTCATCATGGTTTTTATCATTGGTGCATTATTTTTTAGTGTTTATTGTATCAAGAGTCAGTCCTTATGCATATTTTGGCCAAATCTTCATAATGTTCTATCATGAAGCCTACCATCACATGATATAACAAAAATTAGCTTCAAATATGTCTACAATCAATAGAACTATAGAAGTTTCTCTTTGGCACCTTAGCAAATTCTCCCATCCCACCCTTAATCAAATCAACCCATTGACCATTCTAGTTGTATCATTGGTAATAAGGATGATCATTTTCTCATTGGTAGGTATAACTAAATCATTTCTAATGATCAATCTTATTCTTCTATTTATCACTTTGCACTTGCTCATCTTTAATCTATATTCTAGGTTATATCCTTGAGTTATGCTTGCTAATCAGCCCTAACTGAGGCACAATCATCTTTAGCCAATCTAGGTCCTATTAATGATTATAACCACCTATAGGCAAATCATTATTTTGACTTTTATTCCTAATTATAACTACCTTTGGGTAAATTAGTAATCTTTTTAAATCAATGCATGCAAGCATTTTCTTATTTGGATTAATCTCAACCATGGGTTAATTCCACCTTTATTCTTGCTTCTTTTCTAGGGACCATCCATCAACAAATGTGATGGCCACTCCCTCAATTGGGCATCATCATAGGCTTCTCAAAACCATTTGGAGATTTGTTCTTCAACCATCATCTTCTTTTTGGCATACATGCCATTTCTCATTCTTTGATAAGACAATAATTTGCCTATGGTTTGTAACATCTTCCCAAAATAGGGACAAATTATAGACACCTAAATCTAGCTACTGACAACTTCCAATTAGGCTTTTGGCCAATTTCCACCTAAAATACACAATTTGGCCTAAAAACACTAAATCATGCTAAATGATGTGAAACTGACATATTCAAGTGCTGATTTTGGCTAGGGTATCCCTAAATATGGCAATGCAATTTATGGGCTAGCGAACTTTGATTAGATCATTCTGAGTCAAAATGCTAATTTTGTGCCTAGGTGTTGTGGATTGCTCTTTCCTATCAAATCTCTTGCACAAGACACATGCCATTGTTATTTTTTGTTGATAACATCTTAAATGGGATAATGATTCTAATGCATATGACATTAACTTCCAATTCTAATTTAGTCAAATTTTAGACCAATAACAAGGCATTTAGATCAATTTGAGTAATTTGTGCACAAAGTGCTTAATCATTCTTAAGAACTAATTAAACCAAATTAGAGCCTAATTGAGAATTCCATGGAAACTTATTGAATAATTTTTTTTGGAAATGAATATTGAATATCTACATCATCAGGTGACCTCATTTCTTGGGAAGACATCCCTAGGCCATAAATGCCACAAATATCAAGATTCATACCCTCCATGCCTCATTAATGCCTTCAATTATGCCCTCCATGCCTCTTAATTTCCCCTTCTTCCAATTTCATAATGAGGATAATTATAAACTTAATTCCAAAAATTAAATTAATCCTCAACCACACATCTCAAACTTAGGATGGATGGTTCAAGTTGATTTTATACATTATCAAAAATTTATAAATAGGAGGCCTTACCATACCATTTCTAATCTATTTTTTGGTACAAAGTTATTATGCTCAAATATATTCAAAAGACTTGATAATACAAATTTATAATGCCTAAATGATTCCAAAATCCATTAAAACTAGTGTTACCATGCCAAATTGATTCCAATCTAAGCTAAGTCATAAGCCAAAGGTTCCAAGGAGAGATGGAGGTAGCCAAGCTTCCACTTCTAAGGACTTCATGAGCACAAGCCGAGCAAACAACTACAACAAGAATTTTGGAGCATCCAATGAAGGTAAAAGAGGGTTTATTTTTTATTTTAGTTGTGTGTTTTATTCATGTTTGTTAACTAAGCTATCCCTAGTGTCTAGGCCTAGAGATGTTATGTTATTTATTGCATTTCTTTCATTTAGTTTTTATTTTGAAAATAACATGATACTAGCCATCCTATCTTGATTCAAATTCCTAGATCACATAAAGAGGGATGTTATGTGTATGATCTTCCATTTGTCCCCTTTAGGGAACCCTTGGAATCAAAAGCACCATTCCTATTACAAGTATCCTAGTCCAAGGCTTAGAAATAAATTCATCTAAAGAACTCCTCAAAAAATCATAAAATTTTGGGTGACCTTGAAAATGACCCTAAAGTCTTTCTACTTTCATTATTTCTTTGTTTTTATGCAAACTTAACTTACATGGGGGATTTCATCACCTCCCATGAGTTATTTAAGGAAGCTTTAACCCAAAGTTTCATGTCCCATCATTGAATTTATTTGAATCTTAGTTGGAGTTACACATGAGATGTAGTGGCACTTTGGACACTGCACTAAATTGAGCGAATAACAGGAAGTATTAGTTACAAAAAGGACTATACCTTTTTGCAATAAGCCAAGTGATACAAACCCAAAATCTATGCTTTTCTTTTACATTATTTGGCATGAAAGTCATTATGCAATGTATTCCCCTATAATGTTCAAAAACTTGTTAGATCTTAGACAATTGCCCACTTGCCATGAAAGTCTTTTTGGTGCAAGGTGTGCCTCAAAGTCCATGTCATAGTACTATCATTTGAGAGAAGGGGGGTTTAAAAACCCTACTATATATTGCACATTTACTTTTGTATGAACACTTAAAATCCTTTCAAATGATGTATATAGATGGATTCTAACAATACCAAGCAATCTTGTCAGTTTAGAGTCTAAGAGTGATTAATCAGTTAAGTTTTGTCTTAGATTAAATTATTGTTTGAAGTCAAAACTTGGAGTAAACAAATAATTTAAACCAAAACACATAGTCCTAATTTTCCTTTGAACAAAGAGGCATAATACTACCCATGTGAAAACATCAATTTGCCTTGTTCAAAGTTCATCAAAAGCTTGGGAGTCATATCATCCACTTTGGCATAGTTATGATGCCCAATTGAGTCTAGACCTTTACCAAAGTTGTTTTAAGTCCTTCACTTATAATCTAAACTCAAAATTTCACCTTTATAAGTTCATAAGATTAATGTGTTAAGTGAGTTTTCCATTTTCACTAAACTTGAAATAACTTAGGTTTAATTTCAAATTTGGGTTGAAGGCCATTTAAGACTCATAATCATTGTCATCACTTGATAGACTTAAGCCATTTTGTGCTAAACACTTGTACTTTGAGTCTATGCACCACAAAATTTTAAGTCAAGAAAATTAGTGTTATGCTATCAAAATTGTGGGAAATTATCTTTGCCTTAAAGAGTTTTAGAAATAAACTTTTTTATCACACCTTTGGGTAGTGTAGCATCATTACATTGCCTAAAACATTTAAAATATTGTTTCATAGACCCTCTTACATATAATTCAAATTCATTCCTACATTTTTAGAATAATCTGACTATACTTTTGTGATCCTTTATCTAACTCATAGTTATACCATTCACTTTTGTATAGCTTATTTGTTAAAAGAACTAAGTTTTATACCATTTTTTGTGAGAAAATAAACTATCTCTAAAGTGTCTTTTGTTTCATACCTTATACCTAGTTGATCAAGTTCATGACCAAGAATCAAATGCCTAATGTTTGTTAGAACTGTTTCAAATCCATTAGATTAAAAATTTCATCTATTTTTAAATTCTAGATTTTGACACCATTTGGCTAAGAGTCCTAGCATGTGCGTTGTTGAGCCTAACTTTTGATGCCATATTTGGCCAAAAGACCTAGCAACTCTTAAATTCCTCAATTAGACTGATTTGAAACACTTTGACCTTCGAGTTTGTCATTTCAATTTTTTGTCCATTTACTTTCTTATCTTTGTATGAATAGTGAAATTTTAGATACTTCATGCTAGCTTGTTTCCTCACAAATCTTTGCATAAACCTTTTAATCCTTTTGATGAATCTAGACCATGTTGGAACATCATCTATTTTAGACATCATCTTTTTAGAGTTTGAAAAACTCTTTGACCTTTTATCGTAGAGCATTGATTATGGATCTTAACATGTATTCCTACACTCATAGTGGACTCATGTATAATCTAGGGATTAATAATGTAGTTGCATAGGAAGAAAAGGTGTAAGACCCCTATGTAGATAATATTGCTTATGAGTTGGATTCTTATCCCTCTTATAATACTCAATCAGGGGCACAAAACCAAGATCCCTTGGTTAACTATTGGGTTAACACATTATCTTATTCAAAACAAGACCAAGAACAAACCAGACAATACCTAGCTATAATACCCATAGTGGATGAGCCGGTTATTCAATAATCATATTCTATTAATACAACTTCCACGTATGATCCATTTTTGTTTGAGCAAAAAAATTTAGAGAACAAAAATGAGATTTTAGTTAGATCCATAGAGGTAGGGGCCAAGTTTCCAATAGACTTCCCCTATGAAAATTTACCATGCCTAGTAAGAGTACCCCATAATATCATTTATGATCAACAGGCTTCTTCTAGAAATCTTATGGATGTAGTCCAAACAATGTATCAGGACCCTAATTTATCCAATCAAGGAAAAAACATCATGGAATATCACTTTAACCAGATGTAGACAACATATCAAACCTACCTAAATCTAGCACATAATTTTAATTAGATGAACATGGTGATTAAGCCTCTTATTGACCTAGTTCCTTCAACAAGAGTGTTGATAGAGTTAACTGGACAAGATAATTTAAGCTCTAACCCATTCATATAAACCACTTCAATAGATAACTTGATGCATATGCCCATTATTGAATAAGTTTCTTCAACCTCTACATAGAATAGTGAGCTAAACATAGTCGATAATGTGCAAATAACATCCAATCCTGATCAAAGTGGTACTAATTCAAAAATAACTAGCCAACAATATGTGCCTGTAGTTCATCTCACAAGTGGATCATCATACTAGAGAATAAGAGTTTCTACATCCCAACCTCAATCGACTACTTAATCAAGTGTATAACCTATGGGATTAGGTAGTCAAACAATGGCTAATGTCACACCTCAATGATAGAATGTGATGAATCCTACTCCTCCTCAACAAGTAACAAGTATTATTCAATAATAAAAGGCATATAATCTAGTGTATCAATGCAAAAAAAGACAAATACATTACCACCTCAATTAGGGGAAACTAATGTTCCACCTCACCAAATAATGACAAGCATACATCTTCAGTCACAGACTAATATGCCATTCTAAAACCAAGCAATGACTAGTCAACAATGTGAAAATATTGGTTAGTAATAAATGTTGAATCTACAACCTATTTTCACTTCCCCATAGGGATTCATGCAACAAGAATGTTTTCGTGTTTCTCAAGTACCTACTAGACAAATGTTGGTTCAAAATGTAACTCAAATTTAGAGATAGGGTCTTGGTCCATAAGTTCTCAACAACAAGGTTTGATTAGTTGATAAAATTTTACTTTTTTTAACCATAGCAGGCACAGTATAGTTATATCTATTCATCCCAACCATAAAATCCTTGAATTCAAACTTTTATTTCCAACCCAAACTAGAATATTACACAACTAAATTTGTAATTTCAAGTACATCCTAATCCATGTATGCATAGTCATGGTCCATTCTCCAACCAAACCAATATACCCCAATAGGTATCTCCATCATACCCTGGTAAAAGTGTCCCACTTGTGACCTCCCAACCATCTACCCAAACTAATATTTTCCCTCAAACCAATGTTCCTTCCAGTTTCCTATCCCAAGAATTTCAATAAATGAAGGATGTAATTATTACCATTCAAGTTGATAAAGAGATTAAAATTTTCAAATTGGATGACATGTGTTCCTATCCATTCAACATATAGTATTTGAAGATATGATTTCCTCTAGGATAGGAACCACCAAAATTTGACAAATACAAAGGGAAAGGTGACCCTAAGGCTCATTTGACTAAATTCTTTGTTGTATGTCAACCAATGGCATATAATGACATAGACATTTTGCTATTGTTTCTAAGGAGCTTGTTTGGGCAAGCCTTGGAGTGGTTTTTAAATTTATCTATAAATTTAGTAATGTATTTTGATGATCTTTTTGATAAGTTTGTGTAACACTTTTCCTATAATCTCGAGCATGAGATTTCATTAATAAACTTAAATCAAGCAAACCAAAAAGTTGGTGAGAGTTTTGTAAGCTATTTATAGCAATGTAGAGCCCTTTCAAGTTTTTTCACCCATAGTTTATCAGATAAATAATCAGCCACAAAATTTTGCATAGTGAGATAGTTTATCATCTAGAACTATAATATGCACATACTTTCAAAGAGATCATTGATAAAGGTTTGTTGATTGAGTAGGTGTTCATCAATAAAAGAGTCATCAAGCTTAATTCAACTAATCAAAATCAAGGTACTAATTAGATAAATGGCCAACATTAACATCCCATTTAAGTGCAAGCATCGCAACTAGCACAAGCCAATAACCAAGAAAGACTGAAGTAATTCAATCACAATAGGAATGTTGTGGGGAATGGAGTAACTGAATCCTATCATGTCTAAATGGTGAAAAAAATATCTGCACCATCTTCTTATCTTACTCCTACCCAAAATCTCTCTAAAAAATGTCATAAACACAACAACCAAGACTTACACAATAAATATTTTAGCCTTTACCATTACAAACCTCTCCTCCTAAGAGAATTGTGACTACACATCATGTATTTAGTGACCTAGGAGAACCTATTGAGTCTATATTTCACAAGCTTGATACCACTAATCTAATTAGTTGGCCTATACCAAATCATTATTTTTAAGGCATTCCTTATCCTAATTAGTACCATGAAAATGAATTCTATGACTATCATTAGGTCAATAGGCATAACCTATGAAGATGTGTCTAAATCAAGCATTTAATTGAGAATATGTTGGAGAATGGGGAGATAACATTAGATAATGGTACTTCCACTTCTAATCAAACCCTTGGGATTTATAAAAAACCCTTTCCCCAACATAACAATCAATATTAGTAAAATAATCAGCAATAACAATAATAATGACTAGTGTAGTGGCAAAATCAACAGTATCAAAATCAAAGGCTAAACCAGCAAAATCAATAAAATCAACAATAGAACCCATAACAATAGAATAATGAATAAAACCAAGGTGAAAATGGTAACAACCAACAAACCTACCATACAATTTCACATGACTACAATAGGGTTATAGGTCATATTACAAGGGGTAACATTAATACCATCTTCATTAATCCTAGACCAAGCACTAATCAACCTAGACCATTGTTTTACAGCAACATTCAACCAAATTACATGGATAATCCTTTTTTGACTTGGGAATGCATATAGGTAAACCAACAAACTATGACTTCCCCTTTTGGACCTTATATCAATAACTCATCCTTGCCATGTGACCACATATGAGTGCATTGGTAACTAAGACTTGTCATGTTTGGTTCCACACCATTCCTACCATTTGTTAGCAATAATGGTCTAGTATTTAATCTTGATTATGTAATAAAAACTTAGACATTTTAGATTACTATCCTAGGCCCACAACCATCTACCACTTTACCTATCATCTAACCAACCGTTCAACCTTGAAATAAACTATTCACTACTGACCAAGACAAGAAGTTTGATATTGTGAAATAATTATAGAAGACACTAGCATAAATTTCTATTTTAGATTTGTTTTTAATGTAAATAATCCACACAAACATCTTGAATGAGTTTTTGACCCAATCCACTATTGATAGTGACATATCTCCTGATAAATTTCAAGATTTGGTTGGACACCTAGCTCTAACCCAACAAGTCACATTCAACCAAAGTGATTTATCTTCCCTTGGCCCACTCCATAATAATCCATTATACATAGAAGTTTATATAAGATGGCATAAAGTGAAACATGTCCTTATAGATAATGGATCAAGGCTTAACATAGTGTCTCTAAAGCTCATCAAGCTTCTTGGGTACATAATGGTAGATCTCCAACTAGAGATGATAAACATCAAAGCCTATGATAATCAAGAAAGAGAATCACAAGGCACCATTATTTTACCATTTATCATTGGGCTTTTAACTCATGATACACTTTTACATGTGCTTCATCTTGATTTATCATATAATATACTTCTAGGTAGGCTTTGGTTGCATGAGATTCATGCAATCCCATAAATGCTACACCAATGTATTAAGTTTCCTCACTCAGGGATGGAGGTGAATATTCCAAGATATTTACACCCATATGAACACTAAAAACATCTTGAGGCCAAATTACAAAGCTATAATTATCAGTACAGCATAAATCCAAGTTCTAATTAGGATAAAATAAAGGCTATACTTATTGATCCTTCACTAGATAATTGCATAGATCTTAATACCTTAGATTCTTTTTCCCATATGCCACCTCCTAAAGTTTCTAATCATTTCACCATTTTAGATAATGGACTAGGAGAGTATGTGACCCATTATACATTTTATATTTCCAATCTTCCTTAAAATATGAAAAACTTTGGGTGACCTAAAGTCACCCCACATATGCATTGGTAACAAAATAATAAAGATAAGGGACCTATCACATTTGTACTAGCATCTAGCCTAGAACTCAACCCTCTTGAAGGGAATGGATCATGGTTATATAATGATAACCAAGCTGATTTTTATAAAAGTGCAAAGTATTATATTCCCAATAAGATCATGTAGCATCACAATTATGAAGGAAGAGGCCTTGAATTGAATCAACAAGGAACCATTGAGCCAATTTCTATGACTAAGTATGAAAGACCTTATGGACTTGGATTTAAACTACCTAGATGTGACCCCACATATCTTATTCAAGATCCATCACTAGTGACTAGTAAGGATGATGCTGACAATGAAGTAGAGTCTGATCTTGGCCTCACCTTTGATGACTTAGTTGAAACCAACTTGTTTGATAACAATGCTATTTATACCCTTACCCTGGTCATTCATCACAACCCATTGCCATTATATTATCCCCAAATAATAAATTGGGACCAACAAGAATCCAATCTACCAATTGATGAGTTCCATAATGATGAGGAATTCTATATGTTTCATTAAGAGATCACAAATTAGGATTCTCAATCACATTAGATCCTATAGCCTATTTTAGAGAGTGAGTGAACACCGTTAGCCAAAAACAAATAAGTAAAACATTAAGGTCCTAAATTGAAAACCTCTTTTAGGTGCTTTTTAAATAGGGAAAAAGTAAATATAAAGGCCAATCTATTGGTGAGAACCTATTTCAGGCACCATTAGATGGGGGTGTTCATTCTTATTCAAATTTAGACTAGGAGACCACCGACAATGAACTTGTCTATGGATCTGAGTTTAGATTTGAGAAACAACAAATATTTAATCAAATTCTTTAATAATTTTTTACTATTTTTGTCACATGGCCAAATATCTCATTAGGGGACTCAGAATCATCATGCTTAGGAGAAGTTAAAGATCAATTCTTAACAGAGGACCTTGATATAATCTAGAAATTCAAGTCATTACCTACTATCTTAGAAGATGGTTCAACCCTTCTAGTTGAAGATGTAATAGAGGTAAATATCAGGACTCTATTAGACCCAAAATGGATAAAATTAGGCATGTCCCTCACTAAGGAGGAACATGAAGTCTTTACAATTTTTTTGAGAGAATTTGTAGATATCTTTACATGGGCCTATTATGTAGCACTTATTGTAGGACTTTGATAGGTAGTGCATTATAACATATCTCATTTTTAAGTTTATGGTCATTCTTAGTTAATCATCAGTTAGGTCACAAATCAATTTTGTACCAAAGATAATAATTTAGTTCCATATAAAGCCATGGTTGACACTCTTAAGCAACAAATTACCAATATCTAGTTTGAGCACATACCAAGGGGTAGTAATAGAAGTGTAGATGCCATGGCTACTATTGGCTCTTTAATTTGACAAATAGATAAAGCTAGAGAGTATCAGTTCTTTGTCAAGAATTTGTCAGCACTAGCTCATGAACCTTCAACTGTTGCAATGATTTATGATATTTTTGGTCCTAATTCTATTTGGTTCTCATACATTTACAACTACCTTCATGACTAATTTCTATCACCTAGCCTCTCTCAAAAACAAATTAAATCCTTCATTCATCATTTTGCTCATTATACTCTACTTGGATCTACCCATTACCATCACAATTTTGATAGAAATTTGCTTCGTTGTTTCACTTTGATAGAGTCTACACTAGCATTAACAGAAGTTCATGGAGTATGTGGAGCTCATTCTAGTGGGGAAATCCTATCCAAAAATCTCTTATGTACTGGTTATTATTAACCAGTGATGGATGTAGATGCCACTACATATGTAAAAAAGTGTGACAAATGTTAATAGCATGCTAATCTGATTCATACCCCATCCAAAAATTTGAAACTGATGTTGACACCATGGCCATTTTTTACATGGGGACTTGACCTCATTGGGAAGATCAACCCCACTTCATCTAATAGCCATAAACATATCCTTACCACCACTGAATATTTCACTAAGTGGGTTAAATCTATACCCCTCACATGACTAGAAAGCAAATTTCCAAAGTCATCTTCAACCATCTCATTTACCACTACGTTTCCCCCTCTAACATTATATCTGATAATGGAGGATCATTCAAGAACAAGGATGTAAACTAGCTTTGTGCCAAATATAACATCACATAATATTTTTATATAGCATATTACCCTCAAGGTAATGGACAAACTAAAGCATCAAATACAACCATTGTCAATATTCTCAAAAAGATTGTCAATAATGTTGGTTGTGATTGGCACTTGTAGATATTCCCTACCTTTTGGGAATACCATACCAATCATTGTACCCCCACAAGATCCACTCCATACTCACTTGTTTATGGTACTAAGGCCATCCTTCCCATTGAGGTCAAATTACCTTCATTGTGTATCTCTTTTAAGCATGTCCTAGATGATCATGACTATTGAGTAGATCACCTATAAGAGCTAGGCCTATTTGATGAAAAATGCATAAATACACTCAAAAATCTTCAAGCATATCAGAACTGAATCAAAGGCCACTATAATTGGCATGTTAAGTATAGAACATTTGAACTTGGTGATCTTATTCTTAAAGAAAACCAAAAGAATACCATAGCTGAGAAGAAGCATAAAGTAAAATTTAAACCAAACTAGATAGGGCCTTCATCATTATTATAGATTATAGATCAAGATCATACAAGTTTTTCACACCAGATAGAGATGAGCTACCTGAGCTGATAAATATTATTTATCTCAAGTGAAACTATTCTTGAGTGCTAAGGTTTATTGTTTGTAAGGACCATTTTAGTTATACAATTTTATCACTATTCTTCTTTGTAAAAATATCATCCTTATCTATCCTCTTGGCCATATCCACTTTCCACTTTCATTCTATCAACCTAGTGTGTTCTATAGCCTAGCCTATTTGACCTTGATTTTTGTCATTCATTATGCATTTTCAACATCAAAGTATTTGATCAGTTTCATTAGTTAGTTTACGCACTTCAAATAGAGATCATATTTTAGATCAATGTGATAGAAGTTTAAGAAGTTACATCCTTTGTTTTTTATTTCTTTCTTATCCTCGGTCTTGTTACTAATTATAAATGCCTTTGGGAAACTTAGTACCATTGATCCATGCCATTGTGTCCTAGTTATAACTACATATGGTAAAACTAGGGGTAACATTTGTTTATTAAGCCTTGGCATACCAACTTACCACTTCTTATGTCATACTATGCCTTTTTACCAATTGTGCCTATTTTTTTTGAATTGACTGCTACACTAGTTAAATTCCTCTACTATAAGGATAGAACTATAGTGACTTGAGACCCTACTCTATGACTATGTAGGTAGTACTCAAGACTTGTTGAGGTCAGCTCAGTCACCCTAAGCCATACTCTCACTATTTTATGAGTAACCTAAGCCATACTCTCACCTTTTTTTGAGTAACCTAAGCCACACTCTCACTATTTTGTGAGAAACATAAGCCATGCTCTTTCCATTTTATGAGTAACCTAAACCACACTCTCACCATTTTATGAGCAACCTAAGCCATGCTCTCATTATTTTATGAGCAACCTAATCCAAGCTCTCACCATTTTGTGATCAACCTTAGTTTAAACACTCTCACCATTTTGTGAACTTGAACCATTTAGTGTCTCATAATTCTCAATTGATTTAAGACACCCCAAAACAATTCAAAAATCATTTGAAAAATCATGAGAAAAGAACAAAAAAATTGACCACTTCTTTGCCTTAAGGATTTTAGGAACCCTTACTAAGCTACATGTAAATCACTTGTCATTTAGTTTCCCCATCCTTTTTGGAATTTTATCTCATGCATTTGCTATTTTTTAAGACCATTCCTCTTCTTCTCTCACATCTATTATGTTTGTTTTCATTAGTTATCACATGCTTCCCATTCCCTAGGAGAACATTGGCCTAAAGCTTTTTATTTGATATTACATCTATGAAACTATGTAGGTAGTGTTCACTTGCCTAGTGCATATGGAGATAGCTTACACACCCCCTTCCTTTTCTTCTATTCCCCCATTTTATTCATTTGTTTAGTTGTCACCTATTTTCTAGGGGCAATTTTCATATGGTTTTTATTACATTGTTTGTTTGTTTATTTCTGCTTATTTTCTTTGTTTATTTGTTTGTTTGATTGATTTTAACACTATTTCATTGATTTAGTTTGTGTGTTTATTGGATTATTCCTTATCCACACTTACACTTGAACCCATCCCTATTCATGTGTTTATATTGTCATCATGGTTTCTATCATTGGTGCATTGTTTTCTATTGAGTATTAGATTATAGGAGTTAGTCCTCATGCATATTTCATCCAAATCATCATGATGTTATACCATGATGCCTATCAACATGTGATACAACAAAAATAACCTTCAAAAAGTCTATTTAACAATGGCAACATCTCTTTAACACCAACATCCTGATTCACTCCCAATCATATCCCAAATAGAGTAATTAACCACTAAAGAATTTTAATCTTTATTATTTTGAATGAGCATCTCCCTACTAGTAGGTTGTTTCAATTCATCATTACCCTCTATGTTAAGTTATCATAATCTTCATCCAATTTTATCATGGTTTTCATAATTGAGGTCTAATGATTATAACCACCTATGGGCAAATCATTGCACATCATCCCACTTGTATTTCTCAATGATTATAAATACCTTTGGGCAAATCATTGTGTTATCACCACTTTATTTTTTTTGTCTATACAGGGGCATGTTATTATATTTTTTGTCTATCCTAATATAGGTGGCTCCATCTTCTCAATGATTATAACCACCTTTTGGAAAATCATTGTGTTATCATACCACATTACCCCTATCAAAGTGCAATATTTATAACCACCTTTGAGCAAACCATTGTACATCATCCCACTTGAATTCTCAATGATTTTGACTAATTTTTCAATATCATTATGTTTTCATCCCATCATCTTTCCTTTTCTTGGTCCCCTCATTTTGCTTCTTTATTTTTGAGGGACTGTTTGTTGACTTGCTTGTGTCAACCATTCCCTTGAGGGGGCATCATATAATTAGTTTATCATCATTGTAGTTGTAGGCATACAAGACCTTTTCATTCTCTAAGAAGACATTACTATTATTATAGCTTACAATGCCTTCCTAAATAGGGGAAAATTGTAGACACTTAAATCTAGCCACCAATAACCTCCAATCAAGCTTTTGGCCAATTTCCAGTTAAAATACACAATTTAGCCTAAAAACACTAAATCACATTAAAATATTTTAAATTGACATATTTAAGTGCTAATTTTAGCTAGAGTATCATTAAATGGGTAAATGTAATTTGTGGCTCAGCTAACTTTGATCATATCATTTCGAGTCAAAATGCTAATTTTGCACCTTGATGATCTAGATTACTCTTTCCTATCAAATATTCTACACAAGACACATGCCTTTGTTATTTATTGTTAATAACATCCTAAATAGGATAATGGATCTAATGCATCTAACATTGCCTTCCAATTTTAATCCAGCCAAATTTTAGACCAAGAATAAACATTTTGATCAATTTGAGTAATTTGTGCACAAAGTGCTTAAACATGCTTAAGAGATAATTAAACCAAATTAGAGCCTTATTAAGAATTCCATGGAAACTTGTTGAATAATTTGTTTTGGAAATTTATATTGAATATTTGCATCATCAAGTGACCTCATTTCTTAGGAAGACATCCTAAGGCCAGAAATGCCACAAATATTAGGATTCAAAGCCCTCCATGCCTCATCAGTGCCTTCCATTATGCCCTCCATGCCTCTTAATTTCCTCTTCTTCCAATTTAATGATGAGGATCATTAGAAACTTAATTATAAAAATTGAATTAATCCTAAACCACACATCTCAATCTTAGGATAGACAGTTCAGGTTGATTATAGACATTCTCAAAAATATATAAATAGGAGGCCTTACTACATCATTTATAAGACTTGAGAATAAAAATTTATAATGCATAAATGATTACAAAAGCCATTATAATTAGTGTTACCATGCCAAATTGATTCCAATCCAAGCCAAACCATAAGCCAAAGGTGCCAAGGAGAGATGGAGGTAGTCAAGCTTCTATTTCCAATGACTTTATGAGCGCAAGCCAAGCAAACCACTAAAACAAGCATTTTAGAGCATCCAAGGGAGGTAAAAGAATCTTTTTTTCATTTTCATTTTGTTTTTTATTCATGTTTATTAAATAAGCTCTCCCTAAGGTCTAGGCCTAGAGATGTTATGATAGTTAGTGTGTTTCTTTCATTTTGTTTTCATTTTGGAACTAAAATGATACCAACCATCCTCTCTTGATTCAAATTCCTAGATCACATTTATACTTCATTTATTCACATTATCACTTCCTTGAGTGTCTTTTTCTTGATTAATATTGTCTTATTTTTGGTATATTTGAATATTGTCCTTTTTGTAAACACTATTTATAAGTTATATAGCACCTCAATCTTGTACACTTAGTAATTACATATTATGTATATACCTTTAGCTTCTAGACCTTTCTCATTGCCAAAAGTCTCACATACACTCTTTCTATGACTAATAACTTATCTCCTAGTCCTACCAATGTTATTATGATGAATCAAATCTTATATCATGCTCAAAATTTTATAAACCTAATTATCTTACATCTTTACAAGTTTTGTACCTACACCTATTTTCTAACTACTCAAATGCTTGCATCCTATTGACACTTCAACATTGATGGAAGTTTCCTATCTAAATGCAAGTGTCTAGTTCCCTAAAGTCATCCAATTTTAAAATGAAACATATCCTAAATGTTGGCCTAAGTATGTTATGTGAGATATTATTAATATAAATTGGTATAAATATAATATCAATCCTTAATTATTCACAATTGAGTGGAGATAAAAAAATTCAATAAAGCACTCAATAAAGCAAAGCTTTCCTATTTTCTCATATTTACATATCATTCATAGGGATAACATATTTATAGGTTTGACGTAGTGAAGGAATAGCCCAAAAAGCATATTTTATAAGTTTCAAGTTAGGTCATTTTTTTAATTGATTATCACACATTACATGAGTCACACATAATCCAACACATAGGGAAGAACTACATAAGTTTGAGGCCCTCTACAAAGTATTGGCTATGTATGCAGTGCTCATTAATAGAGTGATATTTTTATATCTCAATACCATGCTCCCACTAACCAATTATTCCTATAGCCACTATGAATATGGATAACTAGGGTTTTGTTATTTGACAAAGAGTTGAAATCCATGATTAAGTTCTAAATACACTAGAGTGAAGGCAACACATAACCCATAAGCATTTAGGTGGTTACATCTAGTTTAGTAGGTATTTTATACTATACACCTACATCTAATTTAGATAGTATCATCAATTCAACCATCTTAGGTTGATGTAAGTGTCCATGACTATAGATGTATAATTTTTAGAACTAGATGATTGATCTAAAATCTAAGTTGAGTATACTTTTTTCCTGTTTTAAAAATTAGCATCATAATCAATTAAGTATATATTTTCACTATCATTGTAATATCTAACATAATTATACTTTCTATCTTTATCATATCTCAGCATAATAAATTTAGTATATGTTTGTTTGATTTTTATAATTAATTAGCTTGCTTTAGAGATGGTCTACTATCATTGTGCCCTAAGATATATTTATCCCCTTTAACTCTATATTCCCCCCAATCTTGATTTTAGGGTTAAAAATTTGGTGAACCTAATTCATGTGATTGAAACATTTTTTTAATCCCTAGCATTTCATTTTTTAATTCAAAATTCTAAGTTTTTTAATTTGTAAGCAATGGAAAATAAGAATAAAAAACTCATTTTCAAATGGAAAATAAATTAACATTGATCACTCATCTCAATAATAAAAAGGGATTAATATATGCATTTTTATATGTCACAAGAGATAAATTAGTAAGCATGATAATACTAAGGACTCCTCACCTTGTGATGGTGAATTCTTAGAGGGTAATACAACTAATTCCATATCAATCAATCTACCTACATCTACTGGAGGCATGGATTATGTATTCCAACGTTTGTTCCCTAAGACTACTATTTTTACATCTAGAATGGGAAAAATTAATTCTTCAAATCAAATATTGACTTCAATTAGGGTTAATTTTAGTGGTAAATATTCACTAATTTATGAATATTACATTTTCCTAAATTTAGTTTTGGCAATTCTTTTGGACCAGTAAAGAGAACTAGGTCACCTAAAGTTTTAGGTTATAAATATCCATGACCTCTAAGTAAATTCTACTAAATTTCACAAATATATGTTGACATAGTCTAGACGTCCATCCGCCCACTTTATACACTAGACTACATGCTCCAGACACCAAATTGCATACTCTAGATGCTCATTTGAAAAAATGGGGAAAATTTTCATCATAGATATATTTCATCCTAAAATTTATTGCACATTTGGATTCCTCTTGAAAAAATAGACAATTTCAAAAAAATAATCATCTTGATCTAAATTTTTATGCAAAAGTTATGCACATTCAAACTTTTAGATGGTGATTAGAGGCTCTAAATGGCATCCAAATGCTCTTGATGTCATCTTGAACTTCAAATGGGCATATCTTTTACATATAGATTTAGATAAAGATGACTCCTTTTTTTAAATTATCTAATTTTTTTTAGAGGAATTCATATATATAAAAAAATATATAATATAAAAGTTATCAATTATGATCTTTTTACATTTTTCAAATGAGCATCTAGAGTGTGAAATATAGCATCCAAAGTGTTTAGTCTAGTGTCCACATGGTCTGGACACTACCCATGGGGTTTGGAAGGTATGCATAGGGTAAGGATGCTATCTAAATGGTATCTACACCATCCAAAGTGTTTGGACGTCATCCATAGTGTCTAGATACCATCCATAAGGTATGAATATCATCCATAAGGTCTAGATGACATCCAAAGGGTTTGGATGACATTTACAGGGTCTAGATAGAGGTGCCTAAATTTTATATTTAGGTGATTCCTAGTATTTTATTTCATAATGAAACTAATTTCCCTTTGGTTCACCAAGAATTTGAAATGTACTTTTCAATTTTCACCAAAATTTTACATAGGGATTTTTCCTAGGGGACCTTAAAAACCTCTAGTTTCAATGCCTATATCTACCCAACCTATGGGTACACCTCATCTGGTGAATTGTCAAATATCCAACATAAAATACAAAGATATGCAAGATCTTTTCCAAACTATAAAATGTTTGCAAACTATGGCTACAAATATTAAACAAAATTCTATGAATTCTCCTTATGTTATTGATTCACAAGAGGTTTTTCACAATACTCTTGCACCAAATATATATTTGCACCCCTTTCTAAGTAGTTTTGTTGCTCCTAAGTTCACATTTTATTGTGTAAAGGGTGATCTTGAACATAATCTTAGATATTTTTATGTTGCATGCATTTATTATGCCTTAAATGAAAAAAATTTGACCAAATTGTTTCCAAGGAGATTAAAAAACTATGCTTTAAGGTGGTTCTATGATTTTCTAAATCAATTAGTAAATGACTTCAAACTTATTATGAATCAAATTTAGAGACAATTTTTCATCAATATCATCAAAAAGGCTTCCTAAGACCAAATTTCAAAAATCAAACAAGGAACCAATGAACCTATCAATGAATATGTCTTAAGGTACAAGACAATGTTAGCTAAAATGACCAATCCACTGGAAGATACATAAATATAATTGAATAAACCTAATTATGTATCAAACACACCAACTACATCTACATCCAATACCAAGTTTACTATCAAAACAAATTATAAGGTCAAACTTCTTAAGCCTAAAAAAGTAAATAACTACCAAAGTTAATGTGGTATCACAAAAACCTAATAGACTTGTGTTATCTAATACACCATAGAGATAGTTTACACACTTACTTAAGCCTTCCACTTAATTAATCAAATAGATTATAGTGTGTCACCTCCTATCTCTCCCTCATCATATAGAGGTTGATATGAGTAGACATCTACCTAAATGGTATGATGTGAATGCTTTTTGTGATTATCACCAAGGCCCCAGACATCCCATGAATAGATGTTTTACCTTGATTCATAAGATCCAAGGCCTCATTGATGATCAAAATATTAAATTTGATGATCCTCCAAAGGAATTAGGTTCACAACCTAGTAACCACCACAAGAATAAAATATTTAAAAATATTTTGTAAGACAATTCTAAGGAAGATTCAGAAGCATATATGACATACATTGTGGATCCTCTTCCATTTTATTATGATCACCCATTATAGGGGATTATTAGTACCTATATGCAACATACACCTCTTATGGTTCAAAGACCTAGTATTACTTTAAATGATAGTGAGATTGGGTATGATGACTTAGATCTTCATTCATTATTAATTTTAGCATTTAATGATCATCATCTTATATGCAATTTTATGATTGATAATGGTAATCAAAAATATTTTTACTATGACATTACTTACAGATCAAGGTTATAAAAATCATGATTTACATCATTTGACTAGATTAGTTAGAGTATTTGATGGGACCTCACAATAGGTTCTTGGTGAGCTTGGCTTACCTTTATAGGTGGTTCCTTCACATGTGGTTACTATCTTCTCAGTTATACCTTCCATGGGTGTTTTTACTAGGTTATTTAGATGAACTTGTATACATACACTACAAGTAGTACCTTCTACAATGTATGGGTTTGTTGAAAACATTCATTGAAATCAAGTAATTACAATTTCTAAAATTTCATATGAACATCTTCTTGATAAAGAGAAATTTATACCCAAGTATTTAATTATCAAAACTCCTAAGGTTAGTATTTTATAAAAGGGTAAGCAATAGGTAGTCCAATTTACTAGGTAGCCAGTACTTGAGACACCATTACATTAGACATCCACAGTGGGTTCTACAAAATCCTCATTTACTACACACCATATTTATATATCCAAAACACCTACACATGTTATATTAATATTGTTCAAACTAAACCATAGACCATATAGTGATGGCCTCCATGAACCCCTAATCTATTATTCCTTCATGACCATAGAGTCATATTATACATATATAAAGCATCACATATACTATAGTGATAGATATTTCACCTATACATGTTCCTTGGTAGTACCACTAGTTTATTACATCAAGTTTGTGATGGGGAGATACCTATGAGCATCCATTATATGAGGTCATAAGGTAGATTCTCCAGTTTCAAATATTATAGAACTACAAAAAAAATAAAAAAATAAAACTTTAAAAATATATTCAACATTTACATGTTCTATTAACTTCTTGGCATATATGTTTTGGGTTCCATGTTGGTAGATAGCATATCAATATTTTATATATACACTTGTGTTTCACACATCTTTTGAGTTTGATACAGGCCTAAATAGATACATGATCTATGAAATTTCATATGATGGGCCTTCCCTCTACCCAGGTCATGTGAGTATTGAGGACATACACTTCTTTGATCACGATACATCTAGGTGATATCATTCTATGGGCACTTTCATTATCATGTTTAATCTTATGTACTTACACATGCCTTTATCCATGATTATATCTTTCACAGTGTACTTGATATGTTATGTACTTAATATTTTTTGCTAACACATATGATCCATAGAATAATATGTTATGTTTATGTTGGTTCATTATGCTCTTATTCATGCACTTCTTTGAGTGTCTTACATTGATATAGTCTTACTTATTTGATCATTTGAATATGCTCAATTATTTATGTCCCCCATGCATTTATTTTCATATTTATCAATTTAATATGTCATTATGTATTGTATGTTTACAATTTAATATGTTATTATTTATTTTGTGGGTATGTGATTAAGTTTTGTCCATTCGATTATATGCCATTTGAGCATGTACCTTGTTTGGGGTCTCCTTAGACCATTCTATTTTGGTTTGATTTTGAGTCATATTATATGTGTTTGCTTAATTTCTTGTTGAGATTGTATAGTTACTATATAAATGTTTCCATTATTTACAATATGCATTTTATGACTTGTTGTGACCACATTCTTCATTCTTTGATGATATATTTACCTAAACATGTTCCCTTTATATGATACATGGTCCATTCAAAGTTTAAATGGTTATATTATCCTTTTGAAGTAAGGTAACTAACAATTTATACTTTTACTCACCTCAAATGTGCAAAAATATTAATGGGGTCATGCCATAGAGGCATGACTTCCACATTGCTTCGTAAATTCAGATTGTAGTGAGGGTATGTTCTAAAAACATGTTCTCCATGTTTATCACAATTTAAGATTAAATGGGGGCATGTTTTGGAAACATGTTCTCCACACTTATTTGGTATTAAACATACCCATATTATAGTGGGGGCATGTTATGCAAACATGTCCTTCACATCATCACTTAAACTAGTTCTCAAACTCAAATTGCTATGAGGGCATGTTTTAGAAACATTTTATCCACACACAAATTTTCAATTTCAGATGGCAGTGGAGGCATGTTTTATAAAATGTTCTCCACAATTACACTAGTTTTTAGTTTCAAATTATAGTGGATCATGTTTTTGAAACATGTTTTTCACACTTACATAGTTTTAAATTAGCTAAATTCATTGTTAGATTATTCAAATACACATTTATGGCATAATTCTATATATTGGTACCATTTTTATACATTTTTTTAACATGAGACATATCTAAAGTTCATATGATATGAAATGTACATGAAATATTGCAAAATCAAATTAGTTTCAAATTTTAAACACTTTTATGGAATGTCATCATTTACCAAGTTAGAATTTTATGGACTATATTGAGCCAATGTAATGTAGTATATAGTTCACTTTTTGTATGGTTCAGGTGTTTAAATCACTCAATATTTCTAAATTTATAGGTTGGACTTGATTACATCATCCAACTTCACTAGTTTTATAGTGTGAGTTGACTTGGTTCAATTAAACTCATCAAGCTATAAGTATGGTTGGGTTACACATTTGAGATAAACTCAATTGTCAATTGGCAACTCACATTTTTTTCATGGTTTGGGACTTGGGTCCAATCTCTCTCTCTATCTATTTAGATATATGAAATTTCTAGATTTTATATTTGTCTTAATATCTGCTCTAGTGATTCATAATGATATATATTTTCTAATCAAATTTTTAAAAGTCAATATGGTTGCATCAATACATAGGTGTACTCTTAAACCTTTCTCTTTTTCAATTTCAATCATTTCAATGCTTTTAATTTCATATAATATGCACTAATTATATACTATAACTTTATCTTGGTTGCAAGTCAGTCACAAATAAAACACTCAAGTTAAAATAAAGTAAAGGCAAGGTGTGTTATACACACCCATGTATGCATTTATTCTCCTTAAACCCACCAATTACATAACTATATTAAAGGGGGTAAATCTAGACACTATTTTAGAATTATATAACACCTTAGTATTGTACACTTGGAAAATACATTTCATGGATATATCTTCAACTTATAGACCTTTCTTACTAACAAAAGGCTTGCATTTACTACCCCTATGTGCCTAATTTATTATATGTTAGTTGCACCAATGTTATTCTAATGACTCAAACATTTTATCATGCTCAGAATGTTATAGACCTACTTATCTTCCATCTCTACAAGTTCTAAACCTACACCTTGTAGACACTCCTTTTTTTCCACTTTAGTGTTTAAATGGACATTAGACTAATCTCTTGTTAACAATGCAAATTAAGCCTATAAATCATTTTCATCCCAAATTCATCCATGTATTGGACGTAAGTTCCATGAATCATGCCAATGCATCTTTAATTATGTCATTACCTTATACACAATGACAACCTCTCTCTAATTCATCCCTAATCAAATTATGACATTGCAAATTGATGTTTTCGACCAAGGGTGAGGAATAACCTTACATAAATTTATAAAATGTGTAGACACCTAAAACTAGCAACCAATGACCTCCAACCAAGATTCTAACTAATTTTTATCAAAGCATCACAATTTGGCCTTAAAACACTAAAACACATTAAATGAGTTGAAATTTTTGTATACAAGTGTTGATTTTGGCCAAAGTATCATTAAATGAAGCATTGAAATTTATGAGAAAACTAAATTTGATCAAATCATTTTGAGTCAAAATGACATTTTCACACCTAGGTGCTTTAGATTACTCTTTTATACCAAATTTCTTTCATGAGACATGTGCCTTTATTATTTTGTGTTGATAACATCCTAAATGTGATAACAGATCTAACACATCTACCATCAAATCCTAATTTCAATCTAGTTAAATTTCAAGCCAATAATACAACATTTTGACCAATTTGATTAAGTTATGCACCAATGACTAAGATTTGCACCAAAATTGATAAAATCATGTTTAAGACTAATTAATTTGTATCAAGAGCCTAATTAAAAATTTCATGTAATTTGTTTAATATTCATTTTTGGAAAATGATTATGAGTTTTTACATCATCAAGTGACATCATTTCTTAGAAAGGCATCACTAGGCTATAAAACCATAAAATATCTGATCAAGCCCTCACATACCTCATTACTGCCTACCATGCCTCTTTAATGCCTCTCTATCCCAAATATTTATGAAGGCATTTATTTTGGCCTCCAAAATTGAATGGATCTTTAGCCACACATTTTCATCTTGATATGGATGGTTTAGGCTCATTTTTATCATTTTACAAAATCTATAAATAAGAGGCCTTGCCTATTGAATTTTAAGTTCTTTTTGTGTAAATTATAATGGCAAAAATTTCTATCAATTCATTGATTTATTATTATCATGCTCAATTATTTATCTAAGCTAAAGCCATCACAAAGCCATTTATGCCAAGGAGAAGAGGAGATAACCAAACCCCCATTGATGAAGACTCATTGAGCACATGTTGAGCAAGCCACTTCAACAAGCTATTTGAAGCATCCAAGGAAGGTCAAGGATTTATTTATCTTTTTCATTCTAGTTTTGTTTTTGCATTTAGTATTTTTATTATGCTCCCCCATTGAGATAGGCTTAAGGTGTTAGGATTAGTGTGTTTTTTTTGGATTTTGATCTCATTCACTAACACCATACTAATCTACCATTATTGCAATTTTATGTTCACAAATGGCACACTCAGTGGGACCTAACTCATCCTACATACCAAAAATATCAATATACCAGTCTCAAATTAAGATTTGAATGCTTGAAACTTGCTATATTTGATTTTCTAACTTTATTTGGTCATATTTCATCTTCACAAGATGACACAAAGACTATTAGTAATATTTTACAACTAGTGACAATTGTGAACTAATATTTTATGATCATATATAACCATTAGTGGTTATATATAACTGTTAATAGTCACTATGTGCATCCCAAAACTATTGATGGTCACTATGTAGGGTAGCAAGCTAATAAGCCATATTCTAGAGCTTGTTTGGGGTCATACAGACTCTATTTTTGATGTTTTTTTAAAACCAAATGTTTTCTCTTAAATTTTCAAAATATGTTATCATTTTATCTTCAAGTTGCATATATTTTTCACAAAATCTTGAAATATAATCTTAAACCTTTTTAATGTTTCTAATCATCATTGCTTGGTTTTATTGAATTATGCTTTCTTTGTCTAATCCTTGCCTTGCAGGTTTTATTGACATTTTTGCTAACCAAGTCTAATATAATGTGTTTATGTTTTTGAGGTTTTTCCTTTGGGTCTATAGTTCATCCAAATCTAAGAGCTCAATTTTCAAATTTATTTGTTTCAATTGAAAAAAGTGCTTCAAGGATTAAAAAAAGTGTTGACCATTCCCTTGTAGGGCCCATTTAAATAGTGATCTAAAAAAATCTTAATCTAGTATTTTAAACCTATTTTTAAGTGCTTAAAAAGTATTATGAATTTTAATTTAAATGCTTAACGAAATACTTAGATGTTTACTTGAATATTTTGTAGTTTTTCTTTACAAGTTCTTATAATTTATAGCCAAGGGGATAAAGAACACTACCACACATTTTGTTTAGTGTAGGAGGGTGTATATAAATTGGGATCACTCTAATAAGATGATGGTTTGATTGGTTAAACCATCTCCAATCACTAGGGCCAAGTATGGTATGTTTGAGCACATTGGACATCGCACTACATTGAGTGAGAAATAGATGTAGTGGTTGTAAAAGGGATAAAACCTTTTCACAACAAGCCAAGTACTACAAACTTAATTAACATGTTGCTTCTATTGTAACATTTTGATGTGAAAGTATTGTGCATCTAATCCATCTAGACATTAAAAAACTTTTGAGTTATTTAACCCCACTTTGTCATACTTTGTCAATTTAAGGCCTAAGATGATTAGTTAGTGGATTTTTCTTTGTCTTATATTACTTGGTTTTTTTGTGTGGAGTCAAAATTATCTGTTAACAAAGGGTTACATAACTTAATACATTGTCCATCATTTTTTTAACAAGGAGGTGTTATGTTTCCCACATGAAAATCATATTTTCCCTTGTTCAAAAATTTATCATAAAATTTGTGTCAAATCTTCCATTTTGGCTCAGTTATTTTACCCATTTGAGTCTAGACAATTTTCCATATTTTCTTAGGTCTATCATCAATAGTTTCAATTTGAAATTAGAATCTTCCAAGTTTTAAAGGTTAATGTGTTAACTTGGGTTTTCCACTTTGCACATGACTTATTTTAACTTGAGTTTAATTCCTAATTTGAATTGAGGGTCATTTTAGACTCATGATCATTATCATCATTTGTCAAGACTCAAGTCATCTTGTGTATTTCTCATGCTTTGATTCTTAGGCCACATTTTATACTACCTATCCTATTTTGCCATTTGTATTGAGTCCATTTGATATCACACTTTTTCCTTAGATATTTGTCAAACTTTATGTGTGTGTATCATTTGAGCTTAGGAGGGTAGTGTTATGCTACTAAAATTAGGTTAAACCATTTTTGCCTTAGAGTCTTGAAACAAGCATTTGTCATATATTTTGAGAATTTTAGCATTGTTATTGTACTCAAATTATTTTGAAACTTGTTTCATAGGTCTATTTGCATAGAGTAAAAGTTTTTGCCACATTCTAACCATTTTGAGTATGCTTTTATGAGTCTTTGTCTAGCACAGTTACACCATTTACCTTTGTCTAGCTCATTGGTCAAAAGAGTCTAGTTTGTGCCATTATTTGGGAGAAAATAAACTTTTTGCAAAGTGCATTTTATTTTGTACCTCATACTTATTGATAAAGTTTATGTCCAAGAGTCAAATGCCTATTTTTTATTAGAAGTGTTTCAAATCTGTTGGATTAAATATCTCATCTTTTAAAATCTAGCTTTTGATGCCATTTGGCCTAAAGTCCTAGCAACTTTTATTTTTCCTAAATTAGACTAGTTTGAAACACTTTGACCTAAAATTTGGCAATTTGATTTATAGTTCTTTTAATTAACCTTTTTATGTGAGATGTGTGATGTTGGACACTTGATGTTATCTTGTTTTATCACAAGTAATTGCATCAACCTTTTTGGATATATATATCTGACTTTTGACTAGGTTAGACTAAGTTTGAACCTCTTTTTAGACATCACTTTTTTAGAGTTTGTATAACTCTATTCATGTTAGCCATGAATAATTTACTATGGATCACAACATGTATTCCTACACTTGTAGTGTCCTCATATATAATTTAAGATTGAGTAATGTAGTCACACAAGAATAAATGGTTCAAGACCCTTATGTAGACAATGTTACTTATGAGATAGATCCTTATCCATATTATAACACTCAAATAGGGGGGAAAAACCAAGACCTAATGGCTCATTATTTGGTAAACATGCCTCCTTACTTAGGTTAGGATCAAGAACAAACAAATTAGTATCTAGCTTTGGTACCTATAGTTGAAAAACTAGTTCCTCAATAATCGTACTATGTTACTATACCATCCATGTATGATCCTTATCTCTTTGACTGTCACTTGTTGGAAAACAGGGATGAAATTTTAGTTAGAGATATATAAGTAGGGGATATGTTTCTAGTAGACTTTCCCCATGAGAATTTATTAATTCTAGTAAGAATGCCTCACAACATAATTTATAGTCACCAGACTTCTTCTAGCAATCCTTTAGCTCTAATCCAAATGACACATCAAAACCCTAGCATGCTTGTCAAAGACAAGGACATCATGGATTATCACTTTGTATAGATGTAGAAAACATACCAAACTTACTTGAACCTAATGTGTAATTTTAATCAGATGACCATGTCAAATAGGCCTCTCATAGATCTAATTCATCTAATAGTAGTGTTAATATAATTGACTAGTCAGGACAATTAGGGTGTATACCCCTTCATGAAAAACACTTTAGTTGATAGTTTGTTGCATATTCCAACCATAGAAGAAGTGTCTTATAATTCTACATATAGTATTGAGCAAAACATAGTGGATAATGCACAAATAATATCCAATTCAAACCAAAGTGGTGTAAGTACACAAATGACTAGTTTGAAAAAAAATGTACCTTGAGTTAACACCATGAGTGATTCTCCAAATCAATGAATGGTAGTTTTTATGTCCCAAATATAACCAACTACTATCACTAATCATCCTCAACTAGTTTTTTCTTTAAGCACTCAACCAAGAGGATTAGGTAGTCACCCAACAACCAATATCATGACTCAATAACAAAAGGTTATAAATATTACTCCTCCCTAGTAGGAAACAAGTAATATTCCATAATAGTAGGCATAATCTAATTTACCGATGTAGTAAAGGTAGATCACATTTCCACCTTAATAGGGAAAATGAATGTTCTACCTCACCAAGTAGTAGTAAACATACCTATTTTTTTGTAGACCAATATACCAATTCAAAGACAAATGATGTCTAATAAATAGTGTATGACTATTAATTAGAAAAAAATGTCAAATATTCAAGAAGCATGAACATCCCAACAAGGATTCAAACAACCTAGAGGTTCCAATGTTCTTCAAGTACTGATTAGGTAACCTTTGCCTTTTGCATAGAATGTGCCACTAGTTCAAAGATAGGGTCTTGGTTCACAAGTACCCCCTCAACAATAGGGTTTGATTAGTCAGTATCAAGTCCCTATTAAATCCTACTAGGAAAAATATAGTCATATTCCTCCATCCTAACCTCAAAATCCCCAAATTTAGACCTACTTACCGAACCCAAACTAGAATATTGCACCATAGTACATATAATTTAAATAATTAAACAATAATCCACATATTTATATTCCTAGTCCATTCCCCAACCCAACCAATTTACCCCATAAAATACCTCCATTATATTTTAGTCAAATTTATCCACTTGTGATCACTCAACCATTTACCCAAGCCAATATTCTACCTCAAGCTAAACTTCCCTCTCATTTCCTAGCCCAAAAACTACAACAAATGAAGGATGCGATTGATACCATCCAAGATAGGAAACAAACCAAAAATTTTAAGTTAGATGATGTGTGTTATTATCCATTTAACATGGATTACTTTCAGATACCATTTCCTCTAGAATATGAACCACCAAAATTCAACAAATATAAGGGGAAAGGTGACCCCAAGGCTCATTTGACCAAAATATTTATTATATACAATCTAGTGGAATATAGCGACATATACCTTTTGTTTTTATTCCTAAGGAGTCTAATAAGACAAGCCTTGGAGTGATTTTTAAAGTTTCCCAAGAATTCAATATCATATTTTGATGATCTTTTAGATAAGTTTGTATAACACTTTTCATACAATCTCAAATAAGAGATTTCTTTAGTCAACTTGACATAAGCAAAGCAAAAAGTTGATGAGAGTCATGCAAGTTATCTATATAAATGAAGAGCCCTTGTAAGTTGATTCACTCATAGTTTAATAGATAAACAATTAGATATTATTTTTATTAAAAAAGTGCATAGTGAGATATCTTATCATTTAGAGCTGTAGTGTGCATATAACTTTAAAGAGATTGTTAACAAAGGTTTGTTGATCAAGTGAGCCCTTATTAACAAAGGTATTATCAATCTTACCTTATCAAATTAGAATCAAGGTACTGATCTATGAAATGGCCAAAACTAATATCAATTCCAAGCACAAGCATCATAACCAACATAGGCCAATAACAATGATAGACCAAGTAAATTCAATCATAACAAAAATGTTGTTAGAAATGGAGTAATAGAATCAAGACATGTCTAAATGGTGAAAACACCATCTGCTCAACCCATGTAACATGTAAAAATTACTTCTAAACCACAAGGATTTCAACAAATGTATCAAATGTAATAGCCCAAACCCATGCAACAAATGTGGTAGCCTTTGTCATTACAAGTTCCTCCTCCAAGGAGAATAGTGCCTACTCATCAAATTTTTAGTGACCTTGGAGATCCTATTGAGTCTATGTTTCACAAGATCATTGCTACTAATCTAATTAGTTGGCTTATACCAAAACATTGTCTTTAGGGCATCCCTTATCCTAATTGGTACCACCAAAATGAATTCTATGAATATCATTAGGTTAATGAACATAATTTGCATCATTGTATGAAAATGAAACATTTGATTTAGAATATGTTAGAGAATGGGAAGATAATATTGGATGGTGGTGCTTCCACTTCTAATCAGACCCTTGAAATCTATCAAAACCCCTTTCCCTAACATAATAACCAACCACAACAATACTATCAATAATAACAACAATAGCCTGTGCAACACCAACAAAATAATTTCAAAAACCAAGGAGGAGAAAATAGAATCACCAACATTAGAACTAACAACATCTAAACAATGAACAAAACCAAGGTCAGAATGGTAGCAACCAATAGACCTACCATGCAATTATACATGACTACAACAAGGTTATAGGTCATACTATAGGAGGTTGCATTAACACCATCTCCATTAATCTGAGACCAAATACTAATCAATAAAGTCATTTTATAAATAATTGTAATCCACTAACTCACATTAATAATCCTTCCTTGACTTGGGACTGCATATAGGCATACCAACAAATAGGGATTACTAATTTTGGACCCTATACTAATAACTCATTATTGCCTTATGACCATGCAAAAGTACACTAACAATTAAGACTTATCATATCTAGTCCCCCACCATCACCATCATTTGTTAGAAATCATGATCTTATGTTTCATCCCAATTATGCAATCATAACTTGAAGGTTGAAGATAAGCATCATGGGCCCATAGCCATCTACCACCTTTCCCATCACCTAACTAAATGTTATACCTCAGAATAATCCATTTAACATTGACCAAGAGAATAAGTTTGACATTATGGAATAATTGAAAAAGATGTCTACAAAAATCTCAATTTTAGATTTTTTGCATATGTCAACAATCCATAAAAACATTTTGAATGAGTTCCTGAGCTAATCCATTATTTCAAGTGACATATCCCTTGATAAATTCTAAGCTTTGGTTGGAGACTAGCACCATCACAACAAGTCACGTTCTACCAAAGTGATATGTCATCCCTTGGCCTATTTCATAATAACCCATTGTACATTGAAGTTTGCATAAAATGGCACAAAATAAAATGAGTAATTATAGACAATGGATTTGGTCTAAACATAGTATCTCTAAAGGTCATCAATATTCTTGGGTACACAATCATAAATCTTCAAGCAAAGACCATAACCATCAAAGCCTATGATAAGGAAGAATCAGAATCATAAGGTACCATCTATTTACCAATTATCCTTGGTCCCTTGACCATGATACACTTTATCATGTTTTAGATCTTGATTTTTCATACAATATGATTTTGGGTAGACCTTGGTTACATGAAATTCATGCAGTCCCATTGACATTGTACTAGTGTATCAAGTTCTCCCATTCAAGGATGGAAGTTTATATACCAGGTGATTTACATCCATATGATCACTACATACACTTAGAGGTTAAGTTCAAGAGTTATAACCATCATTTTGGCATGAATATAGTGGCCAAGTAGGATAAAGGAAAGGCAATACTCCTTGATTTGCTAGAGGATAATTGCATTGATCCTAATACCCTTAATTCCCTTTACCACATATCACCTCCTAAGATAGCCAATCAATATACCATCTCACCTAAAAGACCTAGAGAGTATTTAACCCATGATACCTTTCACATATCAAACCTTCCAAAAAACCTAAACTCCTTTAGAAGACCTAAAGCCAAGCTACTTCATCCAGAAGGGCAATAAAAAGGTAAAGGTAAAAGACCCATCATATTTATACCAGTATCTATCATAGAATAGGACCCTCTTGAGGGAGATGAATCATGTTTATACAATGACAAGAAATCCAATTGTTATGTGAATGAAAAGTATCCTATTCCCAATAGGATCATGAAGAATCAAGACTATGAAGGAAAAGGCCTAGGACAAAATCAATGAGGAACACTTGAGCCAATTTCCATGACCAAATACAAAGGGTCCTATGGACTTAGATTTAAATTACAATGGGGTGACCCTATGTACCTTAATCATGTTCCATCACCATCAACTAGTGATGATGATGCCAACAACAAAGAAAAATATGATCATATCCTTTTTGATGACCTAAATGGGACCAACCTATTTAACCATTATTTTGTTTGTACCCTTAGATTAGTCCTTCATCACAACCCACTACCATTATATTATCCCCAGCTGATAGATTGAGACCAACAAGAAACTAATGTGCCAATTGATGAGTTTTAAAATGATGAGGCTTTCTATGATTTTATTGGCCTTAGAGACAATGTTCCATTGGGGGACCATAAATTAGGGTTCTCAGTCAAGTTGGATCCTAAAGCTTATTTTAGAGAGCAGATGAACACCCTTAGCCAAAAGAAAATAATTAAAACATTGAGGTCCCAAAGTGAAAACCTCTTTGAGGTGTTTTTTTACTAGGGAAAGTAAAGAAAAATGTTAGTATAGTGGTGAAAACCTATTTTAGGTGCCATTAGATAGGGGTGTTCAACCTTATTTAAACATAGCTTAGGAAATCACTAATGATGAAATTATTTGTGAGTTTGAGTTTAGTTTTGAAGAACAACAAGCTTTTGATCAAATCATTTAGGATTTTTCAATAAATTTTTTTACATGGCTAAAACTCCCATTGGGGTAATTTGATTCATCATGCCTAGGGGAACTCAAAGAGCAAGTCCTAACAAAGGACTCTAATATTGCTAATCAGCTTAAATCATTGTGCACTATCTTTAAAGATCATTCAACCCTTCTAGTAGAAGACATAATAGAAATGAACAATGGTTCCTCAAATGACCCAAATTGGATCAAGCTAGGTGCATCCCTTACTGATAAGGAGTTTGAAGTCCTTATAACCCTTTGGAGGGAATTTGTTGACATATTTGCATGGGCATATTCTAAAATGCCAGGTTTGGACCCCACCTTAGTTTTGTACCACATTATGGAAAATCGTGATGCCAAACTAGTAAAATAAAAGTTATGTAAGATGCATCCTCACATTTCTATATTAGTAAAGAAAGACTTGAAAAAATCTTTGAAGTAGTATGTATTTGATTGATTAACTATTTAGAGTGGATATCCAATGTTGTGCTAGTTAGCAAAAATCCATAAAGAATCAAAATCTATATTGATTTCCATGATATAAATTTCCCTAAGGGTTAATTTCCATTGCTAAACATTGACATTATAGTTGAATCCACAATGGGTTATGAAATGCTTTCATTAATGGATAGATGTTTAAGGTACAACCTAACAGGATAACACCAAAATACCAACACAAAAAAGCATTCACCATTCCATGGGGAAAATTTTATTATTAGGCTCTACCATTTAGCCTTAAGAATATAGGGGCCACCTATCAGAGATCCATGACCATCGTATTTCATGATATGATGCATGACATTATTGAAGACTATGTTGATGACATTCTTGACAAATCAAAGACTAGGGTCAATCACCCAGTAGTACTAGGTAAAATATTTAAAAGACTACATGAGTATAAAGTTAGACTTTATCCTAATAAGTGTTTTTTGGCATTACATCAAGAAAAATTTTAGGCTTTATTGTGTTTCATTGAGGCACTAAATCTGATCCAATCAAAGTCCAAGCCATAATATAGATGAAACCACCGACTAATTTGAAGCAACTCTATAATTTTCAAGGAAAGATCGAGTCTATCTGATGCTTCATATCATAATTGGTCAAAAAAAATCATCCTTTTACAAATATTCTAAATAATGGAGTCACCTTTCAATAGGATGATCACTACTAGATAACTTTTCAACAACTAAAAGACTATCTAGCAAATCCACCTATTTTGTTGCCTCCTATGCTAGGAAAGACATTCTTGTTATATCGATCTGCTAACAATGCCTTAGATGCACTTTTGGCTCAGTGTGATGATAATGGAAAAGAGCATGCCATTTACTATTTAAGACATACACTAGTCATGTATGAGCATAATTATATGCCCATAAAAAAAATCTTGTTTAGCCATGGTCTTCATAGCTCAGAAACTATGCCATTACATGTTAAATAATAAGAGCATGGTTATTTCAAAAATAGATCCCCTCAAGTATCTATTATCTAAAATATATTTACAAGGCTATATGGCCAAATTTATCTTGCTTCTTAGTGAGTTTGACATTGAGTATGTCAACCAAAAATCCATTAAGGGGCAATTTCTTTCAGATCAATTTGTTGAAGTACCCCTTACTGATACAAAATCACTCATATTATAATTTCTTGATGAATCCATAATGACCATCATTGACACAAATCTCAAGTATTAAAAATTGAAGATGTATTTTGATGGATCATTTACTACACATGGATTAGGGGTAGGCCTTTTATTTATTACAACATAGCGGGATCTAATCCCTAAATCATTCAAGATAATCTTTCTTTGTACCAACAACATGGTTTAATATCAAGCACTTGTTGTAGGGCTTCACCAAGTAGTACAATGAAACATATCTCATCTCAAGGTTTATGGTAATTCTTAGTTAATCATCAATCAGGTTACAGACCACTTTTAGACCAAATATGACAATCTAGTGTCATACAAGGGCATGGCCGATACTCTCAACCAATAAATTTCTAACATTATTTGAACATATACTTAGGGCAAGTAAAAAAATTGCATATGATATGGCCACTATTGGATATTTTATTCAACGAATAGATACAACTAAAGATCATCAATTCCTTATTGAGAATTTGTTAGCACCAGCTCATGAACCTTCAACTATCATGATGATTGGTGATATTACTGGTCTTAGCTCTATCTAGTACTCAGACCTTTATAACTACCTTCATGACCAAATTTTACCACTTGACCTATCTAAAAATAAATCCAAATCCTTCATCCACCAAACCACTCATTATACCTTACTCAGATTAACCCTTTACCACCATAGTTCTGATGAAATCTACTTCATTATTTAACTTTGGTAGAATCTACACTAGAATTTTGGTAAGTTCATAAAAGAGTATGTGGAGCTCACATCAGTGGGGTATTTCTATAAAAAAAATCTTACGTACTGGTTATTATTGGCCCATGATGGATGCATATGTAGTTACATATGTGAAAAATGTGACAAGTCTCAATGGCATACCAATCTGATCCATACCCTGACCAAGACTTTGAAACCAATGTTAAAACCATGGCCATTTTTTATATGGGGCCTTGACCTCATTATTAATATCAATCCCACTAATGGCCATAAACATATCCTTACTTCCACTGAATATTTCACTAAGTGGGTTAAAGCTATACCCCTCACTTATGTGACTAGAAAGCAAATTTCCAAGTTCATTTTCAATCATCTCATTTGCTACTATGATATCCTTTTTGATATTATATCTAATAATGGAGGATAATTTAAGAACAAGGATGTCAAAAAGCTATGTGTAGAATATAACATCACATAATACTTTTTTATGGCATATTAACCTCAAGGTAATGGCTAGGATAAAGCATCAAACAAAACTATTGTCAATAATCTCAAAAATATTATCAATGATGTAGATCATGATTGGCACCTTCAGATATTTTATACTTTTTGGTCATACTACACCAATCATCATACACCCATTAAAACCACACCATATTCACTTGTTTATGGTACTAAGGCCATTCTTCCCATTGAGATCAAGTTACCTTCTCTATGCATCTCTTTTAAGTAAGTCTTAGATGATAATGACTATCTAGTAGTTCATCTGTAAGATCTAGAGATACTTGATGAGAAATGCATTTATGTAGTGAATAATCTCCAATCTTATAAAAATTGACTTTGAGGCCACTACAATTGGCATGTGAAACATAGATAATTTGAACTTAGTGATTTTGTCCTTAAAGAGAACTAATATAATACCATGGTCAAAAAGAATCATAAAGACAAGTTCAAACACAATTGGGTTAGTCCTTTCATCATTATGACAAACTATGGAACAATAATATAGGCTTTCCACACTAGATAGACATGAAATTGATGATCTGATGAGTATTATCCACCTCAAGCGGTACTAAGCATGAGTAACTTGGTATATTATCTATAAGGACCATTTCAAGTTGTATCATTTTATCACTCTTTTTCTTTACACTCTACCATTTTATCATCCTATCATCCTACCAACCTATCACTTTTTCCTATCACATATCTATTATACCATAACTTCCCCATCAACAAAATTGTTCTCTCCCTCCCTACCCAGCCTATGACCTTGGTTCCATTCATATTTTTCAAAAAAAAGAATCAAATCTAGTTTCAATAATTGTTTCACACATTTTAGATAGAAGTAGTATTTTGAAGTAGTTTGGTAGTTTCATCCTTTTTTTCTTATTCCATTCTATATACCAAGTGTGCCTAATTATAATCACCTATGGGCAAATCAATGTCTCACTGATCATGTTACTAATTATAACCATCTATGGGAAAATTAGTATCATTCACCTATGTCATTGCTTCCCAGTTCAAATATCCTATGGGAAAACTAAGGGAAACATTTGTTTCTCATTTCTTGACATACTAATTATCCATTTCCTATATCATATTGTGACTTTATATAGACTGTGCCTATTTTGTTTGAATTGGTTGCTACATTAGTCAACTTTTCCTCCACTATAAGGTAGAACTATAGTGACTTGAGGTCCTATCCTAGGATTATGTAGGTAGTGATTGATACTTTTTGAGGTTAGCTCAATCACCCTAAGCCATGGTCACACCCTTTTTTGAGAAACCTAAGCCATGATCTTGTTATTTTGTGAGCAACATAAGCCATGCTCTCGCCATTTTGTGAGTACCTAAGTCATACTCTTACCATTTTATGATGAATTTCAACAATACTCTCACCATTTGGCAAGCTTGAACCATTTAGTATCTTTTCAATCTCCATCAAGTTGAGATACCCAGACAATTCCAAAAACATTTATAAAATCATATAGAAAAACCAAAAACATTGACCATTTCTTTGGCTTAAAGATTCTGGGAACCCTTACTAAGTCACAATAAAATCACTCATTCCTTAGTTTCTCCATCATATTTGGCCTTTTATCTCATGCACTTGCCATTTTGCAAGACCATTCTTATTATTCTATCACATCCATCATGTTTATTTTTCATCAGTTATCATTTTCTTCCCATTTCCTAGAACTACATTTGGCTTGAAGTTTTTGTTAGATATGATGTCCATAGAACTATGTAGGCAACATCCAATTGCCTAGTGCATATAGAGACAACTCGGACACTTCCTTCCTTTTCTTTTATTCCACTAGTTATGTTTGTTTACTAAGTTATCACTTATTTTCTAGGGTCAATATTCATCACATAGGTTTAAGTCATGTTGTTTGTACTAACATTAGGAAAAATTGTTATTTATTTGTTTGTCTATTTCTTTGCTTGCTTATTTGTTTATTATTTGTGTGCCTATTTATTTGCTATTAGCATTATTGTCTTGATTCATTTTATGTACATTCATTGGGTGATTCCTTGTTTATTTATACTTGAATCTATCCACATTCATACATCTACATTCCCATCATGTTTTTTTATCATTGGTGCATTATTTTCCCTTAAATATTAGATTTTGGGAGTCAGTCCTTATGCATCTTTCAGCCCAATCCTCATGGTTTTATATCATGATGCTTACCATCAAGTGCTACATCAAAAACTAGATTCAATAAGTCTACTCAGAAAAGATGATATCAACATCTCAGCATTGGCATCCCAATCTAATCCCAATCATATCCCAAATAGAGTAATTACACAACAAAATAATTTCAACCTTTGTTAGTTCAGATGAATAACTCCCTGTTAGTAAGTTATCCCAGTTCATCTTTATCTTTTGTATCAAGTTACCCACATCATATTTTGCATCATCAACCAATCAATCATGTTTTCCATAATCAAAGTCCAATGATTATAAATACCTATGGGCAAATCATTATCCACCATCCCACCTATTTTTTATTAATGATTATAACCACCTTTAGGTAAATCATTGTGTTCTCACAAAATTTATTTTCTTTTTGCCCAAATAGGGGAATGTTATTATCATTTTTGTCTATCTTAATTAGGGTAGCTCCATCTTCTCAATTATTATAATTGCATTTGGGCAAATCATTGTGTTATCATACCGCATTGCCACTATCAGGGTAAAATGCTTATAACTACATTTGGGCAAACCATTATACACCATTCCACTTACATTCTCAATGATTTTGATTAATTTTTAAAAACTCATTAAGTTCTCATCCCATCATCTTCATATGTTTGGTTCCCTCATTTTTATTATTTCTTTTGAGGGATCTTTTATCGACCTACTTGTGCCAATCATTCTATCAAGAGGGCATCACACAGTTCATCCATTATTGTTGAAGTTGTAAGCATTGAGGACCATTTCATTCTTTGATAAGACATTACTATGCATATAGCTTGTAATGCCATCCAAAATAGGGGCAAACTATAGACACCTAAAACTAGCCACCAATTACCTCCAACCAAGCTTTTGATCAATATCTATCAAAGCATCATAATTTGGACTAAAACACTAAAACACATTAAATGAGTTGAAATTTTTATATAGAAGTGTTGATTTTGGCTAGAGTATCATTAAATGAGGTAATGCAATTTTTGAGGTAGTTAACTTTGATCAAATCATTTTGAATCAAAATGACATTTTCTCACCTCGGTACTCTAGATTGCTCTTTTCAACCAAATTTCTTACACAAGCCACATTCATTTGTTATTTTGTGTTGAGAACATCCTAAATGGTATAATGGATCCAATACATATAACATCACATGTTAATTCTAATCCAATCAAATTTTGAGCCAATAATATGATATTTTAACCAATTTGATTAATTTGTCCACCAATGGCCAAGATTTGCACTAAAATTAATAAATCATGTTTAAGACTAATTAATTTGTATCAAGAGTCTAATTAGTAATTTTATGGAACTTTTTGAATATTTATTTTTGGAAATTGATTATGAGTTTTTGCATCATTAAGTGACATCATTTCTTGGAAAGGCATCCCTAGGCTATAAATGCATAAAATATCTGATTAAGCCCTCCCATGCCTCATTAATGACTCTCATGTTTCTTTAATGCCTCTCTATCCCAAATATTTATGAAGGCATTTATTTTAGCCTCAAAAATTGAATGGATCCTTAGCCACACATCTTCATCTTGAGATGGATGGTTTAGGTTCATTCTGATCATTTTACAAAAACTATAAATGGAAGGCCTTGCCTATTAAATTTTAAGTTCTTTTGGTGTAAAGTTATAATGCTAAAAATCTCTTTCAAGCCATTGATTTACTATTATCATGATAAATTATTTATCCAATCCAAAGCCATCACAAATCCATTGGCTCTAAGGAGAAGAGGAGATATCCAACCCCCTTTTGATGAAGACTCGATCATAAGCTGATCAAGCCACTTCAATAAGATATTTGGGGCATCCAAGGAAGATGAAGGATTTTTTTGTCTTTTGAATTATAGTTATGTTTTTGCATTTAGTATTGTTATTATGATTCCCCCTTGAGATAGGCTTAAGGTGTTAGAATTAGTGTGGTTTTTTTTATTATTTCATTTAGTAAAACCATACTAATCTCCCCTTATTGTGATCTTATGTTCACAAAATGCAATTGGCTTGATAAAAATTAATTAATTGATTGTTTAAACCCAATTAAATGCATAGTTAAAAATTCCATGGCTAATTAGTGAATTTCTATTTTTTAAAAATCATAATTTCAAATTTGATGATATCACATGAATATCTAAAATCCATAGCTTTTAGAATTTTTTATTTTCAAAATTCAATAATTAAATTTATTCCTCAAATTTCATGAAACGGGGCTAAGTGGATCATGGAGAATTAATGAATTTATATTTTCTAAAATTCATAAATTCAACCAAAATATATTTAATGAGTTATGAATTCACTTGTAAAAATATTAGTAATTGGGTGGGATACATAATCATTCTCAACCCATGTCTCTCACATGGCCCTCATTATTATCTTTGATCCAATCCAGAGTTAGCCTAACTCAACTTAGGGTTAGATTGATTCAACTGAGGTTAGTTCTAAGCCTAACCTCCCTAGGGTTAGAGTTAGATATAAGACATATAAATACAAGTGCCAAGACACCTCTAAACTAAGATTATTAGTGAAAATAACTAATGCATAATTCCCTGTAGGAGAGCTTCACATGCCAAACTAAATCAAACTAGCATTAACAAGGTGACAAGGAGAAGTGGAACATTAGAGATTCATTTAGAAATATTTATTGAGCACACATTCGATCATATCATTCCATGGCCAACTCACAATACTTACTCTCATGTAGGGTAAGATCACTTATTTTAATTTCATTTTATCAGTTAATTATGTATTTCTCTAACTGCTTGAGTGTTAAGGATAGAGGTGTTAGTTTAGTGTATTTATTTTGATTTTATTTCTAAAATAACACTATAGTAATATCCTCTTTATGTCAAATTCCTTATTCACATAATGGAACACCCAGTGGGATAACTCTTCATGAGCGCGCACCCCACAAAAATTTCTTGTTCTTAGTCTCTTATCTTGATTTTGTTGTTTTTTGTTTCTAAAAAATGGTATATAAAGTTTTCATAAATTTTTATGTATTAACTATATTTCTATAAACTGTTATATAGATTTATTTAAATTTATCATTAAAATTCTATAAAATTTTAAAAAACTAGTTATAGTTTAGTAATTATCATCAAATTAGTGATTGCCACTTTTATTTTCTAGTTTTCTACTTAAAAATGGATGATACATAGCTCATAACTTTCTATATTCATTGTTTTAATATGAAATTATGTATATAATTCAATATTTTATCTATTAACAACCTCCAAATTTTTCATAAAGAGTAGACGTAAGTTTAGAATTTATGATCAAAATACTAACTATTGTTTTTTATGTTTACATGTATTCAATTTTGTTTTTAACATTGATTTTGCAAGTTTCCTTTCCTCTTTTGGTCGAATAAAACTTCTAACAAGTTTTTTTTCCAAGTTTTTATAATCAAGGAGAAACAATATTGCATCCAAAAGGCCATTTTCACATTTATATTTGGTACTTAAAAATCATTTCTTTGTTTTGTTTTCATTTTTCAAAGTTCAAAAATCAACAAACAAAGCCAAAAGGATAAATTTAACATCACATTTCACTAGGGTTTTTAAAAATGAACACAAACTTAGACTAAACACTCTTAAGAGATTTCTTTTTTATTTTTTTATTTTGAGTTGTGTCATTTTTTGCAAATTGACTGAGTGTATATTATCCCCCATCCCTTTTAGGGAACTTGGATGACCAAAAACACTTTATCCTTTGACTTTTATTGCTTATTCCAAGCATAGAAAGAATGTCACTAAGGAACTCCCCAAGATATGAATGACTTGAGTGATCCTAAAATGACCTTAAAGTTCTACATTTATTTATTACATCTTAGCTTATGGATAGGAGCTCACTTCTCCCTCATAAATTCTCTAGGGGTGTGTTGAATTGTAGTTTCATCTTCTAACATCATACCAACCTCACTCCATGGTGGGGTATATAAATTAGGGCATGGATACTACAATTTCCAAGGGGATGAACAACTAGCCTCTCCAATCATAAAGAAAACTCAATTCAAGTTTATATAACTAGGGTATTTCACTAAGAATTATACATATGGAATCATTGTACAAAGGAAAAGACCATTTCATAATAAGTTAGCTGGTATGAAATCAATTGAGGTGATTGCATATCTAGTGTTAATCACAGTTAGGACCTTTTTTCACTTGGATTTGTAACATTTGAATATATGTCTTAGGTCTACTCATCCAAGTGGCACATTAGAACCATCTCACAAGTTATGGGTAACCAATAGGTGAGATGAATCTCTAGATTTAAGGGCTAGCTCCTTGAATGTGTCTTGAAATGCTTTCACCTATACTAACTAATTATTTGTGGAGAAGATAGTTAGATTTTATATGAAATGAAACTGTAATCATATAAAATGTTAAATTTTATAGCTTGAGTGTGGCTTATGACACCCAATCCATAGGTCCCTCTTGCATGCTTTCATGACCCTTTTAGGCATATTTTCATTGATTCCTAATCATCCATAGGATTTTGATACCTCATTCTATCTTAGCCAGGACCCTTTTTCCATGCTTATTCTATCCCCTAAGTCTAGAGCCTATAGGACAAGAGCATTGGGGTGGACTATAGCATTGTACCCTAGGGTATACCCTTTCTATAAATCTTGTATAATAACATTTTGAGAATAAGTGATCATTTTCTCTCAATTCTTCTTCAAGTTATGTCAACCTAGCATAAATGCATTTAAACTATGACCATTAGATCTCTATAAAATCCCATTCAAAATTCATTTAAAGGGGGTTGGAAATTATTTTCAAAATAAATCAAGAATACAAGAAAGAACACTAAGGTAATTTTCCCTTTTCTTTACATACAGCTAGCCAATACATCCACAAGATTATTCAAACCCTCACACTAGTCTATAGCCACATCAAGCACACCTAGTTTAGCATTTTTGTATCTACATAACACTATTGCATAAAGCATATCAAGTGGGAGAACTATATACTGGGTAATCCCTCTTTAGAGTATTGGTATGTAGGTAGTATTCCCACATAAGGGTTGTGGATACACATTTAGTGCATCTTACACACACTAACCCCCCCCCTCTTTCTGAAGTTTCATTTGAGCATATTGAAGATCTAGGTTGGAGATTAAACCAAATATATAAGGAGGTCTATCAATAGTAAAGACTTGAAATTTCATAGACAAACTAATACAAGGATATGGAAAAAACATATAAAACTTAGATCTCTATAACCAATTTAGACAATAGAATAAAGACTTGGACTATAGCGTCAAACCCTCAAGTCTCTTATTTTCATCACTCATGTCCTTTCATTGAATAAAATATATATCTTGATTTATGATAGTTTCCTAGTTCTACATAGCTAGTACCAGCTTCTATCTTAGTCATCTTAGTCTATTTTAAGAAAATTTAAATTTTTCCTCCTTATTTACTCTTTTTAGAAAGGTTAAAATTATAATTCAATTATACAAATTAGTAATCTATTTATTAAAATATTATTTACTAATTTAGTCAACTCAAAACTTTAACTAAATTAGTAATAATACATCAATATTCCTAAAAGGTTAAATTAGAAACCTATTCTAGGGGGTGATTTACCAATATGTTTATCACAATACTATCATACTCTATCACAAAGAGATAAGGAATAGAACACTAGTCTAAGAGTCCTAAAATGCACTAACATTAGTATTTCAATATGAAGGTGACATACATGAAGAATATCTAAGATAATTTGAATAATAGATCATTTTAAGATACTAAATCTTCCTTTTACACTTTATAATAGATCCATATACTTAATAACACTTCATATGACCTGTTAGGTGGCATCACTTGCATCAAACATGGAAGGATTGAGAGAAAGTAAGGATAGATGAATATCTCTTAACCATTCACTATACATATCTTCACACACTTTAAAAAGCTAACGTATGAGCTCAAACTAGATTGAATGTATTGTCTAAGGCAAGTAAAATTTTAAAATTAGTAGGGATTCACTATGCATGGTGTGGTATTAGATTATAAAGGCCAAAATGGCTAGCTCTTATAGATATTGAGAGAGAGAGGATAAGAGAAAAGTTTAAAGGTCACAAGGATACTTTTCAAGATTAGAAAAGTAATTAAATATGTATGATAATAATATGTGAAATGAACCATGAAAGGTTAAGAAGCACAAGTGTTACCTCAAGTCATGAAACTCTTGAAATGTGGTGTAGAAGTTCTCATTCTAGATCAAAAAACTAAATTCATGATTTATCCCTATTTTAATGTCCCAAAATTTACTAGGTATATGTCTAATTATTATAATGTTGTGTAATTATTGTATACATGCCTCTCCATGCATTGGTTGTAGTCTTGGTCATCTGGGATCATCTAGAAATGAGCTATCACTACCTGCACTCTAAGAAAACTCCTCTTTCAATCACCCCTCACACTTGGCCTCAAAATTGGCTTATATTTTTTATAAAAATCCATGGGATGGATTTTATTACACTTTTTAAGACTCTCCATGGCCTTAAACTACTCAAGCACACATTAAAAACCCATCCACTTGAAGTTTTCACACTTTTTACCATCATGCTCACTATGCCAATTTTGATTGGTTGAGATGAAAATGTTTATTGGCTCACCTAGGAGTTTTTTGGAGGAATTAAATTAAAATATGGTGTTATATTAAGTATTAATATTTCATTATGTGATTGGCATCTCTTAAAACCTCCTATAGCCTACATAATGCACAAAATAGTCTAGAAAACCTTATTTATACCTTGTCTGTACAGATTCCATACCACTCATCCTAATTTTAGGGAGATTGAAAGATTATTATACCTCACCAATAATAATTATATGAAAACTATTCCATTTGGGTAGCTTACCATCTTCATTTCCTTCGTTGGGTCTCTACTAAGGGTTTTCAAGGGTTTTAGGTAGTTTCCACTCTTAAGATTTTTTCACAAAGATGAAACATTAGAAATGAAAAAAAATATCAAAAGAGTGTTTTTAAAGGACCATATTAACCTCCCTAAACTCCATTATCCTCCATGCACATCTTCAAAGGAGATGTGTGCATTTAAAATTGGTCTATCAAGCCTTTTCTCCACTTTACATAAGCTTGAGTTGTCCTAAAGCTCAAAAATGGCTTCTTCATGGATTAATTTGCATCAAAATAGCTCAGAAACAAATTTTTTAATTCCATAATCATTCTTAAATACATTATAAATCTCACCTAATTTTATAAATGAAAATGACCTTTCATTTGGGATCTAGGCCTAAACTTGTGTAATAGGCTTGCCTACAAATTTAAGAGTCTCAGTCATCTTATTGGGATTTATCCCTATATAATGGTTTATAATGTTTTACCACACCTTTAACATATATTAATACCTTATCCAATTTCTCATTTCCATTTATCTCATCCCTTCCTCTTCGTTCTTCAATATTGCAAGTTTGTGCATAATGGGAAGTGCCCTCTGTATGAGACAAAATATATGGAACTTACCATATTATTAGACAAATAGAAGGTTATATGGGTAAAATTAAGTCATAAATATGTTATATACCAATTTTAATCCCTTCAATGGGTCATTTTACCCCAAAATTCTTTATATCTCCAAGATAGACTCCTAGAAGATACAGATTGTGCAGGGTTCCTTTAAACTGTGCATTACATGGTTTAAGTTCTTTCCTAAGAATTATATTAATTGGTGTGAGAAATTTAAAATTATAAAAATCATTTTGGATATGTTATAAAAAAAAATATCATTCCAACTTACTATATACCCTTGATATTCCTTACTCAATGAGAATTGAGTTTCAACTCTTGACTATACTATTTCCTATTTTCCTCCCTCAAAGATGACCCCTATAGGTGGTATTGTAATATTTGGACCCTAAAATTATGTTAAAAAAACCTTTTTTATATTTACCAATAATCTTTTCAATGAATTAAATAAATTTTCCTCATCTTTATTCCATTCCCATGCCAAGAACACTACTTCTCTATTCACTATTTGTAATAGTCAACTATAGTTGACTTTTTGAGGCAAAAGGAATATAGCTTAGAATTATCCCTTTAAATTTATACTAAATAATCATTTTAAATATTATTATCTATTATTTATTCATTTCCCATCAACCACTGTTTATGTTTCCATGTTTAAACCCCTGCAATAGGTGATGTGGATTTTAATCGTTGGTTGTAAGTGTATAACCTTAGAGTTAGGCATACCTGTAGGTGATTATGAGGATAAAATCATACCTCTCAAATTTTTTTATGAATTTTTAAGAATTAATATCTTCCTTACCTCATTAGGACCACTCTAACCTAGATATATACCTCATATTATCCTTTTGGGTGCAAGATCACTTAAGGATTCAAATCTTGTAGATGTTACTACCTGGGTTTAGTGCATAAAAGCATAACTTTGGGATTCAAAAAAACCAATATCTATTGATCCTCTACCCTTGAAATTTTTTGGATTCCTTTTAATTGCTAAAGGTTTTAATAAAATGTCATTTATATTCTTCAAAACAATATTTAACCCTATTATGAAGCCTTGGAAAAATGATTAGGTTCTCTATTTTCATGTTTTAAGGATAGGGCCTTGAATTCCATAGTCATCATCCTTGAGAGGTTATTCCTAGTTTGATCACAAAACTATCACTTAAATTGGGTATTCCATGGTATACAACACATTATTACTTTAAGGTGATCCTCATTACTTGTTTCAATACCTCAAAAAGACTCTTTTCTGTGGTACCACCTATAGGTGGTTATTCCAATGCATAGGAACTAATTAGTTTTATGAGAAATATTTATGATTTTTAGAATTAAAATTAGTTTATACATCTTCAAAATACTTTAAATATATTATATTAGTTATCAAGGAACATGCTTAGCTCAAATGATCATTTTCAACATGCTTAGTTTCTAAGAGGGCAGCTGTAGGTGCAAATTCTAAGTTATATGCAGGTAGACAATGAGTTTAGGTAGGTAGTGAGAAAGACATGCATATTATGATCAACTCGAGATCCTAAAAAGGCAAAAATGGTTTCCTATTATTATTATGGTCTTATAACTATATTTAAAACATATATTCTAATGTGATATCCTTCTATAAGGATCCCTGCAAACGTATCTTCATAACTACCTAACTCTATTTCTTGTGTATGATTATAAACTCAAGGGATGTTCCTTTTATACTAAGATTTAAATGTGAGGAAACAAATAAAACATTATAAACATAATTATGAACCTATTTCCACCCCCTAGAGTCACTGTCAAAATATGAAGATGCTAAAATGGTGAAAAATTGTCTGTAACACAGAATGGTGCATTCATTTTCAATATAAGTTACTTTTACCATAAAAAATGAAAAAAATCATGGAGATTATCTAAGGAGGAAGTAAAAATAATCTAAAAACAACATTATCAAGTGAATTTTATGAACTTTTCCAAACCAAGGCAAAACCTATATGGTGTACAAATTAGTAAGCAAAATAGATAGTCTAACTTCTTAGGAATGGTTCATAAAGAACATACCACCATTCATATTCAACCAAACATAAATTGGAATCTGACTAAGTGTTGAAGATACTCCCAAGATAATTTTTCTTGAAACCTCTCTTATTGACCATACCAAGTGTAAACTTAAAGGTCATTCTTGCTTACCAAATCTAGTGGAAGGAGAGAGAAGTCATTTTCTTCATTATTTTGAGCTTATGATCAAACTAACCAATATAGGTAGTGTATGGAAGACAAAAATACACTCCTAAAATGTCCTCATCTGTAATAGTCTTTACAATTTTGTATACCTCATTAAATGCTCATTTTCTCCAAGAAAATTGCCTTTTCTTTTGAAGAACATGCCACTTTTTAGTTAGTAATAATTACTAAAGACTTCTTAGGAAACATGGGATGTGAAATCACTTTTTTTAACCTTAAAATTTCCCTAGGAGACTGTACAACACATTTAATGATCCATTTTGACCCTCAAAATGATTCAAAAGGACATAAGGACTAAAATGGCTAATGACCAAGGCTAATATGACATTAAAATAAATCAAATAGACTTATAATACACCTTATTACATAATATTATACCCCTAAAACACCTAAAAATCATGTTTTTACCTATAGGGGTCCCAATTTGACATATAGGGCCAAATTTGGTCAACAAAAAATTGGTGACTCATAGGGGTAACATGCCTACTATGCTAACTAGACCAATAGCCTTATCAATCCATTGGGCTTAGGGAGTCATATGAACATGAGGTTTAACATAAAAATTTCATTTGAAAATGCATAAAACACAAGAAATCCAATAAGAAGCAACACACAAGACAAAAAACTAAGCAAAATCACACTTGTGCTTCATGAGCACTTATATAACACACACACACCAAAATAAACAAACTGACTCAAAAACTAAGTAATCTGTGATGAAAAATCCCTCTTGGATCAAAGGGGAAGTTTGAAACCTTCCTTTCTTCATGACATGAAGGATTCAGTGAGACATGTAGCCTTTTGAACTTTAGCATTGATGCCTTCATCTTCTTCATGGTGTTTGTCAACTTCATTGGCATGATGTTTAATGAGAACCAAGCAACTCCATATAGGTTGACTATGGAAATGGAATCTTCTTGCATCCAAATAGTCTCAACGTTATTATGTACTTGGACCTTGATGTGCAAGTTTGAAAATATGGCAATCCTCTCAAACTTGCTTTCCTCTTTAACATTATGTGTTTGATGTTTGGAAGCACCAAGATTTCCTTCACCATGTTCCCACATTCCTGAATGTGGTTTTACCTTAGATATAACTCTTGAATATATTTTAGGTATAAAAATATCTACCTTGACATCATTATCTATGTCTACAACTTATTGTACACTAGCATCATCAAATGGCTTCATGATAGGAGGTTTTTTACCAGTAGGATGACCTTCATCTTTATGTTTGATTAAACACTCAGGATCATGTTTATTAGACTCATCAAAAAACTTATCATTAGATATGAAATATTTTGGAGAGGAAAAAACTTTAGCCAACTTATCAAATTCCTTGTATATGGCATTGAACTTCTACCATAAATATTATTCCTCATGAATGTCATCTTCAAGAGCTATGCCCTTTACCTCAATCTCATGAGACTCTCTTAGGACTGCCACTTCTTGATGAGTGACTTAACATTCATCCCTAATATTAAACTCCACTTCATCCTTGGGGTGGTCATCCATAATTTCATGATCAGACATGGAGTCTTCTTCAAATACCTCTCTCTTCAAGTCTTGGCCGCATTCCTTATGGACAGCTACAAAAGAGCCTTCAATATGTTTCTCCTCATTCAAAAAGGTAGGAGTGACCTTTTTTTCACCAAGGGGATTCCATATGGTTACTTCTTCCTCATAGTCATTCATGAAATCTTCTTGATCAGCCATGAATTGAGTTTGCTCTTCTTCACTTGCTTCTCTCAAGATGGGCTCTTTCTCAAGAAGGGGTGAGATGAAATTTGATGGATAGGCTCATGTGAAGGAGATGGAATATGAGGTGAAGTGGAAGGTTAATGAATTGAATATGGAGTGTGAGGGGTAGGATAAGGCTTATGATTGGATTTAGGAAAGAGAAAGGCATAAGTAAGCTCATAAGGAAGTGAAATCTTGGATTGATTAGAAGGAATAACATCTACATAAGTAGGAGATACATCTTGTCAATAATATCTTTATGTATAATCCATGGAATCATTTGATTTTATATGAAAAGACTCATAGGAGTAATCTTGAGGTTGATATGAATCATGGTTAGAATGATAGGTCTCATATTGAGACTTAAAGAGAGATGTTTCTTGATAGCCTTCTTCATAGGGTTATCCAACAACATAGTGTCCATATGGAGAGGGAAATGAAGATATATATGGTTTCCATGGCTCATAGGATTGATATCTATTTTTATATGACTATTGAGGGGTAAAAGGTGATTCATAGCAAGGCTGATAAGAAGGTTCATGATATGAGTATTGTCCATATTCATTGATATCAACCTCGTATATCAAAGGATACATAAAAACTAATCAAGATTTTCAAATAGATATACCTGGGTTGCTTACAACTAGAAGTTACCATTGGTTTTATCTTGTTTACTTCCAAAATCTAATTAGAGGAAAAACACACCAAAAATCTTCCCACTCTTTTGGACCTTGGTCTTACTAGGCATGACAAAAACTATTGTCACTTGGATTTTCACCCTTTGAGGATATTTCTCATCTCTCCTCATCCAAGTGGCACAATGGAAACATCGCACAAGCTATGGGTGACCAATAGGTGAGATGAATCTCTAAATTTAAGGGCTAGCTCCCTAAATGTGTCTTGTATTGCTGTCACCTATACTAAATGATTGTTTTTGGGGAAAAGGATTAGATTTTGCATGAAATAAAACCTACTATAGGGTATGATGAACCAATATTTTTAATAAAAGATTATCATACTCTATCACAAAGAGATTAGGCATACAATACTAGTCTAAAAGTCCTAGAATGCACTAACATCAATATTTAAATATGAAGGTGACATGCATGAAGACTATATTAGGTAAGTGGAATCATAGATTAGTTTAAGATAATAAGGCTTCCTTATACACTTAATAATACATCCATACACTTAATAGCACTTAATATGACTTGTTATGCATGGAATCACTTGCATCAAACATGGAAGGGTTGAAAAAAAGCAAGGATAGATGAATATCTCTTAACCATTCACTATACATCTATTCACACACATTGAAAAGATGACATATGAACTCAAAATAGTTTTAATTTATTATCTAAGTCAAGTATAATGTAAAAACCAATAGGGGTTTGTCATACATGTTGTGGTATTAAATTACAAAGGCCAAAATGGATAGTTCTTATAGAAATTGAGAAACAAAGGAGAAGAGAGAAGTATAAAGGTCATAAGGACACTTTTCAAGATGAGAAAAAGAGTTAAATATGAATGAGAAGAAGATGTGAAATGAACCATGCAAGGTTAGGAATCACAAGTGTCACCCCACATCATGAAACTCTTGAAATTAGGCATAGAAGTTTTCATTTTGGATTAAAAAACTACCTTCATGATTTAGCCCTATTTGAACTTCCCAAAACTAACTAGGGATATTTTTGATGATTTTAATGAGGGTTAATGGGTGAATACATTTCTCTCCATAAATTTTATATAGTCTTGATCATCTAGGATCATCTAAAAATGAGCTATCACTGCTTGTCTTCTAACAAAACTCTTCTTTCAGTCACCCCTCACACTTGGACTCAAATTTGGATTTAGTTTTCCATTAAAATATATTTAATGGAGTGGATTAAAAATTTAAATAATCTACATGGCCTTATACTACTTAGGCACACCTTAAAAAACCATCCACTTAAAGTTTTCACACTTCTCACCATCATGCTCATTATGCTAGTTTTGACTAGATGATATGAAGATATTTGTTGTGGAACCTAAGAGTTATTATAAGGCATTAAATTTACATGGGTATTTACCTTAAGTCTTAATCTTCCATTATATGTTATTATAATCTTTTGAAACCTCATATAACTTACACAATGCATAAAATAGTCAAACCCTATTTGTACCCTATCCGTACAGATTTCATACCACTCCTCATTATGTTATGGAGACTAAATGAGTATTATACCTCTTCCAATAATAATTATTGGAAAAATATTCCATTTGGATAGCTTACCATCTTCATTTCCTTCACCAAGTCTTAACTAAGGGTTTGTAAGGGTTTTAGGCAATTTCCACTCTTAAGATTTGTTCATAAAGATGAAACATTGGAAATGCAAAAAAATATCACAAGAGTGATGTTAAAGGACCCTATTTACCTCCCTAAACTCCATTATCCTCCATCCACATCTTCAGAGGAGATGTGAGCACTTAAAATTGGTCTATCAAGCCTTTTCTCCACTTTACACAAGCCTGAGTTGTCCTAAAGCTTAAAAATGGCTTCTTCATGGATTAATTTGCATCCAAATATATTATAAATATATCTTTTACTTCCATAAACATTCCCAAATTTATTTTAAATCTCACATAAGGCTATAAATGAAAGTGACCCTTCATTTGGGTTATATGCCTAAACTTGTTTAATAGGTCTACCTACAAAGTTGAGAGTCTAAGTCATCCTATTGGGATTTTTCCCTCTACGTTGGTTTATCATGTTTTTCCACACCTTACACATATATTCACACCTTCTAAAATATTTCATTTTCCCTTTATCTCATCCCTTCCTCTCCATTATTTAAGACTATAGGTTTGTGCATAAAGAGAGGTGCCCTATATCTGAGACAAAATAGAGGGAAATTCCCCTATTCACTCAAACAAAGTGAAGGTTTTATGGGATTATTAAGTAATAAATATTTTTTTACCAATTTTCATCCCTTTAATAGGTCATCTGACCCCCAAACTCTTTATATCTCCAAGATAGAGTCTTAGAAGATATATACTGTATAGGGTTCCTTCTAACTATGTATTGCATGGTTTAAGTTTTTTCTTGAGCATCACTTTCATTAGTGATATCACTTTCAAGGTTAAAAAAACATGGTGGATATTTTCTAAACTTATCATTCCAACTTAATACATACCCTTTATATTCCTTGCTCAGTTAAAATTGAGTTTCAACTCTTGACTGTATTTCCTATTTTCCTCCCTCAAGGATGGCCCTTATAGGTGGTCTTGAAATATTTGGACCTTGAAATGATGTTAAAAATAATTATTGAGACATCCCAATAATTTTTTATAATTACTTAGATCAATTTTCCTCATGTTCATGTCATTCCCACACCAAGAGCACTACTTCTCTATTCATTGTTTGTAATAGTCAACTATATTTGACTTTTTGAGGCAAAAGGACTATAGATTAGCATTATCCATTGAAATTTATGCCACATCATCCTTGGGAATATTTTTATATATTTGGGATTCATTTTCCATAAACCAATTTTTTTTCATGTTTAAACCCTTGTAATGGGTGATGTGGATTTTAACTGTTGGTTGTAGGTGCATAACCATGGAGTTAGGCATACATGTAGGTGCTTATGGGGACAAAATCATACCTCCCAACTTTTTTTGATGTCCTTTAAATAAATAGTATCTTCCTTGCCTCATTAGTACCACTCTAACCTAGATATATGCCTCATATTTTCCTTTTGGGGTGCAAGATCACTTAACGATTTAAATCATGTAAATGTTACTACCTTGGTTTAGTGCATAAAAGCACAACTTTGGGCTTCTAAAAAACTAATCTCTATTGATACTCTGCCCCTAAAATTTGTGTATTCCTTTTCCTTTCTAGAATATTCAATACAAGGTCATTTAGATGCTTCAAAATAAATTTCAACCCTATTATGAATCTTTGGAAAAATGCTTAGGTTCTTTTTTTTCATGGTTTAGGGATAGGGACCTAAATTCCATATTCATCATCCTTGAGAGGTTATTCCTAGTTTTCTCACCAACCTAGAACTTCTAGTGGGTCTTCCAAGGTTTATAAAACATTAGGACTTTAAGTTGATCCACATTACTTATTTTAATACCTCAAAAATACTCCTCTTTATGGTGCCACCTGTAGGTGGTTATTCTAATGCACATGCAGTAAATGGTTTTATGAGCTATGTGTATGATTTTTAGGCTTCAAAGTAGTTTATACCATTTTAAAATATTTAAAATATATTCTATGAGGTATCAAGTACCATGCTTAGCTTAAATGATGATTTTCAACATGCTTGGTTTCTAGGAGGGCAACTGTGGGTGCAAATTCTAAGTTGTATGCAAGCAAACAGTGATTTTAGGTAGGTAGTGAGAAATACATGCATATTATGATCAAATATATATCCTCCAAAGTCCAAAATGGTTTCTTATAATTATTATGGTCTTATATCTATATTTAAAACATACAAATGTGATATCCTTCTATAAGGATGCATGCAAATGTATCGTCATGACTACCAAACTATTTTTCTTGTATATGATTGCAAAATCATGATATTTTTCCTTAGAGACTAAGATTTAGATATGATGAGGTCAATATAACATTATAAACAATATGTTTATCCTATTTCCACCCCTTAGAATCATTTCCAAAACATGAGGATCCTAAAAATGGTGAAAAACTATCTATAACATAGAATGGTGCATTCACTTGCAATTTAAGTTACTTTGCCCATCAAAACATCATGAAACATAAAAACAATCATGGAGATCAGTCAAGGAGGAAGAAAAAATCATATGGAAGCAACATCAACAAGTGAATTATATGGAATTATCCAAACCAAGGCAAAACCTATAGGGTGTATAAATTAGCAAGCAAAATAGATAGTCTAACTTCTTAGGAATGGTTCATAAATCACATACCACCATTCCTATACAAAAAAACATCAAATGGATTTTGAATGAGTTTAGAAGACACCCCCAAGAGAATATTTCTTAAAACCTCTCTTGTTGACCATACCAAGTACAAACCTAAGCCATTCTTGCTTACCAAGCTTAATGGAAGGAGAGAGAAGAAATTTTCTTCATTATTTTGATATTTTGATAAAAATAATCAATATAATGAGTGTATAGAAGACTAATGGACACTCTTGAAATTTCCTCAGTTGCAAGAGTCTGTATAATTCCATACACCTCATTAAATGTTCATTTTCTCCAAGAAAATTACCATTTCTTTTGAAGAACCTACTGTTGATGCTTAAAATTGTGTTGTTTCTAACACCAACAATGGGAAGTTTTAGGAATGTGGGACTTGCAACTTGAAATGACCTCCAAATTTTAAAGAAGTTGGCTCTTCTTTATCTCAAGTGTATAATGAGGAAAGAGATAGGAATTAAACAAAAACACAAATACAATGAAAGAAAATCTAACTATGGAAATGCACCTAAATTTAATTCAACCCTTAATTCTAAGCATAGTGAAACTACCTTTAAGATTCTATTACATTAAAGAGAAAATAAGGCATGATCAATGGAAAAGATGAAAATAGATAAGATCAAAGGCTCAAAGTTTAGAATATTTTGCAATAACATAGAAAATATCAACAAAGGCACAGAACTTAGTCTTCTTATTTATTTTCTAGTTACATAAAAGGCACAGAAACATGCACACTTACACAAACTTTTTAACTCAAGAAAATAAAACAAAGGCAAATGACATTACTGGCTACAGCAAGAAAGTCTAAAACTTCTTGATAATAATCTCTCACAAAAAATTCTCTCTATCTTCTGATCTTCTTATTCCCTTTGGTGATCTCTGCACCCATATTTATAGCATCAGACTAGCTCTAGATTACCTACACATTCCTAATGTAATGGTCTAATTGAACTCTAACTAAACTAGAAGTGTCTAACAAAAGATATTTCTTAGATCTGAAATGTTTTGTCTCCCTGTAGTTCATTGGATGAAATAGATACACAGGATGCTTCCCACTATGAAACAGGTGAAGACACTTGGTGTGTTTCACTTACTCTAATTGAAAACTTTCTCATTATTCAAAAGGTATCAGAGAATGACACTTGGCAGCTTCTGAGGCACTTACTGAAGACACACAGCACTTTCTACATAACTTATACTCTTTATTGTGTCTTTGCTCAAGAGTGTTCCATCTTTGACATCTGTCAAAGTCCACTTCTTCAAACTTTAACAATTTATAGAGAATGGGACCCACATTAATTTTTCACTTGAATAGCTTTAAAAAGGAGAATGGGGATAGGTGTCACTTTTCACATATTTTTAACAAATGACATGTGGTGGCTTCCATTTTCCTTAGCTAGGGACATGTGGCAGCTTTCATTGATCTTTAGCTAGACTATAGAAACATTCGAGACTCATTTTAGATTCATACAGATGGTCACACTTGGCAGCTTCCATTGACTTTAGAAACAAAGCTTGGGTCCCACCATAGTCTTTACTTATCAATGAAACAAAGTGAAGATATTTCAGATGTTGACACATGGTGGCTCCTGCTTTCTTCAGCTATGGATACGTGGCATCTTCCATTACTTTTATAAAAACATATTGAAACCTTCTACAATTGCCACTTGGCACCTTCTGCTTGATCCTGAGAAAATCTTATTGGAAGAAGCTTTCAAAACTCAAAATAAATTTGAAACATGAAGGCCTACACTTGTCACACTCCATTGAGTTACCACGGGACACATGGTACATTTTGAGTAGCTTACAGAGATTATAAAATGTGTCTCAGCCGCTGACACTTGGTAGCTTCCACACAACTTTGATACTTAGACAAAATTTAGGAAAAATAAATTCATGCCCGCATTCTGTGTCAAAAACTTTATTGACTCAAAACTGAAATGCATAGGGACAAAACTTGGAGCGCACAACAAATCACACCCGTGCTCTATGTCAAAAAAATCATTGCCTCAAAACTGAAATGTGCATGGACAAAACTTGGAGTGCACAATTGAAAATCAAAAAATGAAAAATGTAGAGTTTTTTATTTAATAAATCTTGGCAACCCTGAGGACTTTTGAGCCTGCTCAAAAAGAATAATCCACAAACTCCCGCATGATCAAATGTGACAAAAATCACAACTTTAGTAAGGCTGTCTGATAAACAAAACACACATCATCAGATAATCCTTGCTTATTTTGTAATTTGTTGAAGGCTAAATCAAGGTTAATGATATCCTTGTGTGAAAATTTTTGCAAAATATGAACTACAGCCTTCAATTAAAATTCAAGCTGGGAAATAGGAATCAAAATAGCTTCTACTTTAGGCACTGATGAATCATCTCTTAAACCCTGAAAGACTGCCTGATCATTTTGCCTAACTAACAACAAAGGTTTAATCTCATCAATCATCAACACCATATTATTATCAGGAAAAGGGGAGGGAAGACCCAATTGCACTAGATATTCAATGTGTTGTTTCATGTCTTTGATTCCTTCTTTCACCACATCTAGAAGCTCTTCGCATTTAACTGCTATGAAATTGCAATTGAGAACTTCATTCACTCTTTTGGTAGCGATCATTTTGTCACTAATCCCTACTTCTGATAATGTTCCATCAGTTGCATCATATAGATTTTGTAGCAGCATTTGAGAGTCAAACGCTCTCAAAGAGATAGTGGATAGAGTGGCTTCAACTGAAGTCTCCACCTTTTCTCACAATTTCTGTGCATTTAGCAGAAAGGTTAAAGAGGGTCTGAGCTGAGTAATCTCCTCAGAGATTCTTTTCCATATTGATACATAAATCTCCTTAACCAAATTCAAAACCCTTATATTCTTTGGCCTATTAGCCAACTCAAGTGTCAACTATTCTATCATTTTTTATTCAGCTTGAAGTTGACCCTGTATAGCAGCAGTATTATTCTACTTATTCAGCAACTTCTATTGAAGTTGAGTGACCTGTAGTAGGCTTTCCTCACATTTTTCTTGAAATGTTAGCTTTTCTTACATTAATGTTGTCACTGCATCTTTCACCTACATTAGTCCTAATTTTAAAGAATCATTTTAGGCCTAAATAGCTTGGTGAGTCTAAAGAGAAACAGTATCTTTCAACTGTTTGTTGAGACTCTCTATTTCATTATTCTTGGTATTGATTTTTGTAGTCAAACTGCTATAGTTTGCCTTCTCTTGGGCTAGATCAGCCTCCATCTTTTGTAGCTTCTTTGATATTTTCAAATAATCCTCAGCTACTATAGAAGTGGATTCATTTCATAGCTTAATCTTATCTTGGGGTCTGAAAAGTGACATATCTATTGCCATTGCATTCATTGTGTAATCCTCAAGCTGCATATGCTCATTTGGCTTGACTATATTAGGTGACAAATAGGTCACCATTAGTTGTTGTTGTATTGGGTCAAATTGTGACCTCATATGTGGTGTAGCCAAGGCTTTATTATCTTTCATACTCTTTTTCTCCATCCTAGCTTCTCTAGCCTTCTTAGCAGTATCTACTTGAGTTTGGAAGGTAGAAGGAGAGGCAATGTGCTCACTCGCAAAAGGATAACCTTGTGGCAAGCCATATGGAATAGCAAAATGTTGGCTAGGGATAATCTAAGGAGGTACTTTCTTTATGATAAAGGGGGAAAAATGAGGCAATGATATGGCTTGAGTATGGATAGATGGGGAAAAATGAGAAATGGGCATAACATAGGTGGTAGGGGAAATTATTTGGCCAGATGGAATCATCACCCCTATAGGAGAAGAGAGAGATTAAGAAGAAGAAGGAAAAACAACACTCACCTAAGGAGCAACTAAAGTACTCTATGGTTGGTGTTTTGAGGGTTCTACTCTCTCCTTTGAATCAAGTTGAAACCTCAGCCTCTTATGTTTCTTTGGTGTTTCTTCTTCTACCTATGCTCCCTTCTCTTCAACATTTACCACTACTGCTAGTGGTGATTGTGTAAAACTGGGAACCCCAAGGGCTAAGACTGATGGAGAAGCTTTTGGTGGTGAAGATACCACACTCTTTTATTTTTCAATGGCACTGAGAGATTGGGGCCAAACAGTTACAACTACTACAGCTGAGGTTTGCCCTTGGGTCTGCAATGTTTGATTGGATTCTACTCTAGCTTCTAGCTCTCCACCCTGTGTCTGCAAATTGTTTGTATTAGGGATAGAGATAGGAGACAAATGACATTAATCCTAAAGTTCCTCTCATTTATCATTTGAATCCACATTTCCAAAAGAGTGAGTTGTCTCATAAATATCTTGCCTATATCTCCAATAGGCTTCTATTTTCTCAATGTTCCAATCTTTGTTCTTTAATGCTCTTCTTAAACTAAAAGTCATTCTGATTTTAGGATCAAAATCCCTTTGATTGACATAAAAACTTTCCCATGGCCTATCTTCTTTGAGGGGCAAATCCATCAATTCTACATAAAAATTTGGAATATCTTCCCTAGGATTTCTTCTATTTTCCCAAAAGGGATGGCCCTCATGCATAATTTTGGTAGCAACCTTATTATTCCTGACCCATGAAGTTATGAAACCATTGGGGTCATATCCCAATTTATCTTTAATTAAAGAGAAACCCAAGAAGGCTAGATTTCTTAGCAACATGATCTCAGCATCTCTGACCTCTAGGGCCATTTGTTTGTTACCCATGGAACATTATACATTTTCTTCTTTTTCTTTCCAGAGCCATATTCATTATCTACCATAGACACTTGCATGGTGACCTCTAAAAATGTTAATCTAAGGGTCAAAATCATAGGTAGCAACATTGATTCCCCACTAAAACCATGGACTCTAATAATAGTATGATGGGATCCAAAAAAGTAATCACAAAGAATAGTGCAATTGGTCATAAGGCTTGAGACACTTAGAAATAGTATAATTACAACTGGTTATGGGCTCATATGACAAAAATTAGTGGCAAAAAAAAGTTTCCTAGAATTTGTATGGGTCATTGGTTTTGGACAAGATATGTGTCCATGCAGACACAAGAATGGTTCTATGTAGACCGAAGCTTGGGTCATACATATTTAGATGCATGTGTTGGGAAAAGATGCCAGAATTTTGATACAACATGAGATGAAACAGATAAGAAGAATACCTAAAAATTCCCTTAGATTTGAACTAGGTGAGTTGTTCCACCATTGAATATGCAATCTACTTAGAAAAATCAAGTTGATACTCCTAAGTCTTGTCAACAGTTTTCAATCTAAAGAGGATGGCCATTTGTTATTCATAGATAGTTGTATCTTCTTTCATTCCAAAAATGAAAGCCATCATGGAAAGTGCATCTTGACTAGCTTGTGCAAATTGTACTTTTGCTTTTGGTAGTGTTAGCATAGTGGTATCATCATCACCTAATTGCAATTCTAATTTTAGAAACCTTAATTGAGTATTGATGTCTGCCCACGTTTTCTACATTTTGGCAATAGTGGGAAACATGGCTATCTTGTCATGATACATGGCCAACATGTCTCTGATAGCCTTTGGTGTAATTTGCACTATGAATGGACCCTATTATATGGTATTTGAGGGTGCATGAAATAGTTTGGAGCATATTTCAATTAAGTCAGGGCATGGATGTACACCTGGGACAATGAATTGTGCTAGCTAAGAAGTCCATATCCTCATTGTGAATATTTCATATTATCTAGCCTTGCCCTTTTGAATACACCTTTGATGTGCCCCTTATCTAAGAGTTTTGCTAGGATTTTGAATAATTGGGTCCATGATTCTATCTCCAAAATCTTTCACCTTTGTTAGGTCATTTGCATATCCAACTTCAGGGACTCTAGTCCATGGATAAGTTTTTAAAGGTTATGCAAGGGTTGAAGCATATGATTTGCTTGTGAGAGTCTTATCAATGGATTCATAAATCCCAGACCCTTGTTGCAAAAACTATGCTCCCTCCATATCTATATCTATACTTGTAAATAGTGAATTGTGGTAACAAGTATGGAGCTTTGCAATAAGGAAGGACTTTCACTAAGCAGGCTTTGCTATGAATTGAAATTTGTAGATAACAAGGATTTTTTAGTAAACACAAGAATGTTTGAGATACTTGTAAGCTTTAACTCTTGTTATGGGGTATTTAATGACCCATCAAGTCTTAAAAATGGCATTAAAATTGAATAACCATAAGCAAATCTTATGAAATCTTCATGGGACAGCGAGTTAGACACATCATGAAAGTGGTTGTGCAAGGTACCTTAGGGAATTTAAGTATTTGAGAGATATTTAATGTGTTGAGAGTTTTGAAAATTTTGAAAAAGACTCTGAGCTATGGCTACATGTTCAAAGAACACTTATTTAAAAGAAAGAGTGGGAAAGAAAAATGGGAAAACAAAGCAACAAGGAAAGGGGAACTATCTAACTATAATACATTAACCAGGTATCTTTGCCTCCCCTGTGGATCAAAAATAGAATTTTTGAAGTCTCCTTCATGGAGAGAAGACTTATGGTGCTAGACAAGTGGCTGAATGGGATGAATCTTTGGTGACTTAGTCTTCTTCCATGCCACCTTGATTGTCCTACATCCAAGTGGATCAGAGTCAAACATGCTTCCAACATATACATACTCTTCTTGTTCTTGGAATCCTGTCAAATGTTGGTTCTTCATACTGGTGTGTCTCATCAATAAATCAATGGCTATTGGCTCATCACCATAAGCCCTTTGATATACATCATTTAATGGCTTATCTCCTTCTACCTCAAACTCAAGTTCCATTGCATGATCATCCTCCTTAATGACTTTAAAAATATCATCTTCAAAATCACCAACCTCTTGAATGGATAATTCTGAAAGCTTACAACAATTTTGCATATTTATTTGAGTCTCAATGCTATCTTGTCCATCTGCAACTAGCTCACTACCTCTTTGAAGAATATTATAACCTACCCCAATGACTTCAAACAAGTCATTCAAATCATGATCAAGGAAGTGTCCATGATACTCCATATCATCTTGCAAAGTGAGAAGAAGGTCAGAAATTATCTCTTCCTCATCAGAGATTAAGGCATAAGCTTGTGACTTCCAACTCAGAATTTGGAATTCATGTTGAGAGACCTGAGGATTGGTATAAGAGGTATCTTTTGGTATTTTTTATGATCTCCATCAAATATGACATAAGTGCCTAGACTAGTGGAATCATAATTTCCATATGGGTCACTTTGCATCATAGCTAACAAATGATTATTTTCCTCTTCTTGATCATGTTTAGTCTAGTCACCTAATTCCTCAATAAAAACCCTTTCTTCCTTATTCAACATAGCATGAGTTGCCTCTAATTTTGAAGTTAGTTCATTGGTGATGTGATCCTTAGATAGTGGCTTAGATAATATCTTCATCTTTGAACCATATTTGGTTTTTAGGATGAGGTGAGACCAATCAAGTGACATATATCCTCCTATTTTGGCTATGAAATCCCTTGATAAACATAGGCCAAATATAGGGGGTATATCTATGACTACTACATCTTGATTGAAAATTATATTGGGGTAAGTATAGAATTGTTATGGGAGTTGTTTAATTCTCCCTATTGTTTTCACTAATTTTCCATCCAGCTGCATGACTCCTCTAGTAAGTGGCTCATACTTTATTTTTAAAGCATCTGTTATTTACTTAGGCATTACTGTAGTATTAGCCCCTGAGTTTATCATTGCATTATGCAACAGTTTCTTTCCAATTATCAGAGTCAAATAGAAGGGCTCTAGTTTGGATTTACTTACCTCTACTACATTGTTCAAAAAGGCTATGTCTTTAGAGGAACTGTGTCTTTGAGCTTTTCTTTATCAACAGGTCTTTCTTTGGTGCTAGTATGTTTAGGCACTACTTGACCTTGTAGAGCTTCTTGTAACAATGTATTTTGCTCAAGAATAGCTAATATGTCCCACATTGACACATGTGTTGGGGTTCTCTTCAACTAATCCACCACATTCACTGGTCCTAATGTTTGGGTTCTTGGAAAATAAGGGTACCTTACTTTTTCTTGAACTTGTCTAAGAACTGCTTGATTCTGCACTGGCTGATGCACTTCTTGTCTAGTAGTTGTGTTTTGATGACTTTGAAATGGAGGAGGCCCCATAACTTCATTATTTATGACTTCAGGCTATTCCATTATCCTTCTCTTTGATCTGGTATAGTAGTCTGATTGCAGCACTGGTTTCTTAGAAGTAGAAGATTCATTCAAGAATACTGACTCTTCATCTTCAATCCATGAAAACAAAGCATGTTCAGGGGCTATTTCTTCTTCTTTTTATAAGGAGATCACTTGCATCTGAGCTATTAGGACTGAATTTTGCATACCAAGGGACTGGTAGGCTTGAGTGTCAGAAGTACTTGTAAATTATCCATCCATTCTTATTTGCTATGCTACCTTTTGTTGTAGATTACCCATGGGACAATCTATGGGCATATGATCATTATTAAAAGGGAAAAACTAGGCATTGGTGCCATCTACATAATTATTCTACCCTTGAATAATCTCTCTATTTGTATTAGGGGAATAGTCTATGAGGGTGTAAGAACTGTAACTAATTGGTTTGCTGGCTGAGGGTTATTTTGCCTTTGATGACCCTGATACTAGTTTGGCTATGGTGGAAATCTATTTCCTTGGTAGACTTGATATTGGGGTTTAGGATAAGGATTCTGATGTCTTTTTATGTTAATTAACTCATTAGAAAATGTCCTTAAGATGTTCTTGATATCATCCATCTTAGATGATTGGGTAGGGACAAATTCTTTGGTAGGTTGTCGAGGATATGTGTACATAAACACAAGTGGGGTTATGGAATTAGAGATTTCTTGAGGAAAAGGTAAGGTAATCTCTAGAAACATGAGCATGGGAGGCCTTGGGGGAAACTTTCCAGCATCTATTAAATTATTTTTAGCTCTGACTGCATAGTCATAAGCCTTTGGTAGATCTGACCTCTAAGTGACTGAATCATTACTGATATATCTAAATTTAAAGCTTTAAGATAAAATACTATATCCATACCTGGTAATGGTCTTACTATAGCAGGGATTCTTTCCCAAGTCTTTTGAAATCTTGAATTGAATTCATTCATTACCTCTTGTGGTGCCCTTTTGATAGTAATCAATTATTGTAACAAAGAGGACTTATCACCCTTTTCTTAAAATATTTCAAAGAAAAGATCTCCAAGTTGATCCCATGTAGATATTGTATTTGGGGTCAAGGATCTGTACCATTCCAGAGCCTTCCCTTTAAAAGAAGTTGCTAACAATCTTATGGCCACATTTTTCTATGTGACCACATGTATAGTACAGACATCAAACACATCCTGCAGATGTTCTTCAGGTGTTTTAAAATCTTGCCCATTGAATTTAGGCAGAGCTTTTAGGGCATTTATTGGAATAGGGCCCCAAGTCGTTGGTGGTATTGGGAGAATCAAAGGACTGCTAGTGTTCCAACTTGCATAATTTATTGGATGTATATGTGCTCCCATGTTTACGCTTGGTATTGGTATAAACTAATTGACCCTTCTTCTTAGACTAGTTACCAAAGGTGGAAAAAGAATACCTAGATTTACAGCAGATTGCGATCTTGTTACTGGTCCATAGCCCTGACTCCTTATAGCTCTCTGGTTCATATGGTCCTAAAAGAAACTTCAAGATGGGGTCCCACCAGGCATGCCAAAAACTATTGATGCTTAAAATTGTGTTATTTCTAACACCAACAATGGGAAGTTTCAAGAATGTGGGACTTGCAACCTGAAATGGCCTCCAGATTTTAAAGAAGCTAGCTCTTCTTTATCTCAAGTGTATAATGAAGAAAGAGATAGGAATTAAACAAAAACATAAATGCAATGAAATAAAATCTAACTATGGTGATGTGCCTAAATTTAATTTGATCCTTAATTCCAAGCATAGTGAAACTACCTTTAAGATTTTATTACATTAAAGAGCAAACAAGGCATGATCAATGTAAAAGATGAAAATAGATAGGATCAAAGGCTCAAAGTTTAGAATATTTTGCAATAACATAGAAAATATCAACAAAGGCATAGAACTCAACCTTCTTATTTATTTTCTAGTTACATAAAAGGCACAAAAACATGCATAGTTACACAAACTTTCTAACTCAAGAAAATAGAACAAAGACAAATGACATTATTGACTATAACAATAAAGTCTAAAACTTCTTGATAATAATCTCTCACAAAAAATTCTCTCTATCTTCTGATCTTCTTCCTCCCTTTGGTGATCTCTGCACCCATATTTATAGCATCAGACTAGATCTAGATTACCCACACATTCCCAATCCAATGGTCTAACTGAACTCTAACTGAACTGGAAGTGTCTAACAAAAGATATTTCTTGTATCTAAAACATTCCATCTCCCTATAGTTCATTGGATGAAATAGATACATAGGATGCTTCCCACTATGAAATGGGTGAAGACACTTGGCATGTTTCACTTACTCTAATTGAAAACTTTCTCATTATTCAAAAGGTATCAGAGAATGACACTTGGCAGCTTCCAAGGCACTTATCAAAGACACATGACACTTTCCATGTAACTTATACTCTTTACTATGTCTTTGCTTAGGAGTGTTCCATCTTTGATATCTGTCAAAGTCTGCTTCTTCAAACTTTAACAATTTATGAAGAATGGGACCCACAACACTTTTCACTCAAACAGCTTTAAAAAGGAGAACTAGGACATGTGTCACTTTTCACATATTTTTAACAAATGACACATGGTGGCTTCCATTTTGTTTAGTTAGGGACATATGGTGGCTTCCATTGATCTTTAGCTAGACCGTAGAAACATTTAGGACTCATTTTAGATTCATACGGATGTTGACACTTGGCAGCTTCTTCTGACTTTAGAAACAAAACCTGGGTCCCACCACAGTCTTTACTTATCAATGAAACAAAGTGAAGATATTTCAGATGTTGAAACGTGGTAGCTTCTGCTTTCTTTAGCTATGGATATGTGGTGTCTTTTGTTTCTTTTAGAAAAACATATTGAAACCTTCTACAATTGCCACTTGGCACCTTCTGCTTGATCTTGAGAAAATCTTATTAAAAGAAGCTTTCAAAACTCAAAATAAATTTGAAACATGGATGCCAACACTTTTCATGCTCTGCTGAGTTACCATGGGACACATGGTACATTCTGAGCAACTTACAGAGATTATAAAATGTGTCTCGGCTGCTGACACTTGACAACTTCTGTGTGACTTTGATACTTAGACAAAATTTAGGCAAAAGAAACTTGTGCCCACGCTCTGTGTCAAAAACTTTACTACCTCGAAATTGAAATGCACAGGGATAACACTTGGAGCGCACAACAACTCGTGCCTGCGCTCTGTGTCAAAAACTTTACTACCTCAAAACCAAAATGAATAGGGACAAAACTTGGAGTGCACAACTAAAAATCAGAAAATGAAAAATGTAGAGTTTTTTACTCTACACCTACCATTTTTTAGTTATTAATACTTATTAAATACTTATTAGGATACATGGGATGTGAAATCACCTTTTTGAACCTTAAAATTTACATAGGAGTTTATACAACTCATTTAATGCTCCATTTTGACCCTCAAAATGACTCAAAAGGACATAAGGACTAAAATGACTAATGACCAAGGCTAATGTGACATTAAAATACATCAAATGGACCTATATTACACTTTTTGACATAATATTAGACCCCTAAAACACCTAAAAATCATTTTTTTACCTATAGAGGTCTCAATTTGACATGTAGGGTCAAATTTGGTCAATAGGACCATCTAGAATGCATGAAAATTATAGTTTTAGATAAACCCCACTTTTCATAGAAATATTGTTAATGCAAGGAAAGTAACCTAAAGTTTCATGTCACCATATAAACTCTTGATAAAATAAGGGGCCTAAAAACTCTAATTTTTATATGCTTCTAAATTTTTGGATTTTTGTCCTCTTAAGAAGGAGGATATAGATGAAATTTGACAATATGAAGCCACCTTGTCATTTTTTAGGAATAGGATGATACACGTAGGTGTTTTTTATCTTTTCATTTTACTCAAATTATTTTGGAGTCAAAAAATATATTTTTTATCAAAAACACATGTCAAAACCATGTCCATGTCAAGTCATGTTTATACACCCTTTTAGCCTAAAAAGGTGTTATGCCATCTATTTAATGCCACACTTTGCCTTAGTCATTTTATAAACTTTTCATGTGTGTGTGTCACTTTTTTGAAAGGGGCATAATTATGCTTCCCATTTCACTCCATGTCTTTACCTTAGAGTTTTTTAAAAAAATTGTTTGTTTTAAATTTAAGCAAGATAACATCATTACATTGCTCACATTATTTAAAAGACCTTTTCCTTGTGTCCATTCAATTTCAAAACCACATGTGCCCTTTTGGTCTATGTTTGGTATCGTTATGCTACATATTTTTGCCTAAGATATTATTTTCTTCAGAAACCAAGTCTTTTTAACCAAGTTTAAAATTGGCCTTGTGAAGTTTAGATTCAATCATTGATTGGTTATGCCTATTCCTCACTTAATTTTGGTTTAGATGTTTACCTCTCACTATTAGATTGTGCAACTTGCACTAATTCCTTGTTTTATTTAAATATATTCTGTGCCTATATTTTGGAAGTGGTATCTTTTATGTGTGTCTTGCATCTCTTTTATTGCTTATAACTAATGTCAAAACTCTCTCTCCAAGTACAACTTTAAGTACAATTAGTTTACATTTGAGTCTTACTCATCACTTGGGCTTGAATGTTTTAATCCTCATCCATATTTTTGCCTACATGGAATTAATTTTACCAATAATTTGTATGAATATTCCTAAATTCAAATGCCTTTTACCAATGTTCAAGTTTGTGTTCAAATCTATATGCCAAGTTTGATTCCAAGTGTTCTAAATTATTTAGATTAATTGCTTTGTCTTTTATACCTAGTGTGTTTCGTGTTTATCTTTTATGTCATCTTTCCAAAAGACCTAGAACTTTACCTTTTATTTTAGACATAGTTATTTCAATTTTAGATTGTGTGTCATGTTTCCAAAAGACCTAGTATTTTACTTCTTGTTTTAGACCTAATTATTTTGAGCCTAGCTTTGTGCCTTGCTCCCAAAGACATAAACATTTTATATTTTTAGACCTAGATTAGAGTTGTTTGAAACACTTTACCAAGACATTTGATGTTATACCTTGAGGATTTTTAGACCAAATTTATCATTACAAAATTTTGGAAAAAATATCTCCCTTCTTTCTAGGCCAAGTTTAAACCATTTTCATCAAAAAATTGAAGACCTATTCTTATACCAATGTCACTTTCAAACCTAGACCTAGATCATTTTCATAGACCAAGACCACCCTCATTAGTATAATTGCCAAACCTAGCCATGTCGATTATCATATGCTATCAATTAATGTATGATGTTTTCCCTTTCAATGATAATGGTAATTGATCCCATACCTATACCATTAACCCTCCTTTGACCTATACCAGTAACCAAGATCCATAGTGCACAAGGTTTATCATTCTCAACCCCCATCCTTCAACCTACATTAGAAACCAAGCTTCACAATGCCTAAGGATTACCATTTCAGGCCCTCATCCTTCAACTTACATTAGTAACTAAAATTCACAATTCCCATTCATTACCATTCCACCCCCTCATTCTTTTTCCTTTATTAGCAACCAAGCTATATAGTGCCTATTTATTGCCATTTTAGGCCCTCATCCTGTATCCTACATTAGCAACCAATATCTATTGTTCCCATTCATTACCATTCCAATCCATCATCTTTTGGATTATGTTAGTAACCAAACTTTACAACAGCCTTCCATTACCATTATAGGACCTTCCAAATATGGTAACTCATTATCCCAATAAGGTTGTGAAATTATTACTAGATAGGTCATATTTGACATCCTCAATCGATAACCAATCTTTATGGAGGCCACTATAGATGAGCCCATTTACAAAGAGACCATTATCTAACCACCAATCATTTTGCATCTAGTGATAACATTCCCCCACTTTAGGAAACACATACCCGTCTTTGATCCATGATATAGATAGTCATTACCTCTCCAAGATCCATCATTCAAATACCAAGATGTGTTCAAAACCAAAATTTTATAGCCAATTATAATCCAATGCCAAGAGAACCAACCAATCCAAGATGTTTTTGTTGAAACTCCTATTTTTAACATGTCAACATATGATGAATCACTTTTTGATCATTTATTTGTTTTCAATGATTCTCAATCTAACAAGCCAAACTTTGTTGAGTCACATCTTAATGATTATAACTACCTTTGGGTAAATCATTATCTCGACCATTGTCCTATTTTTAAATAGCCCCACTTTGATAATCTAGTCTCTATGGATTTTTCTCTTGACCTTTTCCCTCTCATTATAGAGGCTCACTTTGACAAGCTAGTCTATGTGGAGTCACCCCTTGAGTTATTCCCTCTCTTTGGGGGGATTTGCCTAGATGAGCTAGTCTATGTTGAAAATTATTAGATGAATCTATTTTCAAATAGCCATTTATGCCATCATAGGCCATTAATTTTCCATTACCATACATTCAACAAGACATGATTGTAGCAACATCTAAAATCAAAGAAGAATCAGAATTAGATTCAAGTTTTATTTTTGAACCAATATCAAATTTAACATCATAATCAAAATCAACATTAGTTTCAACATCAGATTCAAAGTTATTTGATTCAAACTTAACTTCATAATCAAAATACATTTAGTATTTTTATAACATTAGTTACACGTGCCTTGAAAATCAATTTGAATACATTTGTGATCCTTCCACAGTTTTTTAGGATGATTACTTCAACATTGACATAAGTTATCCTAGTATCTTCTACAAGTATTTTACTACCTTTTCCCATTCCATTACCATTCCATATGTAATTAACACCACCAAAATAGCCATTATATTGACATTCCACCTCCCACAAGTTTCGATGTGGACCAATAGAATCACACCTTGTTGAACTACATCCATGGTGACATATCAATTATAGAATATCAGGGGAACAAAGACCACATTTAGTTAGAAAAATAACAATCTCTTAGTAAAACCTTTTTGGAGGTGATAGGGGATAATAAAAGTGTAAGCTCAGCATGAAACCTTGTTTGAGGTGATAAATATAATCAAAGTTAAATGTAAACATTCCTTAGTAAAACCTTCTCAGAGGTGCTATGAGATAATCAAAATAACTTTATTGGTGAAAACCTCTTTGAGGTGCTAATAGTTGAGCATAATAGTTATTCTCTACTTGATGAAAACAATTTCAAAGATGACATTAATATATGTTTTAATCCATAACATAATCAAATGGAAACTATTCTCAATCCTAATATAAAAATCTAGGGGATCCTATTGAGAGCATATTAATAAGTCTTGGCCCCACCATAATAAAAATTATATTGAATCCAAAACCAATGACATTGTGTCTGCATAAAAATCCCAATCTTCATTTATTACCCAACCATTATAAATTCCATTATGATCCATTTCCCTATTGTCAAATCAAACCTTTTATCTAATGTTTATCCATATTTACCATCCTTGGCTGTACTTTCCTTTATAGAGGATATGAAGACATCTTGTCTAAAATTTTAAAGGAAACAAAATGAAATACCAACCAAGATCATAACAACATTATTGTAGTCCAAATCAGTAGTAGGTTATTAATAGATCAACTATTTAAAAGAGGTGTGGGTTAGCAATTTTAATTGACTATTCTAGTTATTTCTTATGTTGACCAAGACATGCATCTCCACATCAACAAGAATAATATAACCATTTTACTTACCTTTCCTTTTTCCATTTATCATTTTCCTTATTATTATTTCATACCTTTTCATGTGCATTGACCATCCTTTCATACCTTGCCATATGTTTGAGCTACAGTGACTTGAGGTATTTTGAGACTATGTAGGTAGTACTTAAGTTATATTGAGCTCATCTCAGTCACCATTTTTTCCAAAATATTCCATTATTTACATCATATCATAACCTATACTATTTCTACCGTGCCATTAAGCCTTCACTAGCCAATTATTTTTACCTAACCCCACTTATCATGTTCGGTCTTGGTTATAACTCATTTATACTTCAAGTACATTCAGTGGTTGATGAAAATTTTAGTTCCAATAGTTTTTTCAAACTTAAATGTTTGAATAGGAGTATATGAAAGAAATATTATAGTGGTCTTGGTAATTAAATCATTCATTTGTTGTTACATTTCATTATGAGTGACATTAATTATAACTGTTTATGGTCAAATTAGTGTCCCACCCTACGCTACTAATTATAAATGCCTATGGGCCAATTAATACCACTGACCCTTTATCATTGTTTCCTAATTATAATTTCCTATGTGGAAATAATGGACAACGTTCATCCCATGCATTGCAACATCATATTTTTATTACTTTTATCATTTGCCTTGCCATTTGCCTTTACCTAAAACTTGTTGATACTTAATCAAATGCTTTTTATGTAGGAATAACTACAATGAATTGAGGTCCATTTGGACTATGTAACCAATTCTTGATTCACATTGAAGTTTAATTACCCCTTTACCATGCTCTTATTGTTTTATGAGTAACCTACTCTAATGCTCTCCTTAATTTGAAAGTTAGACCATTTTGTATCTTGTAATTCTTTCTTAAGTTGAGATGCATAGAAAAAATCCAAAAACATTCAAAACATTTAAAAATCCTAAAAAATAGAATAATCAACTTACAATCTCCTAAAGAGATATAAATCCCCAAAATACAAAAATATGTATTGTATAAACCTAGTCATCAATCCTCAATCTGACCTACTAGGTAAAAATCCATTGTTGGTTTCAATCCATTCTACTTCCATTAGAGGTGTGACCTTCACTTTGCATATATCCTTGCTTAGGAGCACCATCTAATCCACACTTTTTAGGACAAGTTCATATCTTTTACCCTATTGGGGCAACATTAAAGAGTGTAGGTTATACTGGGATATCTTATCCCCACATGTTATTCCATTGAAAATAGCCTTGCTTAGGGGAACCACCTATTTATCATTCCATTATGCCTTCACATATAGATATTGACTTGGTTAATGACATGATGATTTTAGTTTCTTTTACTTTCAATATGTGTGTGTGTGTGTGTGGAAAATGACAATTTTTAGGACAAATGTTAAAGCCAATATTTTTCTTCCATTTCACGTTTTCATAGCGAGAAACTTGATGAGTTTCAATTGTTTCAATCTCTATGTTTATAAAGGTTTATAAATCTAGATATACTGAGTAATACATAAAATAGATGATTTAGGATCATTGGATATCAAGTTGAAAACCACATTTAATAGATTTAAGGGGTTATTTTGAAAGCACATATGAAAAAATGGAAGTTAAAATACCTATTAAGGAGAATAAGATAAGGAAAGAGAGAGAAGAAGAATGGACTCTGAATTATAATTTTAAGACATCAACATTTATTATCCAATATTTATGTATAATTATCTGAGATTAGATTTTATTGTTATATATATGTGTGTGTGTGTGTGTGTGTGTGTGTGTGTGTGTGTGTGTGTGTGTGTGTGTGTGTGTGTGTGTGTGTGTGTGTGTGTGTGTGTGTTTTCTTAGTTGTTTGTTTATTTACCTATTATTTTTATTGCATTATTGTGCTTTGACTCAGTCTATATGCATTCATTGGGTGATCACTTATGAATTTAACTTGAGTCCATCCATATTCATACATCAACACTATCATTGTGGTTTTTATCATTGTTGTATTGTTTTCAATTGTTTATTGGATCAAGAGTCAATCCTTCAACACATTATGACTAGGTCTTTATGGTGTTTTATATCATGATTCATACCATCATGTGCTAAAATAAAAATTGGTTTGGTAGAGATCACAAGAAATGGTGCCATAGAAACTTGTCCTTGTTCACTTTGGAAAATCCTCTCACCTTCTTTGATCAAATCCACCCATTAACCATTCTAGTTGTATCAATGCAAATAAGGATGAACATTTTTTTATTGACAAGTACAACTGAATAATTCACATTAATCAATTTTAATTATTCTATTCTATTTCTCATTTCATTTTCTCCCATTTTTGGGTGAACTACATTAGTTTGAGGTATATTTAGAATATGTAGGCAGTGCTTAGATATAAGACATATATCAGGTTAGCTCGACCACCATTATTATTCTAATCATCTCTTTCATTACTTTGTGTATCATCATGTGTTTAGGTTTATATGGATTCTTCAATCATTAGACCATCACATCTATGTTTTCAATTGCTCATCTTTAATCTATGTAATAAGGTATATCCTTGAGCTATGATTTTCAATATACCCTACTAAGGCACAACTAGTTTATCATGATCAAATTCACTCTACTAGGGTAAATTCATTATTCAATCTTAATCATAAAAATGATTAGAATCAACTTTGGGCAAATCAATATTTTGACCCACCTTCCCTATCGGGGCACATGCCTATGCCACTAATTATAACTACCTTTAAGAAAATTAGTGTCTAAACCTCTATTATTGATTATAACCACCTTTGAGAAAATTGGTATTTTCATCAATGCATTTAAGCATTAGCTCAATTGGATTAATCTAATCCATAGGTTAATTTATTTATTATTCTTTATTCCTTTCAAGGGACTGTCCATCAATCATATGTGTTGGCCACTCCTTCGAGGGGGCATCATGAGCTTCCCAAATTCTATTTTTAGTATCATTCCTCAATCATTATCTTCTTTTTATTTTTAATGGCTTTTTCATTCTTTGAAAAGATGTTACTATTATTGTGTCTTGCAATGCCTTTTTAAATAGGGGTAAACTATAGACACTCCTTTTTGGCCATTTTTATGTTTAAATAGACATCATACTAATTTCTTATAAATAACTCAAATTAAGCCTTAAAATCACTATCATCCCAATTCATTCATGCATTAGACATAAGTGCCCTGAATCATGTCAATACATTTATAATTGGGGAATTACCCTGTACACAACAACCACCTCTCTCCAATTTATCCCTAGTCAAATTCTAAACTAGAAAATTGATGTTTTAAACCAATTTTGAGAGTTAAACTTACATAAATTTAGAAAATAAAATTAACTTGATCAAATTTTCTTAGTTGTAAATTCCATGGCTAATTATTGAATTTCTATTTTTTTAAAATCATAAATATGGATTTGATGACATCATCATAACATCACACAAATATCTAAAATCTATAGCTTTTAGAATTTCCCATTTTCTAAATTCACTACTTAAATTTATTCCTCAACTCTCATGACAAGTGGCCAAGTAGATCATGGAGAGTTAATGAATTTCTATTTTTGAAAATTCATAAATTCAACCAAAATATCTTCTATGAGTTGTCAAATCAATTGTAAAATTTTCATGAATTGGGTGGGAGACAATAATTCTTGACCCATGTCCCTCACATGACCCTCATGATTATCTTTGACCCAACCCAGAGTTATCCTAACTCAACTTAGGGTTAGACTGACTTAACCAAGGTTAGTTCTAAACTTAAACTCCCTAGGGTTAGAGTTAGTTATGAGACCTATAAATACCAGTTCCAATACACCTCTAAACCAAAAATTTTAGTGCAAATAACTAATGCATAATTTCCTATAGGAGAACTTCACATGCAAATCCAAAGCCAAGCCAAATTAAACTAACATTTACCAAGTTGACAAGGATAAATAGAGAAATTGAGCTTCATTGACAAAGTTTTTTTGAACAAATATCCAATCATGTCATTCTATGGCCAACTCACAACACTTTCTCTCATGAAAGGTAAGATCACTTATTTTACTTTCACTTTGTTAATTACTTATGTAGTTATCTAGATCCTTGAGTGTCAAGGATAAAGATGTTAGTTTAGTGTGTTTGTTTTGATTTTATTTTTTGAATAACACTATAATAATCTCTCCTTTATGTCAAATTCCTTGATCACACACAAATTTTCCAACTTCATGAACACTAGCATCTCAATGAGAATCTTATGTTAACGTAAGTTTCCTATCCCAACACAAATGTCTAGTGCCTTAAAGTCATCCAATTTGAAAATTAAATGCATATTAGAGGTCAGCCTAAGTGATTTAATGTGAGATATTCTCAAAAGGGATTGGTAAAAATATAATATCAAACCCTAATCATTAAACACCTAGCATAGACCAATAATCACTCAATTGATCAAATTTTCCATATTTTCATATTAATTATAGGGACAACATATCTACATATCTAAAGTTAGTCAATAGTTATCCCAAGATCTATATTTTCTAATTTACAAGATAGGTCACTATTTTACTTACTTATCACATGTTTCATGATTCACACATAAGCCAACATGTAGCAAAGAACTACATAAGTATAAGGCCCTATTCAGAGTATATGTTATCTAGACAGTGCTCATTGATAAAGGGGTCTTTGCAGTAGCTCAAAATTATGTGCCCACTAACCCATTTTTTCATGGCCACTATGAAGATGAATAACTAGTGTTTTATTATATGATAAGGAGTGGTAGTCTATGACCCAAATATGAATGTACCATAATGAAGGCAATATAAAACCCATAAGTATATAGGTGGTCACATCTAGTTTTAGTAGGTATTCTATACTGGATACCTATTTTTGAGTTAGAAAATAATGTGAATGCAACCATATCAGGTTGATGTAAGTGTCTATGGCTATAGAGGTACAATTTATATAATTAGGCAACTGATCTAGAATCTAGGTCTAAACTACTTTTTAGCTATTCTAGATCTAGATCTATATTAATATTATAAACAACCAAGCATCTTGTTTTCATTATCATTGCAATATATAGCATAGTTTTACTTTCTATGTTTAGAATATCTGAACATAATAAATTCAGTATATGTTCATCTATGTTTTGAAATTAATTAGCCTCCTTTAGAGATAGTCTACAATCCTTATTCCCTAGCCTATCTCTAACCCTTTTAACCTTAGATTCCCCAAATCTATAACCCTATTGCATTATATTTTACTTTTTTCTTATTTGGACATTTTAATATGTTATTCCTTCAAGTGTGTGTTATTTGACTATACTACTTTTTTGAAGTCTTCCTAGATCCCTCTTGTGTGACATTGAGTTCTCTTATGTGTGTTGTTCATTATTTGTTAATATTATATTATTACTTTATAAGAATCTCCATGATATATATCATTTATATTAGGTCTTTTTATGATCACATACTATGATATTCATTGATATATCTATTTAGACATGTTACTCTTATATCTTACATGATTCATACACATATTATATAAATGTCTTATCCTTTTGAGGTAAGGTAATTACCCTATTCCTTTTATCTCACCTTAAAATGGGGCATATTGGGGGTATGTCATATAGACATGACCTATACACTTATACAATTCTAATAATTTCCATAAATTCATTATAATTTACATGATTTAGTACACACTTGAGTCATAAATTTATACATGGCAGTGATTTTAATAAACTTGGGATAAATATTTTCATATTTGTGATAGATATTATACACATTTATAGAATAGAGGTTACATTTTGATATATACTTCAACTTGAGACACTTTAGAGTTGCATATTCCATGCAACTGCACCAAAAATATTAAATCTATATTCAAACTTATTTAAACATATTTACCAAAAAACATTGATATTTTATCAATGAGAACTTTTTTCACCAAGAAAAACCATTTTGAACAATTTTTGTGTGTAGTAGTTGCCTAAATTTAGTAGTGTGGTTGAGATTCAATTCCATTCATGACCTAACACTACTTCTATTTTGTACTTTTATTTGATTATAATACTTAACTTGAATTTTATTATATTGTCACTTGAGATGTGTGATTGAGATTCGATGATCTCAATGACCATATCGTAACTCAACCTTTCATTAGATCAAGGGAAGAATCCTTCTAATCTTCTTCTTCAAATATGTAAGGTTTTTTTTTTAACCTCTCTCAGATCTAATTCTTCATAAGGAATCATCTTTACCAATTCAAAGTACCAAAGGGAAACATGATTGCATCGACACATAGGTTTATTCCTTCCTTGCTCTTTTTCTTTTTGAGTATTTAAATTATCTAAAAAATCATATTATATGTTGTGTTTTATATTATAACATGCTATATATTATAGGTCACATAGCAAAAAATCACTCAAATGGGTCTCAATAAAAGGCAAGGTGTATTATGCACACTCAGGTATGCATTTTTTCCTTTAACCTAGTAATTTCATCTATATATATATATTACTGGATTAAAATGAGGGGAAATGTAGATGATAAAATATGATTTATATTCAATCTTGTGTACCTAAAAATTACCTATCAAGGATCCACCCTTTAGATCTATACTTTCTTATTTCTAAAAGGCTCACATTTTCAATATCATTGTGCCTAATTATTTATCTCATCATCTAACCTATCATATCTAATGATCCAGATCTCTTACACTATAAAAAATTCTAAAATAATATATATATGATTTTAGGATTTTTGTTTAGTGTAAGAGATCTAGATCATTAGAAATGATAGGTTAGATGATATATATATATATATATATATATATATATATATATATATATATATATATATATATATATATATATCCTTCACTTTTAGTTGCATATCCTCATCATATTCTTATCCTACAAGGAACTTGTGTTTGACATATAGACACTTGCATTGATGCAAGTGTCTAATTTTTTATCAAATTTCCAATCCTAAAAAGTCATCTAATTTGAAAAATATTTCAAATCTTATGGGTTGATCCATTTTTCTAGTTAACCCTTTCATGATATATTTTTAAAATGTGTGGTATAAATATAAATATAAGCATACATATTATTCATCTAACAAATACCAAGCATACACCTACTCAATTTCACTCAATAAATTGTAGAACTATGTTCAACTACCCTATTATTACCTATTTTCATATCATTCATAGGCAAAATCATATTACAAGTCTGAAGCACTCAAATAATAACCCACGAGTATTATTTTTTAAGTTACAAGATAAATCATTACATGCCTTTGAATATAGTATATTTCACCCTTACACACACACAATCCAACACCTATGGGATAAATATATTTGTCCAAATAAATTTGGAGTATTGGATATGTAGATAATGCTCATTGGTAGAGGGGTTCTTGAGGTCAGCATGACACTATGAGCACACTAACCCATTTTTGGCAAGGTAAAAATACCTAATATGAATAACTATGCTTTGTTCCACATATAGTCATCAATAGCCTATGTGCATAAATAAAATAAATCAACAGAAAGGTGATAGAATACCCAAAATGCTCTAAGTGGTAAATTCTCAATACAATTAATACTAAATTATACATTTATGTCAAGATTCAAATAGAAGAAATGACACAAGTGTCCACATGTTGATGCAAGTGACCATGCCTCTACAAACAATATTTACATAATCTAGTGAATGGATATAGATATTGTCCCTTCTTATTTGAAAATAAGCTAAGTATTATCTCTTCTTTATGTTTATGTAATCAAACTACTATTTTGAGTGTAATTTTTATATTCAACATAAATCATAACTTTGATTCATAATATTCATTTATCAAAAAATTCAATTAATTTACCTACTCTATAATAGTTTTATTCATCCTATTGTATAGGTTATCTTACCCCCTTAACCCTAAAACCACATATCTATAAAGGGTTAAACAATATGGCATATTTTTCTTACTCTTGTTTCTTTCTCTCCAAATATATGTGCCTCAATGTCCTCTTTTGATTTCATCTCCAAATATTCACTCTTGAGAAAAACCTCACCATATTCATTTGGTTCATAATCTTTAATTATATTTTTTTAATATTATATATATCGAATAATTCATCAAAATTAATTTCTCCTTTATCAATCCATTATTCCTAGGACCATATGTCTTCAATATGAGTTTATTATAGTAAGTAAATTACTAGTCCACTACATTAAAGTTTCATTTCCTCATATTCTTTATTTAAATTGCCATTATAGTCTAAAAACCACTCAATAACATAAGGTACCTAGTATCATATGTAGTTGTGATCTCAAATTCAACCTTTCTTTTTGTGTCCATGAAGTTGATTTTAAAATTATGGAACATTAATACGGTTATCTTTGAGTTCATTATGCCATGGTGATATCATAATTTTACACATTTATTTATTATTTCCTTAGTGATTCCTAAGTACTTCATCCTATTGTATAGGTTATCTTACCCCCTTAACCCTAAAACCACATATCTAGAAAGGGTTAAACAATATGGCATATTTTTCTTACTCTTGTTTCATTCTCTTCAAATATATGTGCCTCAATGTCCTATTTTTATTCCATCTCCAAATATCCACTCTTGAGAAAAACCTCGCCATATTCATTTGCTTCATAATCTTTAATTATATTTTTTGAATAGTATATATAACGAATAATTCATCAAAATTAATTTCTCCTTCATCAATCCATTATTCCTAGGACCATATGTCTTCAATATGAGTTCATTATAGTAAGTAAATTACTATTCCACTACATTAAAGTTTAATTTCATCATATTCTATATTTAAATTGCCATTATAGTCTAAAAACCACTCGATAACATAAGGTATCTAGTATCATATGTAGTTATGATCTCAAATTCAACCTTTCTTTTTATGTCCATGAAGTTGATTTTAAAATTATGGAAAATTAATACAGTTATCTTTGAGTCCATTATGCCATGGTGATATCATAATTTTACACATTTATCTATTATTTCCTTAGTGATTCCTAAGTACTTTATCCTATTGTATAGGTTATCTTACCCCCTTAACCCTAAAACCACATATCTAGAAATGGTCAAACAATATGGCATATTTTTCTTACTCTTGTTTCTTTCTCTCCAAATATATGTGTCTCAATGTCCTCTTTTGATTCCATCTCCAAATCTTTACTCCTGATAAAAACCTCACCATATTCATTTGGTTCATAATCTTTAATTATATTTTTTTAATAGTATATATATCGAATAATTCATCAAAATTAATTTCTCCTTTATCAATCCATTATTCCTAAGACCATATGTCTTCAATATGAGTTTATTATAGTAAGTAAATTACTAGTCCACTACATTAAAGTTTCATTTACTCATATTATTTATTTAAATTGCCATTATAGTCTAAAAATCACTCAATAACATAAGGTACCTAGTATCATATGTAGTTATGATCTCAAATTCAACCTTTCTTTTTATGTCCATGAAGTTGATTTTAAAATTATGGAACATTAATACGGTTATGTTTGAGTCTATTATGCCATGGTGATATCATAATTTTAAACATTTATCTATTATTTCCTTAGTGATTCCTAAGTACTTCATCCTATTGTATAGGTTATCTTACCCCCTTAACCCTAAAACCACATATCTAGAAAGGGTTAAACAATATGGCATATTTTTCTTACTCTTGTGTCATTCTCTCCAAATATATGTGCCTCAATGTCCTCTTTTGATTCCATCTCCAAATATTCACTCTTGAGAAAAACCTCACCATATTCAGTTGGTTCATAATCTTTAATTATATTTTTTTAATAGTATATATATCAAAAAATTCATCTAAATTAATTTCTCCTTTATCAATCCATTCTTCCTAGGACCATATGTCTTCAATATGAGTTCATTATAGTAAGTAAATTACTAGTCCACTACATTAAAGTTTAATTTCATCATATTCTTTATTTAAATTGCCATTATAGTCTAAAAACCACTCAATAACATAAGGTACCTAGTATCATATGCAGTTATGATCTCAAATTCAACCTTTATTTTTATGTCCATGAAGTTGATTTTAAAATTATGGAACATTAATACGGTTATCTTTGAGTTCATTATGCCATGGTGATATCATAAGTTTACACATTTATTTATTATTTCCTTAGTGATTCCTAAGTACTTCATCCTATTGTATAGGTTATCTTACCCCTTTAACCCTAAAACCACATATCTAGAAAAGGTTAAACAATATGGCATTTTTTTCTTACTCTTGTTTCATTCTCTCCAAATATATGTGCCTCAATGTCCTCTTTTTATTCCATCTCAAAATATCCACTCTTGAGAAAAACCTTTCCATATTCATTTTCTTCATAATCTTTAATTATATTTTTTTAATAGTATATAATGAATAATTCATCAAAATTAATTTCTCCTTTATCAATCCATTATTCCTAGGACCATATGTCTTCAATATGAGTTCATTATAGTAAGTAAATTACTAGTCCACAACATTAAAGTTTAATTTCATCATATTCTTTATTTAAATTGCCATTATAGTCTAAAAACCACTCAATAACATAAGGTACCTAGTATCATATGCAGTTATGATCTCAAATTCAACCTTTATTTTTATGTCCATGAAGTTGATTTTAAAATTATGGAATATTAAAACAGTTATCTTTGAGTCCATTATGCCATGGTGATATCATAATTTTACACATTTATCTATTATTTCCTTAGTGATTCCTAAGTACTTCATCCTATTGTATAGGTTATCTTACCCCCTTAACCCTAAAACCACATATCTAGAAATGGTCAAACAATATGGCATATTTTTCTTACTCTTGTTTCTTTCTCTCCAAGTATATGTGCCTCAATGTCCTCTTTTGATTCCATCTCCAAATATTCACTCTTGAGAAAAACCTCACCATATTAATTTGGTTCATAATCTTTAATTATATTTTTTTAATAGTATATATATCGAATAATTCATCAAAATTAATTTCTCCTTTATCAATCCATTATTCCTAGGGCCATATGTCTTCAATATGAGTTTATTATAGTAAGTAAATTACTAGTCCACTACATTAAATTTTCATTTCCTCATATTATTTATTTAAATTGCCATTATAGTCTAAAAATCACTCAATAACATACGGTACCTAGTATCATATGTAGTTATGATCTCAAATTCAACCTTTCTTTTTATGTCCATGAAATTGATTTTAAAATTATGGAACATTAATACGGTTATCTTTGAGTCCATTATGTCATGGTGATATCATAATTTTACACATTTATCTATTATTTCCTTATTGATTCCTAAGTACTTCATCCTATTGTATAGGTTATCTTACACCCTTAACCCTAAAATCACATATCTAGAAAGGGTTAAACAATATGGCATATTTTTCTTACTCTTGTTTCTTTATCTCCATATATATGTGCCTCAATGTCCTCCTTTGATTCCATCTTCATATATTCACTCTTAAGAAAAACCTCACCATATTATTTTGGTTCATAATCTTTAATTATATTTTTTTAATAGTATATATATCGAATAATTCATCAAAATTAATTTCTCCTTTATCAATCCATTATTCCTAGGACCATATGTCTTCAATATGAGTTTATTATAGTAAGTAAATTACTAGTCCACTACATTAAAGTTTCATTTCCTCATATTCTTTATTTAAATTGCCATTATTGTCTAAAAACCACTCAATAACATAAGGTACCTAGTATCATATGTAGTTATGATCTCGAATTCAACCTTTCTTTTTATGTCCATGAAGTTGATTTTAAAATTATGTAACATTAATATGGTTATCTTTGAGTCCATTATGCCATGGTGATATCATAATTTTACACATTGATCTATTATTTCCTTAGTGATTCCTAAGTACTTCATCCTATTGTATAGGTTATCTTACCCCCTTAACCCTAAAACTACATATCTAGAACGGGTTAAACAATATGGCATATTTTTCTTACTCTTGTTTCTTTCTCTCCAAATATATGTGCCTCAATGTCCTCTTTTGATTCCATCTCCAAATATTCACTCTTGAGAAAAACCTCGCCTTATTCATTTGGTTCATAATCTTTAATTATATTTTTTTAATAGTATATATAACGAATAATTCATCAAAATTAATTTCTCCTTTATCAGTCCATTATTCCTAGGACCATATGTCTTCAATATGAGTTTATTATAGTAAGTAAATTACTAGTCCACTACATTAAAGTTTCATTTCCTCATATTATTTATTTAAATTGCCATTATAGTCTAAAAACCACTCAATAACATAAGGTACCTAGTATCATATGTAGTTATGATCTCAAATTCAACCTTTCTTTTTATGTCTATGAAGTTGATTTTAAAATTATGGAACATTAATACAGTTATCTTTGAGTCCATTATGCCATGGTGATATCATAATTTTACACATTTATCTATTATTTCCTTAGTGATTCCTAAGTACTTCTAAAATAAAGTTATTTTCTACATCAAGGTTTAGTAATTTCTTTATTACCTTCTAGCTATTGATTTTGATATCTAAGCAAATGGTTATATTATTTAATTTTTAATTAATCCTAAGGACATTTTTCTTGGGTTTTTATTTATTTTTGTCTACCCTTATTACTTTTTATTCTTTTTCCTATTCATTTTAATATTTATAGAATTGAGTTTTTTTATCTAGTAACCCTTGGTTTTTAACTAGATTTAACATCTGTATAAGGTTCTCAATTTATCCCTCATCAAGTAAGTTAAATTTTTATTTTATTTATATTCCTTTATTTGAATAATTTGTATACTTATTTCTACCACCATGTCGTGTTCATGTGTGTTTGGATAGTATTCTTCACTATCCTCTTTAAAGACTTATTTTGAATTGATCACCTTTTCTAATGTTAATTCCACTATGTGTGGCTAACACAAACTTTTGTTTTGGTTCCCCAATAGCTATTCCTAGGTGATTTTCTTAGAATTTACTCTAATTTAACTTATCATTGTTCTAAATTATTTCATTTTATCCAAGATAGATGTTACTTTACTTGAAAACTCTCCTTATTATCTATTTTTTGTGTATTCCTCTTTAAGCCTCACCTCATTGCATATTCCTTTTGTTTTATCTATTTTCAATAGTTTCTATAAATTATTGGCTCCTTTTTATACAGTGATCTTACTAACTCTTTTATTTAAGTATTGTTGTTTTTGTATAATTTTACTTATTTTTGACATGATAATGAGTCATGTGTTCATTTTTTGTGGAAAAATGTGCAATATACCTATGGTTCTTCTATATAATTTCTTGATATATGCCCCACTTTTACACACTTATAATAAATAGGAGAAGGTATTTATTGATTATAACCTTGTCTTTAGCATTTATTTTAACCTCACCCTATTTATTAGCTTATTTTGACTATGTGATTCCCTCATCCATTACTACCTTGGCCTTATCCTCTACAACCACTTGTATTTTTATTGTAATATTGATATTTTGTACTTGAGGTGTTATGTTCTATGTGGGTGGGGAGTTTCGATATTTTGTTTATGGTTCGTATGCCACATGATATATGATATTTTTAGGGGAAAGTCTTTGGGGAGATGGTTCCATCTTTTGCATTATGGATGTATACACAATATTTTTAAACTTTATCAATTATTGATGCTTTATATCTTGTAGGAAAATGTCAAATATCAATATCTATGAATGCATGCCTTAAAGGGTGCATCGAGAAAGGAGTGGATAAACCAATGGTGCTTTGAAAGATAGTTGTCCCATATACCACCACTTTTAACCAAGACAAACCTCTCCTGTACACTCCTCCAAGAAATTCACCACCTCAAATATACCCTACCTAAGCTAAAACCTCTTTTTTTGTTTTAACAAACAATGTCAACCTAGGTCAACCTTATACTTAAAATATATGAGAATGTTATGGGATTAGGTCAGCGTTAGTCAACCCAATATGGTACCTAACTACTTTTATTAATTAATGATACATAATCGATTGGGTTGAATCTATTCGCTAAACCTTTAGAAGGGCTTAGGGTTAGATCCAACTATGTATACACATCTAATTATGTCATTTCAAAGAGAAAATAAGTAAGTCATTATTTGTGCATCTACTTATCCACCATTCTAATTGAAGATCATTACTTAGGGTTTTAATACTACATTTAGAGATACAAATCTTGTCTTGTAGAGAAATATTTTGGTTGCATAGAAGTTATATAGCCTAGATCTAACCTATCTTTGTTATCCTGACAAGCCAAAACAACCTCTTGCAAAGTACCTTGGCCAAGGGATAGATTGAGGCTCAATGGGTTTGTCTTCAAAGGTAAGTATTCTTAATAATTTCTTCTCCTTATTAAAGTAAATTGATAAGCATTTGTTAATTTATATGCTTCTCTCTCCATGCATTAGGATTTTATCTACATTGAATTGATTAGATATCTTCTTTTCATGTTTGATTTTATGTTTATTACCCCGCTTTTGTGTCACATGTTTCTATGAACACTAGGATATGTTTTAATTTACTTTGTCATTTACTTTGTGAGTAGTAAAATCATAAGACCTATCTAGGGTTATCTCATGGTGTTGCTTGACTAGAGGATTTGAAACCCTCTCTAGTGATATTATTGTGGTAAGGGAACCTTTGGTTAGGTATAGTATATCCATCTTGGTCATTACCTTGATTGTCTAAATATACCAATAAGTGGAAGGGCTAGTGTGATTTATCTTCTCTAAGATAAGATTGATTTGTAGATTAGCTTCGCTTTCCCTTGTATATATTCTAGTGAACTTGACATGAATTTGACCCTTATATTTTTTCATTCACACCTTCATTTATTATCATCTAATATATATTTTTATTTCTACATTACTAGATTAAATTTATCAATATAATGTAACATTATGTGCACAGGTTTAACATAGTTGTTGTGATCAAATTTATATTTCTCTATGCAGGTCTTCTCTAATAATAGGTAACTAGATCAATCAACTTGACTCAATTCTCTTATTTCATATAAGTTTGTAGTCTTCATCAAAATAATTGACTATATTAACAGAATAAAAATCATCATCTAAACACAACATAAGATAACAACTTTAGCATCTTCAAAAATTATTAGATTCATTCTTACTTTCTTAGTCATTTCTATTCTTCATTTATATTCCTATTTTTCATAGTTTTTAGTATATAAAATTTCAACCCTATAGATAACTAGGTTGACTAGATCGACATAGCTCTGTATATTGATTTCCTATCTAGAAGACTTAATCAACTTGTTTGATTGTTTTCTTCTAGTTCTTGCTTTAACAGATAGTATTGACTTTGTCGATTATGTTTTGTACTATTTCCATATAGGGTCTCCTAAATTGACTTTGTACTCTTCAAAATAAATGAATAAACCTATATTTTTAGTAATTGATTCACTTTTCATTTTTTTTGCTTGATTTGTTAGAGTAACAAACATAAAGTAAATATGATGTTTTTAATTTATCAATTTAGGCACACTATTTTTCTTTTTTACACACTTTCAAACCACATAACATCAAAAAGTATTAAACAACTTATACCCAAAGTCTACCTACTTCGCTTTAATCAACAAGGGGGAATCTGACTTGGTATTTTATCCAAGTATAAATATGTGGTTGATGGTATATATGGTAAAACCACTTGACACCCTTATCATTATAGGATTATGAAGTGAGGGGGTATACCCTAATACCAAGATTGTTCCATCACCAATACATATCCATTTTAGCCTCAACTACATAAAATCATCCTTATATTGATTTTTTAGTTCCTTATTATATCCAACTCTCTATCACACTAATTTCAAAAAATATTATAAATTAAAACATTCATGGATGACCATGTAGATTAGCATTTCTATTTTTATTTATTTCTCTCTAATCACTATATGTTATATTGCAAAACTTGTATTATCTAGAATTGGTACAAGTTTTTTGATATGTGCCACAACTAAATCAATATAATTGTTTGTGTGTTTCTTTCAAGTTTTCTACAAAAATACACTAGATTATCTACAGTCATAATAGTCAAAACCTATATCTATTTTTAGAACGCATTAGATCTACTTGATAAATCCCCTACAACCTTTATTTTCCCATAGAACACATTCACTCTATTTGACCCAATATCTTACAAAGTACTACTTCTCTTTCCCTTTAACATGTAGTCAACCTATTTGAGTGTGTGTCTTTTATACTCTCTCAATTTACCATATGTGGAATATAGTTGACTAGTTTGACTACGTCTTTTACAACCTATTCTAATTACAACACAATATTGATTGGTTTGACCCTATATTCTATAAGTGGACCTTTATTTTTACCAAGACTTTAATCTCTCTCATTCATAATTAATTTATTTATTGAGGGTAAAATAAAATTAAATCAATCAAACATGATGAGTTTTACCAACCCTAATAGGTTCCCTAAGACAAAACTCATGGCACCCATCATGGATCAAAGCAAAATCCATGTTTCCACTCACACCACCAACTATGGGACTCCTCCCAATTCATACTCAACACTTAACCATTTTTTTATTTATAAAATGAGTGTGATCTTGAATACACCATGAAAATGATTTTATACATTAACCAAAACCCTCAACATAGAGGAAAATATCCTTTAACCATCTATAATCTCATGATGGGACCTCATATAGGAGAGCCCCATTCACTCTACCCTACCTTTTCTCATAGATTTGAGGGAACCCATTTCTTTGTATACCAATATTTTCCATCTATAATGTCTCCTTCCCACACCATGACATCATATTTTATGTCTTCTTCAACCTTCATGCCAAGTATTTCTACCAAAATGGTAGTTTTAAATTCTAATAGGCCTCTTAAAAACACCCACATATTTAATGATGATATAAATGCTTCTTTTGGTTCTAATGATTAGTTTTCTACCAATGCTACTTATGCCACTAGTGTATTGCATGTCACTACCTCATTGCATACCCATAGTACATCATAAGCTCCTAATACCTCCCATACTATTGATGCATCACATGTTGCATCCACTAATTAAAATGTTTCTCAAACTAATCAACTTATATTTAAAACACTTAACTAAATTCATACTTTTCAAATCAATTATGTAAACTAGATGATTTGAATGCAAAATCATCTCATTTATCTCAAAAACCAACCTCACTAGGTTTCATAGGGAACTTAAAAACCTAATGCTCCCCCACCCCACACTACGTCATAGGTTTAATAATGATGTCTTTAAAGTGACCAAGGTTATTTATGATGTGTCATGTGTGCTAAATTAACAATGACAAAGTGCGTTTCAATGTGTTTTAGTGTTCCTACATGGTTCTCCAATATCTGACTTGGATAGGCAATTGGTGGATGATATTGATGGTATGGACATGTTTAAAAGACCCTATGAGATGTTATTAGTGCTTATATTTCTTATTAAAGTGAATTAAATTCATTATGTAAGTAAATGAAATTCATTATAATAGTCATATGAATGTCTAAGCTCAAGTAGTCATCTTAATAGATAAGGCTAAGTAAGAAGTTTGATGATGTCATATTTCACACATGTAAATGTTTCAAGAGCATATTGATATATGGATAGATTTATTTATGTGATGAGATAATATATATAAAATTTCATGTCATGAGTTTGAGCATAGAAAAAGTTATTAAGGTGCAAAGTTGGTCTTCCAAGTAGAGTTTTACTAAGTTCTCATACTTAGCCAAATTTGTAATAAGATATCTAAAGTGATCATTTAATCAGATAAAAAATCTAATAGTGAGAATTTAATATAACTATATAATTATAAAATGGCATGTTTTTAATTCAAATAGTCGATATTTCATGTGCTAGTGGCATTTGTCACAATCATGGAATTTGAGTAGTAGATCTAACAATGAGAATGAAACATGTCAGATAAAGATCAATAGTGAGTGCATGATCATATAGTTAGATATGAATAGTGTGAGTTAATTAAATAACTAAAATGATGCTAATATTTCACACAAAACTTCTAAGTGGTGCAAGCACATTGACTGAATGGTACAAGGTGCACAGAAGGCATGTAGAGCTATCAAGTGGCATGATCGCAAAAGCATAGATCTAAGATCAATGGTGAGAAATTATAGGTTAAATACCAGGATAATCTAGATGACATAAATGAAATGTATTTGTATAAAGTTTTAAAAGATAATTATATGATAAAAAAGTGTCTGATATTTAGTGTTTGAATAGTGACTATTGGAATTTGAATATTCAAACTAATGAGGGTAAACCAGTTTGTAGTTTCTAAGCTATATATTTTGTTCCAAAACAAATTATATGATGGTGTAAAATAAAATTTTAAGAGGAATTAAATTTTCATAAAAATAATCTATTTATAATTTTTAATGTTCTTACAGCCAAATTTATTAATCTCCAAAGTTGACTATATGATTGACCATGTTCTACAAGTGACCCAAGAAGGATAATTGGGTTGTTCTTGATAGTATTTTGATGTTTCAATATTAGATAAATATTTAATAGTATTTTATATTACATGAATACTATTTTTATTGATTTTATATGTTTTATAAATCCATATTTAGTATGAACAAAGGCTTAGAGTTTGACTATGTTTGTTAAATGCACTGGTAGATTGAGTGACCAATTTAGAGAAGTGTGTTGGAAGAGTTATAAATATAACCGAGGAAAAAAATTAATATTAATATGTCAAAGAAGTATAAAAGGTTCATGATAAGGTATTATATATCTCATATTTCATATTTTCAATTATGGAGAGTCAAAATGGTTTGACTATATTTTGATTGTATGTAACCAGTTTGAGTGGTCATTTTGAGAGAGTTGAATTAAGTTCTTAGAGCATATATTGAATTGTTTAAAGAAAATAAGGTGTATAAAAAGTAATAAATGGTTAAAAAATGTTATATAATAATAATTTTATGTGAAATATTTGAGATATAGCTTCATAAGTCTAATATTTTGTTTTCTATGTATGAAGACCTAAAGAGCAAGGAGCCCTAATTGGTAGGTTTGAGTGTTGAGTTGGTGTTTCAAGTGGCATGGATCCATATGGGAGTAAATAAGGGTATATTTTAAATATTTTTTATGTGTTTTAATCATTTTTAAAATACTAAAATGGTCCAAATAATCTAACATGTAACGTATGAGTATGAAGGCCTAATTGTTTTCGGTCTCACCAAAACCTAATGGTAGTTTGGGGTTAATGAGGTATTGTCTAACCTATGAAGAGTGTTTTTCTTAAATTTAATCTGTGTATGGACATATTTTAATTTTTTAAAAATATTTAAAGCATCTTGGCTAACCAAAATGGGTTATAGGAAGAGAGTGTTATAAGTACAAGGTCTATTTGGACTAATTGTGTTAGTTGTTGAAGTGTGGATATAAGCAAAGGAGAGAAAATTTGAAAGAGAAGGTAAAATTTATTAAAGACCATTATAGTGTGAAAAATATTAGACATGTTTATTTTATCAAGTTTATGTAGGGTGACACATAGGTCATTAGATTTAATGAGCCTAAAAGAGGCAGTTTGAGCAAGTTATCCCTAGAGGTAGCTTGAGAGAGATTGGAGGTGAAGAGTGCAAAAAAAAATGATTATCATCATTTAAAGAGTATAAATATGTTTTCAAGGTGATTTATTTAGGTATATGAGTGCATTCTTGGTTACCTAGGGGGTTGGTTCATCCTTGTAAGGTAAAGCTTAATAAAGGTCTAGTTTTTGTGGGTGCTTGGTTAGATAGGGGTAGTTGTTCCTTATGGGATTGGTGTCTCACTAAATTAAGGTATGGGTGTTCCTTGATCAATTGGTTTTGGTCTAAACTTTGGATTTTTTTTATAGGACTATATTCCATCTTGTAGAGTTAGTGGGTTTTATCCCTCATGAGGTTTTCCCACATATATGATGTGATCATGTGATGTATGCTTTACATATATGTGCTTTAATATTTATGTTTCTTGATCAAGTTGTTTTATGTTAAATGTTTAAAGAGTTTGGAATTGAATCAGATTATCTTACATCACTAATTCACCCCCACTCCATGATTGTACCTCTAATAGACTCCCCCTTTGGGATTTTGACAGTAACCTTATCTCACAACCACCACTCATAAATAAAACCATAAAACATCTATAAAATGAACCTATAGTACCTCAAATTCCTAGAATTTACATAGAAGGTATCACACCCACCATAACCTATAATGGATCTACCAATCCTGCCTTACATTTAAAAACATTTGGTAACCTTAATAAAGATTAGGTTAAGATTAATACCTCCATTGCTACCAAAATATTAGCTTAAAAACTCTTAGGAGATGTTTTATATTGGTAAAATCAGTTAAAACCCCACTTTATCAGTATCCTAGAAGACATGGTCAACTCACTAGTCTGAAAATTCCAAACTAGTGATCTTCCCAAGAACAAATTATCCCACTTTATAAATTGTAAAAAAATCAAAACTAAAATAGCACAAGCCTTCATCAAATAATTGAAAATTTTGTCTAACAAATGTGGGCATAATATGGTAGATAACAACCTATTCCACCTATTCACCAATGTTCTACACCCAAAATTATAATATTGTATTAGGACCTTCTGTCCAAAAACTTTAGAAGAAGATCTTGACCAAGCCAAATGACAATAATTCCTCGCGCATAAATTTAAACCATATCAACCTATAATGGGAACTTGCATGCTAATAAAAAATAAAAACCATCATGAAACCAATGATGGTGTTACCAAAACTTATGACACTATACATACCATCTAATCTATTACTCCAATCAATGACATGGAGCATGTTCCCCCTACTAACAACTCTCTTAGTCCCACATTTTATCAACACAACCACACTAATATTCACAAATCACTATCCCTATCAAAACTTTAAAAACATCTTCCAATACCTCTACCATGAGATCATGAGCCCACTCATCCTATAAAATCATGGTATGATACAAATAAAACTTGTTGGTTTCATGCAAGTTGAGGCCATTGTCATTAGATTTGTAGACAATTAAGAAATCTTATTATGGGTTTTCTTCATGGTCCTAAATTTTACCATGACACCCTTATTCTTAAGCATCAAATATCTTATGACATATATTTTAAAGCTCATGAAATGTAAAATAAAAACCAATCTTTAAACCAAACTAATGCCCATCTCACTATGACAAGGATCCCCTTCTTAACCACCAAGATAACATTAAACAACCTATGCCTACTACTAACAATGTTAAAATTCCTATAGGCCTTACTACCAATTATGAAAATATGGTTAACATGACTAACATGAGAAGAGTAGTTGCTTTTATTGACTCAAATATAACACCTACACATCACACCTCTCAACCATTTCACATCATTTAGGGCACTTTCCCATCCCATCTAATGTAATTGGGGTAAATGGAACCAAAACCCATATAAAAACCACTCTCAAAAACATAACTTGATTATACCTCTCATACCATTTCTACCCTTTCCCCAACATCCACACCATAAGACAACATATCCAAAACTTGTAATAGTATTTATTCTACCCAACCAAAATAAATACTTTAGCCAACCACCACATCACCTCAAATAACTCAACCCATATTTATCAACCTAAACCATCCATACCCTATCAACACAAGTTTAATTTTACCTCTAACCCTCATTCCAAGGAGCTCTTTCAACACTATACACTTATATCTAACAATCCTCTCATGGGTTATGATGAATGGGATCCTATTGTCAAACTTTCTAATCACCCATCTCAAATACCTTTCTTATAACTAATGAGAACTTCTACCTATAATAAAAACCACCTAATTTAATTGTTGTTTGAAATCAACATCCCTCATCCTCCTCCCATAGAATGCAAAGCTACCTTATCTAGATTTGAAGATAGTATACTTCAGTAATGTGAAGAGATTTACATCCATGATGATGAAATAATGGACACTTCTCTTTCACTTAAGTTCCCTATCACTTCCATGATTCTCGATAAGATATTGATTCATGTATATGATCTTCCTTTATTAATTAGCATCAAAATTGGTGATATCCAAGTTAATCATGCTCTAATTGAAAAAGTTTCAAACACTTATGTTACCTCCTTTGAATTCATTAAAACAATTAGATATTTTGAATCTAGCCTCAAATCTATGCATAGTACATGTCAAGGATATTATAGAAGGAAAATGCCTCCTTTAGTTTGTGTTTGGATTCCCATTAGTGTTCCTCCTATTATAGTCTATTTGAAATTTATGTTCTTTAAATTTACACTTTCTTACATCTTACTCAACTAACCTTGGACTCATTGTATGAGATAAGTCACCTCATTTGCATGCTAATGTATCAAATTTAATCATAATGGATTTATCAACAATATTTAAGTGGAAATAAACCCTTTGAATTTTAAAAAATTCTAAGAATGTGGTGCCTTTAAAATACCTACCCTTGAAACCCTACCTAGTGTCCCATTTTAGAAATCCCAACTCTTTAACTATCTAGTCAACTCCACTCAAGGTTATAATGGTCACCCTAAATTAATTGGGAACATTCCACCTAACCTTTTAAACTATAATAATGATGAGATAGATGAGATAATGCTCAAGATCAAAACCTCCAATATTTCCCCTCACATCATCATCCAACTTTCTCCTTCTCTTCAACCTCAATCTTGTCAGCTACTTGTAATGACATACCTATTATCTTAACAAAAAGTAGACACTCTATCCATCACACTTCCTTTGATGACAAAATCATCCCTACATGTAACATTAACTTGTATACACCCGAGTATGATGATGGTTATGCTTTAGACAACCCATTTTTAACTTGATTCATCCAAGCTATAGATGTATAAATTCTTTGATATTGCTCTTCTTTATTTTAGTCTTTTCATTCTTCTTTTAAGATTCCTTCCTTTATATCACTAATACTAGTTTTTCCACTATTTTTCACAAGATAGAGATGAAACACTCACATGGTATGCCTCTAGTCATATCAAATCCCCTCAAGAGTATGCTCAAGGATCATTATATGATATGACCTCATCATTTTTATAGATACCATGACTCTTAGATTTTTCTTCCTCTATAGATGCTAGCCACTATGGTTAGACCTGCTACAAACCTAGCCTTACCTTTTGATGAGCCTAGTACAATTTTTTCTCTAGCCACACACTTACTTGGTGATGGCCTTCTTACCTTATCACAATGTTATCCCTTACCTATACAATGGGTAGATAACCTTTTGATGAGCCTAGTACAATTCTTTCTCTAGCCACACACTTACTTGGTGACGGCCTTCTTACCTTATCACAATGTTATCCCTTACCTATACAATGGGTAGATAAACCTTATTATGATATCCATAATGTTTTCAATCATTATACTAAAGATTGTCATTTATATCAATTGTTTTAGGCTTCTTTTTCCACCCCTTTAGCTAGTATACCCCCATAGTCTACTAATAGATGTATTTGTTTCTTTAAAAAGATAAATAACCACTCTTATACCCAATATCAAAAACTAAGATATTACATTGATACATTAGACCCAACCACAGCCCAACCCAAAGATAAGGCCATACCTCCTAGGTTATTACCATAGTATATCCCTAAATACAAGGAATTATACTATCTTTGGCATTAGTGTGTTACACATCATACTAATTAATTTGAAGTGCATTAGTAGCATTTTCATGATTTCCATAGTTCAAACTAGAACTAGTCATTCTTCCTTTTATAGGTCACCCATGCCAGCAGGATCCTCCTCTATAGATTGCACCTTCTTCTTACTCCATAGATACTACTCCCATCAAGACATCCATTCATTTTATTGATTATCATAATCATGAGATACCATATGAGCATTAATATTCATTATTTCCACATATATTTTTAGTTGAGATTATATGTAAGAAAGTCTTTGTATAACTTTTTATGAAGATTGATTAGACTCTGATTAACATCAAATTTCAGCTTCATAGAGATTTTTTAGATGTTATGAAAATATTTGTGGTCAAATATATTAATATTTATGAACATAACATGGTGTTCTTTCACATGGTTCTACTTTATGATTTAGATTGGATTTGTGATCAATTTATATATTTTTTATAAACTTGACTATGTCAAATTTGATTTCACTTATCTATTTTACATGGATTATTATATTATGTTTTATGTGTCTTATATGGTTTCATTATCTTTCACCTTTTATTATGAATTCTTATCATTAATTTCATGAATGCACATTTATGTTTATGTTGGAGAATTAATCTTAATTTTTTTCCTTCGTATAGTCTTGTAAGCTTTTCCTAGGTATTATGTGTTTGTGCAATTATTATGTTTATAAATGTACTTTATTCTATCCTTTATGAGCTATCACTCACCTTTCTAGTTTACTTGTATTTAGAGTTACTTGCATGTAATACCTCTACTCTCACATGGAAAACACATCTTATCCACTTGTAATAGGACTAAGAACACATGGCACACATGCCTAAACTTACACATGTAACTCATTTTCTCTCTTAGCTCTTTATAAAGAGCTCTCCTCTCCTCTTCTTCAACACTTGCTACAACATAACTCATTCTTGTTGATCTAGTATTATTATTGAATCTTTGATGATCTCTTGGATTAAGACCATTATTTTCCTATCTTATTTTTTTTATTGTACTTGAAGATTATTGTTTCAAGTTTTCAATACTAGTGTGGGGTTTTTCCCTATATGATGGTTTTCCCACTTGTCACCTTTTTCTCAACATTGTGGATTGATCTCTTCAATATGATGTTATTATTTTGCATTAATTTGATCATTTATTTCAACATTTAAATATATTTTTGGAAACATTTCTAATATTGTATCAAAGCTATGGTCTTTTTAATGTTGATCTTGAGTGTTGTGCATGGCTTTCTTAGACGAATCTTGGATTTTTTTTCACATCCATATTTTTTTGCTTTACATTTTAACCATGTTATAACTATATTTGAATGCATAAGTAGCATCTAATTATAAATCTCAACCTTTTTTTGGTTGATTCAAAGTTCAATTTTATCCCTCCTAACCTTTTTTTGCAACTTTCTCAAGGAGTTTTTCTTAAAAGCATTTATTCTAGTTTTTTTCTTTTTTTGTTGGCAAACTTATTAGCAATAAAAACTATAAAGTATTTCACTATGTTATTATTTACACTATTTTGTTTAATTTTTTTAAAAATCATATAAATATAGTTTTTATACTAATTTTTTGTTTTTAGTACCCATCATATTAAAAACCTATCTAAAATAGAGGTTATATCTTTTTATTGACATCTTTAATCTCTAAAAATATTTTTGGGTTTTATTAATCTGCCTTCTAAGAATATGTTGTTAAAAAAAAATTAAAAACTAGATCACTATTCTTATAAATCATCAAAGCCATCCCTAATATTTTTTTCTAAACTATGGTTAAAAATTACATATGAAACAAAATACTTGTTTTTAAAAAAAATAATAATCTTGTTATTTTGGTTTTAACAAGTGTTTTTTTCAAATTTAAAAATTGAATATTTTATTATTTTTTTCAAATAAAATTTTGGTATAATCATTCCCATGTGAAATTAGGTCCATGATTTGTTTATGAGAATCTAAAGACTTTCATGCATATTTTCACTTTGGTTTATAAAATAAAATATCTTTAAAAAACAATTGTCAAAGTGGTTTTCAAGTCATATTCCAAGCTTTTATATACCAATTTAAAATTTTGGAATTTTTTTAAATATATAAAGCACTTTTAAGTTTAATGAATTTAAGGTTGTATTTTCTTTTATAATCTCTTCAATTCATTAAATCAATTAGTGATTTTTCAAGTTTGGTGCTTTGCTTTTACAAGTTAAGTGATCTACGACAAACAAATTTATATATTCAACTATTATTTCTTGTAAGATGAATATTTTTTAATGTTTTTTGCATCACTTAATATTTCTAGTAATGGAATTTTTTCCAAAAATAACTAACTTCAATTTGTGTGCTCTCAAAACCTTTCAATCGACAATTTTATTCATTTTTAAGCAAACTATTTTATTTCAAAATAAGAAATTATTGCACTTAAGAAACAACTTGCATGTCAAAATGACATTTTAAATGTTTTACAAGCCTCTTTTATTGAGAAAATATAAAATATGAAATATTCTATTGATGATTTAAATTAAAAAGTTTCATATTTTGATAATTATACAATCTCTAAGGATTATGGATCTCCTTGTGTTTGTAAATGACCTCAAACTCATGTGCACACTCCTACCAATCATGGCTTAAAAATTTTGTATAATATGTATATTTAGGTGGTATGCTTGGTAAGTGCAAAATCAGTATTCTTGAACCTCTTTTGCTTAATTATAATATAACCTATAAAGGTCTTGGCTATAATGCTTCAAATGCTTCTAATGAAACTTTGACATCTTATTGTCCTCCTCACCGTAGGACTTTTAATGGAACTTATTTTGATTATATTGATTTTAATACTCATGCTTTGGTTAAATTTGATAAATCTCATGCACATTGTGTAAAATATGGGTATCATATATCTAAATTTTGGAAATTACACCCATGTAAGTCTTGTGGTAAATCCATGAATGATACTTTTTATTTTTGTATAATGACTAAGTCTCCTACTTATAAGGGTAAAAATATTTAGATTCTTAAAGAACATGAATCTTATAGAGACTTTGATATGTCTTCTTAAAATAATATTTATAATGCTTCATGCAGAGTATATTTTACAAATGAATCATCTTCTTTGTCTCCATTTTCATTAATTGAATATATTTTTACATTCATTATTTTTTATTGTATAGAATATGTGCTTTGATTATTTTGACTAACTTATTTTTCTATAGGTTTACACACTTTATGATGGAAGTTATTATATGCAATCAAAAATAAATCATGTTCATAAATAAATTCTAGATCATATGGGATAGAAAACACCTACACTTTTGATTGAGAAGCATATAATTGTTAAATGAGATTATAACTAATGTGAGGATCCTCTAGACCTGATTAAGGGATCAATTGTTACAACACACCATGTGAGGTAGGGTTACAAAGCTTACAACCTAGCATAATCACATAACAACCTTAAAATATTCCTATGATTTAATATTTCACTAATCTAATAATAATAAAAGCAAATATAATCTATTGCATACCAAATCTTATGGCACAAAGTGGGGGTTCAAAACAAAATAAATAAACTAAACTAAAAATGTATGGAAGACATACTCACGTCAACGTATATAGAATCCTAATACATGAAAGAGAAGAATAAAAATGTACTATATATCTAATCTTACAAAGGAGGAATAAATTTAGGAATACTTACTTTTTGAAGATGAACAAATCAAGCCTCAATCTCCCCTTGGCCATGGTGCTTTGCAAGAGATTGCCATGGTATGTAAGGATAACTAAGATAAATTAGCTCTAGTCTACACAACCTATCCAAGCACCCAAAATACTTATCCATAGGATACTATAAGAGCTCCAAAGAAATTATTGAACCCTAAAGCTTTATTTCCCAAGTAGAATGGTCAATAGGTAGATGTTCATTCACACTTCTTCACTTAATTCTTCACTCTTATGAAATGGTGGTAAATGACCTTGTATCTATGGTAGTATCTTACCCTAAAATCATTTGATAATGTTAGTTATGTTAGGTTGACTCAATTGACCTAGCATGTTTTTGGGTCTAACTCACTAGGTTTGTGCTAGGTCGATCGAGAGGCCAACAAACCAAAAGAGAGAGAAAGTCCCTAAACTATGTTAGGTCAACTTGGTCAGCCTAAAACAATCGATAGGTCAAAAGGATACTAAGGAAATAAATGAAGGATAAAATATATAAAATGATAAGAATAGGTATAAATAAGAATAATAATCTTAGGTTTAATGGTTTTAGGAGGTTAGTGTGTGGATGATAAGTGGTAAAAGGAAAAATAATCTTACAAAGCATCGATGGTCTGCCTACCCCTTTCTTGATGCACCCCTTAAGGCATGCACTCAAATAGATTGAGACTTGATAGGTTCTTAAAAGATACAAGGTTTCATTAATCAATAAAAGTTTGAAAATATTATGTGTATACATATGCCCCAATAGAAGCTCATCACGTGTCATGTAAGTACAACATGGGATGGTGCTTCAAAATAAAAAATGATAACACACAATGTTGATGCTAAGTATGGTGCAGTAAGAAGAAAATAAGATAAATGAAAGAATTGTATTGAAAAACACATACATTTAACTTACCTTAGTGTTGTAAATAAATAAGTAAACTACAAAAAAAGTGAAGGTGTCCAATGTAGAGTACACTAGGTGAACCTATAGAAGTTAGTACAAAAAATAACCAAAAATAAAATATAGAAGATAGACATATGATATTGAAAAATAATCTCTACATCATCATGATTCTAATACATTTTATGGTTTGAAAAATGGATGAGCAAAAATAAAGATAGAGGCAAAACAAGGAATCTGCCTAAAAATAAATGAAAGAATTAATTTGCTAAAAATTGGTTTTAAATAGGGAAAAAGAGAATTCATTTGGAATTTTGAATTGTGAAAGAGAGAAAAGAGATTTTTGATACTGAATAAGGTTAGGATGGTGAGAGAATGACATGCTAGATGAGGAGGACACCTAGAGGCGGTAGTAGGTGCACTACAGGTATACAACTATAGATCTCAAACTAGTTTTGAAATTTATATTGAATTAAGTGATTTTATTATAAAATTTTATTTTAAACATTTATATATGTCAAAATTGAGAAAAATTAGATTCTAAGAGTAATAAATAGGAAGATGGGAAATGGGTTTGAAGGGTTTAGGAAGAAAGTGAGTGAAATACACATTTTGGGGAAAATGTACTAGGTCAACACACATAATGCACTAGGTTGACTAGGTCAACCTAGTAGGATAAAACAAGATAGAATCCATATGGTCGACCAAGTAAGTATGGGTTGACCTAGTGTAATCTATAGGTTGAATATCTAGAGTGGAGTGAGTAACTAGTTTGTAAAGGCCATAATGAAAACACAGTACTAAGGAGGGGAAGATAAGAGGGGTGACTTGGAATTTGAAGTCAATTATGACAAAAATAGGAAAATTTTGGTCAACTAGGTTGACCAAGGAACCAGAATAAACTCAAAAAAGCTTGCAAAAAGTTGAAAGAGGGCTAGAGTGGCCCAAAATGATGAAATAAGGGGAAAAGGAACCAAAAAAGCTATAAATATGATAAAATGAATAAAGTAATAGAAATTAGGCTTATTTTTAATAAAAATTGTAAAATTTCTATATAAAAAATGTATTATGATTATGCATGACATGGAGGAACTAATACATATTTTGTTGTTTCTTTATTATAGAGATGACCAAGATTTTAGAGGTTGTTGGATGTGTCTTGGTTTCTAGACTTGTTAGATTTTTAGATGGAGATCAAGCTAAAACAATAGTCATGGGTCTAAAAGGTATATAGGATATGTGAAGGATCTCCCTCATCACTAACCTATTAGTCATGTTCCTAAGATTATAAGAATGATTGACTAACACCTTTAGATGAGAGGTGGATGGGGATGTGATAAAGGTGGGTATTACACTAGACAATGTACATGCCATCCTTGGGCTACCCATAGCAGAACACCATTAACCACAAGGATACCAAATAGTTTAGAGGAGAGAAGAGCTTTAGCCATGTGGGCTATAGGCTCAAAGATGATATTGAGAGGATGGAGAGTTAGTATGGATGATGTGTATATGTCATAGATTCTAGACATCCAAAAGGTGGTGATAAGCCTTATGACATAGTGGGTGCTTTATCACATGTTAGATGGCAAGGTACCACTATTCATGTTAGCCTTGAGTAGGATGATGTTGGAAGCTAAAGTAATATATGATCTAGGTTCTATCATCTAGGTTTAGCTCATACATGATCTATTTGAGATGATGGTTAGAGGGTAGAAGACTATGAGACTAATCATACTACTAATAGCATAGATGTATGAGATATTTCCCATGTATTGACTGGTTGGATTGCCCTATGCAGTTGATGATGGGTTACCTCAAGTGCAAAGATGGAGAGAGGACTAAGTAACATAGGTCATGCCCCATATGCTAGTGTTATAGTTGGTGAGATGTGTAGACACCATGTGGTAACTATATGGGTGAATTGGCACATAATTACACCAACACTACAGAGGAGAGAGGTATTTGGACAATATACATGGTGGAGATAGCCACATTTGGTGGGATAGGTACCAAGACAAATGTGCCTACCTCATTTTGTGACACCAATATTGATGTTTGACCATTGGGCTCGGTATGTGAGGGAGCCATGAGGGAAGAGGGGACTTAGACCATTGATAGTGAGGCTGACACTGAGGCCACATTGGGAGTGACCATAGACTAGTTAAACATGATGTGTGGTATAAGAAGAGTTAGAGGAGGAAGAGATACTAGATGTACCACTACTAACCCAAAAAGGACAAGTAGTGACCACTAAGGACATGATAGTGATGGAGATAGGATAGAGTGGATAATATATACATCTTGGATGATCCCATATATGAGCTAGAAAAGATGATAAAAAGACCACTCAAATAGAGGCTAAGATGGACATGAGCCATGATAGCCAAGTTTGAGCTAAGGAGATGACCTACCGAGGAGGTACTAAGAGGTCACACAAATGGGGAGACTAAGCTAGGTGATCATATGAATGATGATATCATGGGAGTTGAGACACAGATAGGTATGAAGATGTTTAAATTATTTCTAAAGTTTTTATTTGGTAGTAAAGAGATATAAATAGATATCATGAGATATGGCAATGATCTAATATATATCTAGTATGATTTTGTAAGTGTACCTTAAGATGAAGAGGAGAGATGGGGTCCCCAATAAGGGGATCAATACATGATGTCCTAGATGAGAATCTACAACTATACTACCCCATGACATTGGAGGATCCAAGTGTACTATCTACCCTAGCTTAGATGAGTTGGTTCAGATTAGATAATGAGGTAGTGAGGTAGATAAAGGTATAGAGAGAGAAGATGTAACCACAAATAGAGATGGGTGTAGGTGAGAGATAGGCCAAGAAAGCCTTGGTATATGAGAGAGTCATGCATCTAGATATAGTGACATAAATGATTCAAGCATATAAAATGATGCAAACTTAGCTGACATGGGCATATACAGTGACCAAGGTTGAGTTAGTGTAGACATAGGTACATATAGCATACCTATAGGGATAGGTAAAGGGATTGAGATATTAAACTAACCCATTATAGAATACCATTCAAAGGATTTAGATCAAGGCCGTAGTAGGTATCATGGTTTGACCATGAGATAGATAGGATGGAGCCTAGCCCTAGTGTTGAGTCTTTGTATATGGTTGTATATGTTGTATCAAACTCATGGGGTGTGTGTGTGTGTGTGTGTGTGTGTGTGTGTGTGTGTGTGTGTGTGTGTGTGTGTGTGTGTGTGTGTGTGTGTGTGTGTGTGTGTGTGTGTGTGTGTGTGTGTGTGTGTGTGTTTGTGTGTGTGTGTGTGTGTGTGTGTGTGTGTGTGTGTGTGTGTGTGTGTGTGTGTGTGAGAGAGAGAGAGAGAGAGTGTGTGTGTGTGTGTGTGTGTGTGTGTGTGTGATATGTATCATTTTGGATTATTGGTGTTGGTTATGTATGTTGTCTTTATGATGGTTTTGTTTTTGGATGCTTTTAGTTATATTTCTTTTTAGCCCATGTATTTGGTTTTGTTGTATATGCTATAAGAAATATATTTGGTGTGCTTTCTTTTCTAATATTATGGAGTACACATGCATGGTTAAAAAGAAATATGTGAAAAAGGACTTAGAAAAATATAATCAATCAAATAAATGTATTACACACTAGTTCAAGTTGGGAAATGTGTAATAATGAAAAATAACTAAGTATAAAGATCCAAGAAAATGGAAAATAAGATGGTAAAAGAGATTTGTTTTTAAACCAATGTAAAATATTTTTGTACCAAATTAAAACAAGTAAAATAATACTAAATATCATGTTGGGAAGTATGATAAACAATGTAATAAAATGGGAGTTATTTAAAAGGGCACAAATGGTAATTAAAAAAAATCAAAATTTAGTCAATCAATTATACTATATCACAATGGGAAATACAAAAGAAAAACAAAATTTTCAAAAAATTAGTCTTAAATTTGTCGCAATAATTAAAGTTGAGAAGTATGAGAATTTGAGAAAATGGTTGTAATCTTACATGCACTCAAAAAATAAGAAAATAAAAAGAAAAATAAATTGAAGTAGGCATAAAACATACTAATTCAAGATTCGAATCATGTCAATGACATGTAACCTCATAATCAATTGAATCTTATCTCATATTTAACACGTAATTTTGGATTGTAACTTGATTATTGGAATAATTTTTTAAGGAGGGTCAGGTCCTAGTCTTACACTACAACTCATAAAATAAGGGATACCAAATCAAGATTGGTAAGCAAAAGGATAAGGAATGGTAAATCAAGGATGTGGGTAATAGGATGGAAAAGATGGTAAATTATGCATGATTTCATGTTTTATCTATTGTCTTATAAATTAACTCACAAATGAGATCCTATGGGTAGTTATCAGTAAGTAAAACAATATTTTCCAAGAATAAAAATGAAGGAAAAGGAATGAAAAAGGGAGTGTAAAAATCAATAATTAGGCATATTATGAGAAGACCTTTGGAGGTAAGAGGCATACTAAGGACATGAGAAGACACTAGGTGACTAGTGGTTATTTATGTACAAAGGAACCCCACTTGCTATAGATACAAATATTTATAGGCAAATAGGTGTGATACTATGATCTACTCATTATGGTAGATTGGTACAAAGAAAATTAAAATGGACCTACCTTCCCATAGCATGTTCCCCGCTCCTCAAGACCCCTTATAGAGATATCAATCTATTATAAAGATTGGGTACTTGCATGAGAAAGTAGGTAGCACTAAAAGACTTTTTTTATTATCCTCTTCTAATCTACTAGCCTACCATACCCTAAAGGACCTTGGCTCTACCATGAGGTTAAATATGGAGTTTGAGATATGACTAAAAGAAGGATATATGCTTTGAATCACATATATTAGTGTGATTAGACTTTTTAATAATATTCACTATTTTTTCCTTTTCATATCATTACCTTTTATTTAAATGATTTGGCTTTTAACTTTATTTTGAAGGATTTTTAAGATTCCTTCTCCATACGGATTTGGAATGACCAATCATGAGAGAGATAGTGATACAAATGAATGAGTTGTAGGCTAAGTCTAAAGGAAGCTAACCTAAGATAAAATATTGGCTATAACACTTAGGCTTGATAATGAACTTAGCATGTGATCTCAAGTCTCAACCATGTATATGCTTGGTTTATGGGAAAAAGGAGGGAAAAAAGAAATCCAAAGGAGGATTAGTGAAAATAAATATTAATGAGAAATTTTACTTACTAATTGATCACATGATAATAGGAGATAGAAACCAAAGGGAAGAGGGTAAATATAACCAAGTCACCATGACAACTATCTATGAAAAATAAAGATAAGAAAGAAAACAATCATGAAGATATACGGGAAGAGTTTTGAGAAAAAATCTAAAGGAAAAGAAAGAAAAGCAATAATAAGATAAATATAATCATATGCTAATTAAAAAATGATAATATAAGCTAGTTATAATACAACAAGAAGGATAAACATGATATAATATAAGAAATAATTTGACATGGTGTCAAATGATATATCAAATAGATAAAAAATATGAGTGGAGCATATGTCCACTCCAAATATAAATGTGAAATAACTATGCATGTGCTCATAAAAATTGGTAAATTTATCCATTCAAATTATCTAATACATTAGATAAGTCTCTATGAAGCTGAATGCATATTGCAGCTAAGGTCTCATCAATCTTTAGTGAATATTGGGCAAATACTTGTTTTTTATCTCCTCAACTAAAAAAGTAGGAATGCTCAAAGGATCAAGTTAAGGAGGAAATTTAGGCAAAGGCTAGTCAAAAGAATGCATGTAAAAAGGATCTACAGGTGGATTCATAGGTGGATAAAGATTCAAGAGTGAAGGACTCACATGTAGAGAAGGATCTAAGGGTGAGGGAAGGTTCATAGGTAAACGAATAATAGGTGGAGGTAGAAAAGGTGGTAAAGAGACCACATGAGGCAATGGAACCACTAGAGGTGGAGACATAAGGGAAGGAGGAGGAGCATTCTTGTAATAAAAACCTATGTAAGGAATGGTAGAAAGTCCAAGGATGGCTATAAGGTGATCTTTGAGATGTTTTTATAGAATGTAGTAATAATCAATTTTATACAATATGCATAGGTGTCATAGACAATATACTTCACCATACTTAGGTTAATATTTGCGAAGTACCTTCAAGGGAGGTATGGATTTGTTTGATGATGGGGAAGAAGGATGAAAGGTATCGAGGTATTGTTACAACTTATGATAATGGGAGGAAGAGTGATTATCTATCCCATGAAAGTAATAGATACACTTGTGAGTGGTTTTACGAGCACTCACAGAATAAGGTGAAATAGGAATGGAAGAAGTTGAAGAGGACTCATCATCCTATTTGGTGGGCAAAGGAGCCATCCTAGGTAGTGGAATAAAACCATCATCAAGGGAGGGTGATGATGAGGAAGGAGTAGAACTAGGCTCAATAGGAGGAGCACTAGGATGAGAAGTAGGAAGAGGCTCAATAATAGTAAGAGAGGAAATAGGTTCAACTAGATTAGAAATATGAATATTCTTAACTATAGTTGGCCCTACTAAAGGAGAGGAGGGATTTGTATAAGGTCTAACGAGGACTTCCCTAGGTATGAAAAAGTGATAAGGTTTAGTCATAGCATGATCCAAGAGCATGGTCTTAAGTGGCTCCTCAAATAATAGAGGTATTGGTGCCATCTCTACCTTATGATAAAGAGGAAAAATACAAGAATCAGGAAATATAAATGAAATAAAATGATGAGATGTATGAAAATACTCAAGTAAAGAAGACTGAAAATGAACAATCTTGACATCATGGGCTTGAAAAAGGCCACCTAAAATAGGATCATCTAAAGAATAACCATCATCATAGTTTGCAGTATGAAGATTGATGATCCAGGTCAAGATGACCTTGTCATCAAAGGAAGCTTAGTGAATAGAGTGCCTAGTCTTGGTTAAGACTATAAGAATGCCATCATAAGGAGGCTTAAAAGAATGAGGTTGCAAAGAAGTAAGAAGCTAAAATATAAGATGAGGTGAGAGATCATAAGTTTTGATATTTAAGTTAATATCATTGGGGTCATCATCATTAGAGTCTAAAAGGTTGGGAAGAATATTACAAATGAGCTAAAGGTGCCCATTGTAACCTTTGGTTAAGTTGATTGGAAAGTTGAAATGCTATGACTTACAAAATAGAACACTAGGCAAAGGCTCAAGAGTAAGAATATTGAATACACCATGATCTTGGAATTTTTTGAAATTCTAAGGGTTAGTGTCTCTTTCAATCCTTTAAATGGCTCTATTGTGAGGAAATTTTATGCATTGGCAAGCGGAATATGTGAGATCTCACATATGATGAGTCCATGGCCTACCAAGCAAGATGTTATACAAAAGGGGAAAGTTGAAGATCATTACCTTCACATGAATGGTGACAAGTGGGATGGTAATGGGAAGCCACACATACCCTAAGGGAGTCATTTATCTTCTATCATATCCTTGACAGGTTTTATATGTAAGATTGAGGTTATATTCAAAATACCCAAGAGTTTTAATGAGATCAAGGTAAGTGACATAGGTTCCAGAAACCTCATCAATTAAGGCTCACTTAACTTAGATATCACTGATTTGGATTCTAATAAATAATGGAGGATCATCTACATGAAGTAGAATCTTGTCTAGAATTATAGATGCAATAAGAAATCATAAAGAAAGAGAAATGTTTATATTTTAATAAAAATTAATAGATATCTTTTCACATTGTTTTAAGATACTATCTTCATATCTAGATAAATTATCCTTTGATCCTATTAGAGGAGGGTGAGGGATATTCATATCAAATAAGAGTTGCATGAGGTGATTTCTATGATGTGGAGATATCCTCATGAGTTCAAGGACAGGTATCTAAGATGGAAGATTAGTAAGTTTTGCAATGGGATCCCACTCATCATAACCCATAAGGATATTATTAGATATAGGTGTGTAATGATTAAGAAGATCTTCAAAATGTGTATTTAAAGATAATTGAAACTTATGTTGATAAGAATGAGAAGGTTGAGAAGAATATTCTAAATTTTTTGGTGATGAAGAAGTAGTTGGTTTAGAGTGATCTTGAAGTTTGGTAGAAGAAGTGTTAGTAGAATTTGGATTGTTATTAGTATAAGAAGATGATGGGATAGAAGTAGAAATAGTATGAGATGTGTCATCCAAGGGAGAATCATAAATTGGATCATCAAAAGAAATGAGATCTTATTACCCCAACTCGTTTAAATGAGTTGGATAAGAATCTTAGATAATAAGATATGTATTATGGGAAAGAGGAGTGTAGATAGCTTTTGAATCAGTGAAAGCCACCACTCTTCTCATATTATTCATTCTAACCACATTCTCTTCAAAATTTGGTTCAACAAGTCTTTCTACATTATTGGTGGAAGAAGTGGTCTTATCTTCACCTTCTTGTATTAGTTGATGATTAGGTAAGGGGTCTTTATAGATATCTAACTAAATATTTTCTTGATTTAAGGCTTGAGTTTTATCATGGGATTTATAGTCTTTTAAATCAATAGCATAGGCTTGTTGAAACTTGAAAATAATGGATTCATGATCAAAATTTGGGCCAAGAAAAAATGCCACAACTAAATTATGGAGTTGTCTAAAAGTCTTGTGAGAGTGACCTAAGCTAGCATGAAACCAACAAAACTTATTAGGATCATACCATGATTTTATAGGTTTAGTAGGGTCAATCTCTCATTCAAGTCCTGGGTAGATGTTTAATTATTCCATCGAGCATAAAGGCTTACAGACATTAATGTTATTTATTGGGAAATGAGGATTAGTGTATTTTTGAGAAGGAGATGGTTCTGAAGAAGGGGTAGGAATGACAACTTAAACATTGTGAATGGTGTCATATGAATTAGTAACACCATCATTGGTAATATTGTGGTTTTTATTCTTTACTAATAGGTGAGGGCCTATGGAAGATTGAGGCAGCTTGAATTGATGCACAAGAAAATATTGTCTTTTGGCTTGATCAATAGCTTCCTTTAAGGTACATGGAGAAAGAGTACATATTCAATATTGTAACTTAAGAAATAAATCATTTGTGAAGAGATGAAAGAGATTATCATCCATCATGTTATGCTCACAGTTAGTTGATAAAGTCTTTCATCACTCAACAAAGGCTTGGGTAGTTTCATTTTTATTTTGTTTCAAATTGAAGAAATGAGCGAAAGTGTTCTCAAGAAGATCACTAGTTTGAAATTCTTATACTAAAGCATTTATGAAGTCCTCCAAACTAGTGATAGAGTGTGTTCTAATTTTATTATACCAATCCAAGGCATCACCCGTGAGGGTTTTGGATAAAATTTCATTAGTGGAAAAGGTATTTAACATGACCCAATCCTTGAAAATATTTTAAAATGTCTTAAGGTGAAGGGTAGGATTAGTTGATCCATTGTAATAAACTATAGGTGTTATACCTCTAATGTCAATGTCAGCAATTTAGGTGGTAAGAGGTTCATTTTGTAAATGATTGTTGAATTTTTGGACTAATAGAGGTTGAGGAATGAGATTACCTTGACAATATCAAAGAGGGGGAGGAGGAACACTTTGGTTATGTATGCCCCAAGTCATTGGTTGAGGATTGGATTGAATATTAAGAAGGTGGTTTTGCATTCTCATCATTTGATTCATATTATGAGCTTGGAATGTGTTCATTTGATTGAGAGTTTTTAACAATAGTTGATTATTTTGATTAGTCTTATTAGAATAAATAGTGTTTGTGTTGGTGTTAGTGGCTTGGGTATCACTAATAGTGTTGATATGAACTTGGGAAGAGTTATGAGAATTTGAGGCACTAGTGGTAAAATTTACTTGTGAAGCAAAAGATGGATTATTAAATGGTTGAGAAGAAGAAGCATGAGTGCCTTTTATTAGAAAATGATGAACTAATGGAAGGATTAAGGATAGTGGATGTTATGAGATGCCCACTAGATGTAGAACCTCCCATGCTAGTTGAGATACTAGGCATCGAGGTGGAAAAAGTTAAAGAATAAGATGTCAAGGCATAATAAGGAGTCAAGATTGAAGGAATAGTTTTAGAACCAAAGAAACTGGTACCCTCAATCCAATTAAGAAAGTGGGAGTAAGAAAATGAGGTTCTTCAACTTGACAGCTAATCATGAGGTTATAAATGGTGGAAGGATATTTCCTATATGTTGAGGGAATTCTATGATAAAGAAGAGAATTTTAGGATTATACTCTAACTCAAGCTGATCCTCTAAGAGAAGAGGAGGGTTTTTTTATAAATGGGTATGAGGAGGGATCCCATAGCTCATCATGCAAGTTGAAATATGAACCTTACTAGCACTCACAAAAGGATTCCTACTTTGTTTATGTGAGAACCTATTAGGATTGGTGAATTCCATCATGTCTATTGACTAAACTTTAGTGTTATATCTTATTTGATCTTATCAAACTAGTAAAATAGGTACTATAAAACTATACAAGGTCCATAAGGTTGACCTAGTTTAGTGAATAGTGATTGACATAAAGAGGTAAAGATGTTGTAAATAATACTAGGTCAACCTAGCACAGTGTACAGGGGCTGAAAAAGATACAAGGTCGATAGGGTCAACCTAGTATAGCAAACAAGGAAGAAAATAAAGTTGATAACAAGCTAATAATTAAAAAAATATAATTTTAAGTAATATAAGAAAATAGTAAGTAATGATAGGGAAACAAACAATAAATTTAATTGATGTTAGCTAATCCAATTGATGCACACAGAGTAGAACCTTATATTAACACTGGCTAATGTAAGCTTTTATACACATAATTGATCAAAGAGAAAGAAAACATCAAAGTAAATCTAGCTGCTTGGTCAACCTAGAATGTTGATTAGATTATTAATAATGATTTTAAGTGTAAATGGAGATTGGCTATAAGCAAGGTACTAGATAATAATCTAAGAATAGTTTTAGGTAAGTTTAGGTTGAAAGGGACTATAGTGGTAATGATATAGGATTGATATTAGGCCATACCCCCTCACTTTACACACCATAACAATAAGGGTAAATGGTGCTTATCCAAAATATACCATTAACCATGTTTTATAATTGACTAGAGCATCAAGTTGGCTTCCCCCTTGGTGATGAAATCTAAGTAGATAGACCTGGGTAGTCAAAATATGTAAATGCTTGTTGATGTTTATGTGGTTTGGCCATGTGTGAAAAAGAATATAAATAGTGAAACTACATGATTAATTAAAAATTTCTTAATTAGACTATGTGAACTATTATAATCATGCAAACAACTTAATAGAAAGATGTAATTAACATATATGGTTCATTTTGACTTTAAAACAAGGTTATAGTTAAGAAAATATATGGAAAATAATACAAAATAGGTTAAATAGGGTCAAACCTATACTGTGGAAGCAAATTTTGAAAGTGAACTAGGTTAATCAGGTTGACCTAGTTATTTTAGAAAACATAAAACATAGAACTAGGTCCACCGGGTCAACCTAGTTGACTATGTGGAGGTAGTTTTGAATACTACAAACTATGAAAGGAAAGTACAAAAAAAGGAAACATATAGAGAAATATAAATTAACCTTGGTGGATCAAAGATGAAAATGATAAGATTCTTTATCTAAGACCTTGGAAAAAACTATAAAAAAACCTATAAATTAGGTTCAGCTGGTTGATCAAGTTATACAGGAACCTATTGAAAAAGTGTTAAAATGCACTATGTCAACCTAGTTGACCAAGTAGGCTGAAAATGAATTCTAGAAACCTAAAAACATATACTATGTTAAGCTAGTTGATTTAATTGTTTGAGCAAAAATTTGAAAGCTATAAAAACTTGTATTGGGTTGAGTTGGTTGAGCCAATTACCTATTCCCGTAAACCTATGTATTGAGATAAATAACGAGGTACATAGGGTCAATCCATCATAGTAAAGATATGATAAAAATAATGATAAATAGAAATTAAACAAGTGAAATAAATCTTGTAAGTGTTAGTTTCATGTTAAGTTCACTAGAATGTATGCAATTGAAAATGTATCATATCCATAAATCAATCCTAGATTAGATAGGATAGAGCACACCTACACATCCAATTGGGGAGCATACAATTTTTAAGTGAGAGGATGACTGATGTGAGGATCCAATATACCCCATTATGAGATCACTTGTTACAACACACTGTGTGAGGTAGGGTTTCAAATCCTATAGCCTAACATAGTCGCACAATAACCCTAAAAGAGTCCTATGATTTAATATTTCACTAATCTAATAACAAGAAAAGTAAATATAATCTAGTGCACATCAAAGCTTATGACACAAAGTGGGGTTTAGAAATAAAACAAATAAACAACTAAACTAAATATGTATAGAATACATATACTCACGTCAATGTATACATAATCCTAATACATTGAAGAGAATAAAACAAATGCACTATCTATCTACTCTTACAAAGGAGGAATAAAGTTAGAAATACTTACCTTTTAAAGATGAACCCATCCAGCCTCAATCTCCCCCTTAGACAAGGAGCATCACAAGAGATTGTCATGATATGTAAGTATAACTAAGATAAATTAGCTCTAGGGTACACAACCTATCCAAGCATCTAAAAGACTTATCCATAAGATGAGATCAGAGCTCCAAAAAAAGCATTAAACCCTAAATCTTTATTCCCCAAGTAGAATGGTCAATAAGTAGATGTTCATTCACACTTCTTTGCTTAATTCTTCACTCTTATGAAATGGTGGTAAATAAACTTCTACATATAGTAGTATTTTACCTTAAAATCATTCAAGAACATTGGTTTTGTTAGATTGACCTAGCATGTTTTTGGGTGTAACTCTCTTTGTTTGTGTTAGGTCAGCCAAGAGGCCAACAAAACAAAAGAGAGAAATATCTCTAAACTATGTTAGATCAACCTAGTTGACCTAACATAACTGACCGGTCAAAAGGGTACTAAGGTAAGAAATAAAGGATAAAACATAACAAGTGATATTAATAGGTATAACTAAGAATAATAAGCTTGGTTTCAATGGTTTTATGAGGTTATTTTTTGGATGGCAAGTGGATAAAAGAACTATAATCTTATGAAGTACCAATAGTCTACCCACCCCTTTCTCAGTGCACCCCTTAATGCATGCACTCAGAGAGATTGAGACTTGACAGGTTCTTGCAAGATATAAAGAGTCAATAATAAATATAAGTTTGAATTTATTATGTGTATACAATTATCTTTTCTCAAATTGATCTACTTGTAAATCTGCTTTTATTACATTATGTATGTAGATTATGTTTTTGGCATATTGGTTACTTAACTTGAAAGATTTGTGTTAGATTTCTTGTTTTATAGGTTTATGGATAATTATTCCTTTTTATTAGTCTTTGTTCCATTGTGGATCAGCCACATTATTCAAAGAGGATTTTTTGAGATTCTTGGTCATCACACTTTCATCCTTGTGACTTTTGGTGGCACCTTATCTTCTTATTTCTTATCTTTAAAATATTTTAATTCCTCTTGAAAGAAAATTTTATTAAGGGGGAGATCATTGTAATTTAAAATCCCTTCTTCTTTGCAAAAGGTTTTCTCCACTTTTATAACCCTAAATTTAATATTAAAGGGGAGTCTTAGATAATTAATCTTAATTTAGGTCCTTCATATAATCTTCTACACTTTTTTTAAGTCATATATGTGTGTGTATTTATTATTCTTATAAATCCACTTTATTTTATCCTTTATGAGGTGTCATTCACAATTTATCTAGTCCACTTGTTGGCTTTGAGTTACATGTAACTCCTCTCCTCTTGCATGGAGCACACATCCTCCCCACTTGTAAGAGTATTAAGAACACATGACACACATGATAGAGCTTACACTTTAACTCTTTTTCTCTCTTATATATTTATAAAGATTTTTCCTCTCCTCTTTTTCAACACTTGATACAACACAACTCTTCTTATTGATCTAGTCTTGTTCTTTCATCTTTGATGTTATCTTGGCCTAAGGCCAGTCTTATCCTATATTATTTATGTTATTGTACTTGGATATTCTTGTTGCGACATTTCAATACTAGTGTGATGTTTTTCTTCATATGATGGTTTCCCCACTTATCACCTTTATCTCAACATTATGGCTTGATCTCTTCAAGGTGATTTTATTATTTTAAATTCACTTGCTCATTTATTTCAACATTTAAATCAATCTTTATCAGCATTTCTAATATTTATGACTTCACTTCTTTCATAGATTCTTTTATTTTTTGTTTAAAATTATTTTTTTGTATATTATTACCTAAAAAATTAGATAATTATTATTCTAATATATTTATAAAACCTTTATTCCTTTAGTATTATATCTCTATCATATGATCATTTAGCAAGAAAGACTTATCATTGTATTACCACCATATACCAATCTATTTTTTTTATCTCCTTTCTTCCCTTATCTTCCTTTCATATAATAATCATGCATAAGACTAAAACATGAGATTACATAATAGTTTATAGGTGAGTCCAAGTGTTTAGTCAATCATATCTTTAGTTACTTATTCTCCTTTAAACCAAAGTCTAAATATCATTCGTGTGTATCATTTTTATCACTCATGTTGGTTATTTCAAATTAGTTTGGAGGAGAAATCATAAAATATATAAAAAATTTAAAATCCAAATCATTTAAACAAAAGGCAATAATTCAAAAGGAAACATACAATTCAAAATTCTAATCACACCAAAATACATGATTCATAGCACATATCCTATTTATAATCAAAACTCAAACTCCATAGTTGGCCTATTGATAGAAATAAGGTCCAATGGGGTGTGGCAAGCTAGTAGATTTGGATAGGAGAATTAAAAAAATCTATAAGTGCTACCTACTTTCCCACACAAGTACTCAATATTCACATTAGACCGACAACTCTGTAAGAAGGTTTGAAGAATGGGGAACATGTTGTGGAAAGGTATGTCCATTTTACTTTTCTTGTTCATATCACCTTAATGAGTTGATCTTAGTATCTCACCTATTTTCCTATACAAGTTTGTGTTTATTGTGAGTAGGTATCCTTTGTATTTGATGGTCACTATATTCTTAGTGTCTCTCCTTTATAACTAGTATGCCTCATGTTTAGTAAGGTTTTCTCATAGACACCTATCTGATACTTTTTACATTATTTCATTACAACAATACTAATATTTCCCATTAAGGAATGTTGTTTTGTTAATTGCCCCTAGGGTTTCCATTAATGAGTTGCAGTGCAAGACCATGGATAGGACTAGGCTTCCCTCACAAATTATTGTAATAAAATATTTCCTTATTTTTAGCCTTATTACCATTCACCTCATCGGTGTTCACCTTGTGATTATTAATGTAATACCATGGATAGTACTAGGCTCTCCTCATAAATTACCACATTAAAACATCTTTTAAATTAATCTCACATGTGTACTCACCTCACTCGTGTTCTCTTTATGAGTTATATTGTAAGACTTTAGATAGGACCAAACCCTCTTCACAAAATATTTCAATACCTAGTTCATATTATAACCAAGTCACAATAAAATTACATTCTTTGAATTTGAGATAATTTGTGTTACATTATGATTTACACATCATTGACATAATTTCCACATTGATTTAGTATGTTTTATGCTTACTTCATAAGCACCTCACTTTTATATTCTTATTTTTCAATTGCATGTATGTTTACTACCATTTTATTAAATTATTCATACTTTCTAGCTTGATTTAGTATGATTAATTTGATTTAAACTTACATTTTTGTTCATACTTCCCATCTTAATTTATCATGATTTATTGAATTTATTGTTCTTTTGTTTTTATACCATTTGTTTTCACGCATCTTCTATTTTATTATAAATTTTCATACTTTCAAACATGATATAGTATGACTCTTATTTTATTTTAATTTGATGAAAATATTTTTACATAGTTTGAAAACATTTGTTACCTTTTATTTACCATTTTGTTAATTATATCTATTCATCTTTTGTTTTTAAACATTTCCCATCATGATTTAGTGTGTATTACATTTTATGTTTCTTTAAACTTTTTCAAATCATTGTGCTTTTATTTTTACCCGTGCATGTGTATCATATAATACTAGAAAACAAAACATACATCACATATTTCTCATAACATATACAATAAAATAAAAATATGTGTTAGGAAAGAAATATATCCATGCATCCATCCATATATAAGTATAAATCATAGATCAACAGATATCTACATCAATATATATCATGAGTTTTATACAAATACAAGTAGAAAATATAATAGTTATAGCTCTAAGGTTATGCTTCATCATGCCTATCCTATGGCCTAGCCATGATACCCATGGATGTTTGTGATTGGTCCCTCTAAATGGTGCATTATAAGGAGGTAGTCTAGGATCTCAAGCCATTGATCTAACCCTATAAATTATCCACCTAGTCCTACACACATCTAAGTGCTATAATGGTTTCCATGTGAATGATTTGCTCATGTGTCAAGTCCTATTAGGCTCTAACCTCTCCATCTCTTGTCCATATAGGTGGTTGTGAAAAATCTCCTCATGCATATAACTATCTAGTATCCTCCCCTACCAGTCTAAACTAGCTAGTATAAACTTGGTCAAATGGTACCATGGGATCAACCAAGGTGGATAGCTCATTATGAGACAACACCCCATCCAAGATATCATGGTGTGCAACCACAATCATGGATCCCCATATGATCTCTACTAATGTATTACATGCAAAATAGAAACAAAATATGCATAAATGTTATGTGTGTGTGTATTATATATATATATATATATATATATATATATATATATATATATATCATTAGTTGCATTATCTTTTTGTATTTAATACTTTATAGATGGATATATATATCCACCTATAAATTATTAAATACAAAAAGATAATGCAACTAATGATCTATGTCAAAAATTTAAACAAATCAAAACATTTCTCACAAGTGTTGGTATCATTGACCATGGTCTCCCAACACACTCACCCACTGAACACCTCTTCTATCAGTTACCTTCACATAAGTGTAAAAATTGGAGTCACCAACTAAACCCATCATGATCCCCTCCTTAGTAGACTCTCTATAAACCAAATATGTCTTGTAGTCATTATAGGATCACCTTGTGTGACTACCTACACCTATGTCTCCTCTCATCGATGGTGCCTATGTATCTAATTAACTTAGGTCAATGTCTATCACTCCTATTATGGATCTGATCCCTTATCCCCACCTTTAACTTCTAAATATATATCACCCTTAGCATCAGGACTCACTACCTCTTACTACCACACCTACCTTGTCTATGGTCTCACTTACCAAAGCCTAATCATAATTATCTTCGTAGGTACCCCTATGCCTCTCCCTCTTATCTCTCTATCATGTCATGCCTAGCATATGAGTAATACTATAGGGGTAGATAGATGTGGTATTCCCAACTATTCAAGTATGCAAACTACTAAATTTGGCTCCACCCATGACATATAGTGGCCCATGATCTAAAAATGTGTCAAACCAATTATAACAATTACCCAAGATGGCCATATGGTAGTAATGTTGGTGTAAGTTAGCCACACTATTTTCCCTTGTGTAATAGTATAAAAAATAAGAACATGGGTCATGACACATGATACATGGTCTTACCTCCATAGTATAACCTAAGGTAACCTATCATCGATTGTATGGGGCAACCTAGTCAGTTGGTATATAATAAATCTCTCTTATATCCATGCAATCATCCAAATGAAAGGGTCCATCATCCTTTACCCTTGGGTCAGCATCCCATATATATCATGCATGAGATACACCCAAATGATAGAACTAAGATATACAAGGCACCCTACTATAGGATGGACTAACACAAGGCTATCACATAAATTGGTACCTTCCCGTCTAACTTGTGACATAAACTCATGTTGTCACAAGCCTTATCAAGGCCTTCCAAACATTTGAAATGTCTATGATATAAACATCAAACAAGAAAACACATAAATTAGGATATATCTTATTTGAGCTTATCACCCATTATATTAGGGTTTGTCTCTCATCCACTGCCTTTGGTGTATCACATATCACTTGAGTCCTAAGGATAGGAAGTCCAAGTAAGGTATGGACATCCTCCAAGGTAATACCCACCTCTATAGTGCCCCCTCCACCTCCCATTGAAAAGTATTGACCAACCACTCCCATGCTCTTAAGAACATGAAAACAAGATCAATAAATAGTGGAATATGCTCATCTCCATGATTCCCCCAAACCCCAAGGCAACCAGCCAAGCTCGATCTATGCCTGACAAATGCTCCAATAAATATGGTATCTAGGATTCATTTACCAAGCACCAAAATCTTTGTTGCCTCTCTAAAATATTAAACAATAAAGAATGTATTAGATGTCAATGTCATAATAATAAAATAAGTTATTGAATATTCTCAAAATACTAAAAAATTAAGTACTTCATTGGCTTATTTATATTATTTTTCCATTTTCCTACATAATTAGCCTATTTGATACTAAATCAGCCCTATCAATTATTTACCATACTACATAGACCTTTTGTTACATAGCCATCCCATTCTTATAGACACAATTGGCTTGTTTAGTACTAAATTAGCCTTTTCTTATTTTTGGCATACTATATTGTCCCTCTACCTTTTATTCATCCTCATTTAATAGGCTATATCATCCACATATTATGTACTAAATCATCCATAAGGTACTATGTTGGCTATTTTTAATTTTATAAATTGACCATCCTTATGTTATGTAGTCAGACACCTCTAGTGATACTACATCAGCCCATTGCTAAGCAATCAACTCCTAAATTTATATCACCTTATAAACTAAGTTGATAGGTCCAACTATGGTATTAGTTTAAGGTGAATTTTTGACCATTTACCATATATTCCTTAGGCATTTATTGGTTTTATCTTTTCCTACCTAGTACCCCATTCTACCCCTAGTCTACCTAGAAATTTCCTAGGGTGATTTTTGATATCTACAATTTGCCTAACATCGAATTTTCTACATTTATCTTAATTTCAATTAAAATACTCAAAAATTGAAATTAATGCTTCACTTACCTGAGTTAAACTCATCATGGCCATTAGGCATCCTCCATGTTTAATATGTCATCTCCTCACCATGGTCACTCTCTAGGATCAAATTTGGTCTCTCAGAGCAATATTTTCTTAGAATAGTAAAAATAACAAATGAATCATTTTTTAACTTATTTATATTTACTATTCAAAATTATTTACCGATCAATTATGTATAACTAGATTCTATTTTTTCCCAGATCTTTTTTCTACTAGATCTTTTTCTAAACCAAAATATGTTTTCAAATCCTAACATTATAAATAATCATTTCACATATTATATGTATATTTTTTTTTAAATGATTTTTATCTTATTTTATAGGTTTGCCTAATGATCCCTACATTAGACACCTTCACATTTCTCCTACTTCCTTATTAATATACAATACTAAGGTAAGTAAAGGTATTTTTTCATTTTTTTATTTCATTTATCTTGTTCGCTTCATATTATAATTTATTTAGCTTCAACATTTTGTGTTATTATGTTCTTTCCTGAAGCACCATCCCATGTTACACCTACATGACACATGATGAGATTTGAGTGGGGCATATGTATACACATAATTTTTTAAACTTTATCAATTATTGATGTTTTTAATTTTGTAGTAGCCAATTGAGTCTTAATCTCTCTGAGTGTACACCTTAGAGGGTGTATTAAGAAAGGGATTGGAATGCCATCGGTGCTTCATAAGATTTTTTTCCCCTATACCACCATGTAAAATCAACACAAAGCTCTTCTATACACTCCTCTAAGTAATTCACCACCTTAAATAACCCCTACCTATGCCAAAACCTCTTTTTTAGTTTTATAGAACAAAGTTAGTCTAGGCCAACCCTATACTTAAAATATATGAGAATGTTATGAGATTAGGTTGACCTCACCTGACCTAGTTTGGGACCTAACTATTTTTATTAATTAATGATATAGGGTTTATTAGGTTGACTCTATTAGCTAAAAATTTGTAAGAGTTTAGGGTTAGATCTATCTATATATACACATCAATTTCTAACATTTTAGATAAAAAAGAAGTAAGTCATTATTTTCACATCTACTTATACACCACTCTACTTGAGGAACATTGCTTAGGGTTTCAATACTACATTTAGAGATATTAATATTGTTTTATGGATAAGTATTTTGGATGCATAGTAAAATTCATGTATCTTAAAGCTTACCTATAATTTTTATCCTTACAAACCACAATAACTTCTAATGAAGCACCTTGGCCAAGGGAGAGATTGAGGCTCAATAGGTTCATCTTCAAAGGTAAGTATTCCTAACACTTGATCCTCCTTGTTAAAGTATATAGATTTATATTTGTTAGCTTATATGCTTCTCTCTCCACCATTAGGATTTCATCTACATTAATTTGAGTAGAGATATTTTATGCATGTTTAATTTTATAGTTATTACCCTCATTTTTTACAACATGCTTTGGTGAGCACTAGGTTAGATTTTAATTTACTTTTTCATTTACTTTATGAATAATAAAAACATAGGACCTAGCTAGGTTTATCACATGATCTTTCTTGACTATAAGATTTAAAACACTCTCTAATGATATTATTATGGTAAGGGACCCCTTCATTAGGTCTAGTGGATCTATCTTGGTCATAATCATAATTGTCTAAATGTACCAATAAGTGGAAGGGCTAGTGTGATTTATCTTCTCTGAGATATGAATGATTTTTGGATCAAATTCACTTTCCCTTGTGCATAGTGGCTACTCTTCATCTATTTTTTGAGACATAACTTCTATTGTGTCATGTCCTAAGTAGTTATGATTACAATTGTTTTAGTGAATTTTAGCTTATATTTTGAGAAAGGAAGAAGAAGGAACTAGATATGGGTATGGTTGAAAAACATATTTGATTATGCACACATTGAATCAAATGATTGTGAAGAACTCCTCTTTGTCTTGGGAGAATGATATATAAATATGACAACACTAAAGCAAATGGTTGGTTAGATAAATATTTGGTTAGATTGCCTAGCACTAGCTAGATCTCAGAATTAAGAGCTTCCTCAAGGGCTATCAATCCACACATTTTAAAAAATTAAGTTTATGAAATAGAATATAAGGTGCTTGCATCAATAATGAAAATTTATTGAAATTGAACACAAGAAATGCTTGATAAAGAAATAGACTAAAATGACTAATATAGTAATAATTGGGTTAATAATAATGCTAAATAGGTCAAGTGTGATTCAAAAAATAGGTTGGGGGTCTATCAATAAGCAGACAAAAATAAAGTGGGATTTGGTTGAGGGTAAGTGGGTGAAAATATCCTGTTATTTCCTACCATAATGACCATTGATGGTTGAGGTGACCATTGATGGTTGGAGTGACAGTCAAGGTTGGACAGATCATTAATGGTCAAGGTGACTATTGATGATTACTATGAGTTGGGTCTAGGTAATAAAAATTTAGATTGATGGGATCATAAAAGATAATTCTAGGAGATGGATTTATGTTAGGCTAATTGTGAAATATAAACAATGTGACTAAATGATTAAAATAGATACTTAACTCACTAGAGGTTGGTTAGATGAATGGTTAAATGTATTGAATCATTGGTAGAGTCTAACATTATTTTGGTACAGTAATGGACTTCGTTACCGACTATAGGGTGGTGACAAGTTGGATCTCTATCATGATGGCTAGATTGTTATATTGCTATAAGAATACCTACAAAAGAATATTTAGATGCAAAAGCTCTTAATAGTTTTGGATGGATCCCCTTTCACCTCCTACTACTCTCTTATTATAGGCAAGGAAGGAGAGGTACAATAAACATTATCAAGGGGTCTAACTTGTTATCTAATTTTAAATTTATCATGCATGGACTCACACACAAATTAGACATTCTAATTATAGAAAAATATGTCAGATTTAAGGGTGAGATAAGTTGGTTTAAACAATGAAGCTTGATCATCAGTGATTAGGGTAACCATTGATGATTAAGGTGACCATCAATGGTTGAGGTCAAAGGTCAAAGTTGGGTTAAAATTTTGGTTTAACGAGTAGGCTAAATTGACTAGTATTAGGTCTAGTTTGGGGTCAAATAGTGTAGGCTATGCCCAAGGGAGTCTTGAGGTGGTCCAGGGAGATTGTGACATTAAAAACCATCATGTGTGGATTTTTGGTGTCTACATTTTATCCTTTTTTGTTATGTATCTTTGAATCAACAAGCTATAAAACAAAAATGGATTGTAGGTTGAAGGTCAGGTTACCCTAAGTATGAGAGGAGGTATCCCCCCTTAAAACTAGGAGTTGATGAGGTAAAATAGAATTGGGTGTAGGTTTGATAATTTTATAAGGTGATGAAAAAATGGTGAATGATAGGTTAGGAACTAAATTTCAAACTTGCACATGAAGTGCGACAAAAGTGTGATAACCAAGATCACGCATTAACTAGGTTGTCATAGTTGATAAAAATAAAGGTCAATGATATAAGGACAAGTAAAAATTGGACCATGTGATCACTTTTAGGCATGGAAGTTGGGTACACTTGTAAACACAAGTCTCCTAGGTGATTTTAGTATTTTTATGGGTATCTAAGGAAAGAAGTGCTCTTACGGAAAACACAAACTAGTCAGGTGAAGTTGTGGTTATCTAAGGTAGGACGTGATCTTGAGTAAACACAATTGGGTCAAGTATGCATGAGGTGGTATAAGTTTAAAAATTGGTCAACATGGCAAGTGTTGTGGTTGTGGTCAAAAGGACTAGGTAAAATTTGTCACAAAAACATATGCAAGTAATGTACCGATGGTGAGGTGATAAGGTGGTTGAGGTGGGTGAGAAGGTAGTATCCATGGGTGGGTGTTTAATTAGGGTAGGTTGAAATTTTTCTTGCTTGAATAAAAAAGAGAAAAGGTGGCACAACATGACCATCAATGATCAAGGGGTATAAATGTAATTGTCCGTGGTTACTCTGACCATCAATGATCAAGGTATAAAACCCTAATATTATGGTGGTTAAAAATCAAAAAGTGAATTCTTTGGACTCATTTGTGTAATTAAATGGTGGATCTCTTTTTTTTGTCATATTAGGTGAATTTGTAGATAGTGATTGTTGATTAAGTGACTGATTGCTAAGGTGGATGAGTGGATCAAGTGGACCAATGAGGATGTAGGGTGTGCATGGACATGGATGAAGATGGGTAGCGGATCCTTGGATTCCACCTTTATGATGATTAAGGAATGAGGTAGGTGGTGTCTTTGATTGGTAGATGTAGTTTTTAGTATGTAGTACATTAAAATTGATAGTTTAGTGTTATGTTATAGATGTGGTGAGAGGGTTTTATGTTGTCACCTAGGTATTAGGGTTTCTAGTTTGTTGGGTAAAATTTGTTGTTGATTTGGAAATTAGGTAGGGGTAGGTTTGGTAGGGATGGTATGGAGGCCAATTTTAGGTTAATATGTTGGGTGTGGGATAATTTTGGGTAGATTAGGTTTTGGGTGTTCTACTCATGGAACACCCATAGTGATTATCTATAGTCAAGACTGACTATTTATAGTCATCATCCATAAAGAGATGGATGTTTAACCATCGATGGTAACCATGACCATCGATGATCAATATAACTAGTGAAAATTGAAGGTTAAGGGTTTAAAATGGATATGTACATAATGATTGATCAAAGTGAAAAATGAGATAGGGTAAGTGTTTGGCATAGGAAGCAAGGTTTAGGTATTGAGCATAGGAGGTTAAAAAATGGTTAGATGAGTAAAGATAGGTAGGTGTAAAATAAGTTGAGATTGGTTTTGGTAGATATTTCACTATTTATTTTCTTAGTGGAAATGATGGGGATTGGTTCTTAGTTAGGTTATAGGTAATATGTGATTTGGGCATAAGTTTAAAAATAGGATATACTAGGAGAGGTGGGTATTAGTGGTTAAGTTTATAAGGAACAATAGTAAATGGAACTAAATGTGTATTCTAATGAAAATTTTAAGTGTGGGAGAAAATATAGATGTAGGATTGGGTACTTTACATCTTCATGGATATCCATTAGGGGATGAACCTAGTGGATTGAGCACATATGGAGGAGGTTGGGATCAGATTAATGTGACACTACTATCACATGTCATGAGATGTGGTGATGATCGTGGACCTCATAGAGAGATGGGATCCAACCACAAACACCTTCATACTACCCACTAGTGAGATGACTATCTTACTAGAGGATGTGCACAAGATCACATGGTTGTCCCTTTGGAGTGATCTAATATATCACATTGAGTAGGAGGAGTTATTAGAGCTTATGTATGAGGATGATCATGATCATGTTAAGTGGCATGTTGGGGGTTTCAATTAATTTATGATATATCAAAGGGAAAGTGGTGAGAAGAGATTTATGACTATGATGATGATGGGAGTGTCATGTTTTACCCTTCTATATTCAAGCAGTGGAAAGTTTCCTTATCTACTAATGGGGATGTTGGTCGAGATATTGTTGGGACACATAGTGTTTGGATGGGTACATTTGATATTTATTTTTATATATAAGTAATTATGGGGATTCATAGATCATAGTAGGTATGGTATTAGCATCATTATTGTTTTACATTGTTGGGCTTATCAGCGTATCTGAGTGTTGAGGCTAATGTAGCTATTATACGCTAAGTTTGCTCAAATAGATTTCTCAATTGGTTTCATATGGTGGAGATATGACTTTATCACTTTATGTGTATGAGAGGATCTCATGATGTAGATTGTTTTAGGGTGCACTAAATGCATTAGTGATTAGTGATGTTACTTAGGGGCCATATATCAAGTTTACAAAGTGGGATGGATACAAGAGGTAGACTTTATGCCTATAGAATTACAGGTAGATATTTGTTAGGAGGGATGGGTAGGTAGATCTCATCCCATTTGACAAGGTGAAAATACAATTTAGCTTAGTATAGGGTATCCTAGGCCCATTTTTTAGATATAGGCAGGAGGACATAGAGGTCCTATTACCTGAGCCACATCTAGTATAGATTGTGATAGATCATGAGGAGTTGCCATCATGGCCAATGATTGATGATGCATGTTTTATAAATGGTTACCTTGCATGGTATTAGGCTCTTTATGAGGTAACAAACTTTGGGTGGGATGATGGTGGTAGGTGTCCTATGGATGTAGATGTAACTAGTAGAGGTTAGCGGGCACAAGCTCAGGGTCTTTCCCCAAATGCATAGGTAGGAGTGGTGTTAGCCACTACACAAGCATAGTTTATAGTATTATAAGGTTAATTGATTCCTTTATAGGGTTAGATGGTGACACTTACAGGTGATAGGGACTAGGCTAGAGCTTCACTAGCCTTGGTTACCCAGGAGAGAGACTCCTTGATACAGGATGGAGGAGGAATAGTAGAATTTATTAGACCATTGGGAACTATCCCCACGCCATGATACCTAGACACAGTGGAGGAGTTATGATACTATGAGGCTATAGTCCTAAGGCATTATCTTAATGAGCCCTGATGGGGTGAGTATAGAGCTAGTTTTGCAAGTGGTGATAGTGTAGCAACACTAAGGTAGTGGACTAAATTTTTAGGTGGATTGGTAGGTACTTCAAGGGGATAGGCACCAAGACCTAGTGGTGCTCTAGGAGATAGTGGTGCCCCAGGGCATAGTCATGACATAGTTTATGACATACTATATTTTATTGTATATCATTTTGATATCATCCTTTGAGCCAATGTAGTGAGATGTACATTTTGAGATAGAGAGACATGTATATTGGTTTATACATTATGATATTAGACTCATAATTTATATATGATATTTGTTTATTGCTCATGGTATATGATTTGCTTTGATGTTTATGATGTGATGTTTATATTGATCATTGATGATGTTATATTAATTACTAATGATGACTCACCTAACAAGGCATGTGATGGATTTTATTTATGCTAATGATGATTATCATAATATTCATGGTTATGATGATGATGTTTATGCTAAAATATAATAAGTATATGTTTCTTTATTTGGATTTAGACATGTGGTGAAAATGGTTGATTTCTTTATTATTCATGGATGTTTAACTTTGACATGTTGATGGATATGCTAATGATGTATGTTTTTTATTATGATACATGTTGATGCATGGTGTTTATTATTATGATTATTGTTACTTTTCTTGAGTTAGAGCACATAAAATAAGTTAATTAACAACACTAAATGTGAGAACAAATAATATAATCAAGAGACAAACGTCTTAGTGAATATATCAACTAGTCATAATAGGATAGGAAGATGACATGATGATTCTTCTTTGACAAGGAATAAAATAAAATTGAAGTTGGATTGCTTAATGAACATAATCCCTTTGAATGCTTCACATTAGCATTCATTAGTTGGTTAAAAAGGTGTCTTGATCACATAATGTAAAGTGAGCCTAAAATCCCTTACTTATAGTGTATAAAGGGGAGATGGATAAGAGATGGAACCTTATTGTGAGACTAGCATGCCTCTTATGTAGTTTTTCAAATATTTAGTATAAATTAGTCTAGGTCATACCAAGTGCAGACTAATCAATGCAGGAAGTCTACTCATGAGAGTTGATTGTGTCCTTAAAAATTATTTGCTAATGAGAGCTGATTGTGGCTTTCAAGATTAGTTGGCTTTTGTTGTGATTTTGATAATGGGTCTTTTTATTTATTTTTTGGTTGTGGAAAGTTGATCGATGTGAGAATATTCTAATAAATTATTATGCTTTTAACAAATTCTTTATTCAGTCATCCTTTGAGGGAGTGGTCTAAATTTGTATGCTATGTCTAATGATTTTGATAATTATCCTTCATAATAGAAATCCAACTTACACTAAGAAATTTTGAATAATTTTTCAATAGTTTTCCTTCAAGGGAAAAGTTTGTAAATGCTAGGAATGACCCATGATTTCTAATGGTTTGGATTTTACATTTACATTGTTTGATTTTTCTTCACATATACTTTCTTATTAGGCTTAAGGGTTTACCTCAATGAAGTCAAAACTAAAAGAATAAGAAGATTGAGTAGGTGTAGAGGGGTTTAGGTGAAAATGATCATGGGAATTCATTTTGTGAAGAGGGGTAGAAAGTACCATAAGAATCATGTCATAGGTAGAGCTGTGGTACCCATTGTTCAAGATCAGGCTATGATTGTGATGTATAATCACATGATTTAGTTTTAATTATTTGCCCCTAAAATAGGGAGATGAATTTGGTTTGAAATCAAGTGATGATCTTAAGTTAGATAAAAGGTGAGTTTGATCCTCTTTAACAAAAGAAAAGATGTAGATGCAAAACATTGAGGAGCTCAGGCTCTAAGTTTCCTTTGAGAGAAGATAATTGATAAACTTCTAATCCATACTTGTGGGTTATGATATAAGGTCCAAACCAATCTAAATAAAACTTACCATGTTTATTTGTCTCCATATTTTTGACATGTTGATTTTATTTTAGGATGATGTCTCTGATGTTAAATTCTCACACTTTAAGGTGTTTGTTATATGCATGTTTGATGCATTATTGATAAACATGAAGATGGGTGAGGGCAGCTAAATGATGTTTCTAAATAGTGTTATTGATAATCATCCTCAAAAATGAGATCTTAAAAAGATATGAAAAGAGACAGGATTTGGACTTTTAGAGGTAAGACAGCCTCTACTCCAAAAATAAGAGAGAATGGGGTAGTACCTATAAGGGTTTGAATGCTAGTCTAATATGCCCATAAGGTGAAGGGGATGTGTAAATTCTAATCTTGACTAGATGTATTGACCATTTTAGTGATCATGTTATTAAGAGTTTTGTTAGAGGCCTCAGCTTGTGTATTCACTTAAGGGTGATAGGGTGAGGAGAAACTTAATTTAATCTTGAATGTGTTATAAATACCTTGGACCCATTTGTTCATAAAATATTTACCATTCTCTATGATAATTTTATGAGTAACACCAAAATGGTAGACTATGTGAAGGTTGATAAAGTCAAAAATATTTTTTGTTCTGGTTGAGACAAGAGGAATAACCTCTACCCATTTGGTAAAATAATTAGTCATGGTGATGATAGAATGGTATCACTATAAAGAATGGAGGTTAATATCACAAACAAGGTCTAGACCCCATTGTGATAAGGGCCAAAAATTAGTGGATATGTGAATAATATGGCTAGGTGAGTGATGTAAATTGGTACGGTGTTGACACTTAACACACTTTTTCACATAGTCAAAATATTCTTGGTTAAGTGTAGGATATTAAAAGCCAAGGTGAAGGATACCTTTAGCCATAGTGAGGCCACTAAAGTGTCCCCCACAGATCCCATCATGTGTTTCCTTGATAGCATGAGAGGCTTTGTGATTTTGTAGGCAATAGAAGAGGAGACCATCAAAGAAGCATTTATAAATAATTCCCCCATAATGGTATATTATTAGGTGATTTAAATAAATTCTCTTTGATCATTCTGAGAAATACCAAAAGGAATGATGGTAAGTTTGAGATAGTCAAAGGTCTATTGATATCAAAGGTCAAGTTGGGTTTCTTCTACATTAAAGATGGTGGGAGAATTTTAGTTGACATAAGAAGGCTGGGTAAGTCTATGGATAATGATAGATAACATAGATTTAGAGGGTGCAGATGGGATCTAAGAGGTGAGGAAGGCCATGGTTTTGGCAAACTTATTGGTAGATCACAGGGTTGATTAGATGCAGTAGTGTTCAAATTTAAGAGTTCATCAACTAATTGTTTTTACTATTACAAAACATCATTATTACACTAGTAAGATCTATTGATTTGATTGACCACAAGTTGGGAGTCACCAAATATGTTGATCATTTTGACTCCCAAGGATAAATTATTATGAAGGCCTATCACTAGGGCTTTGTACTTAGCCATATTATTAGTACATTCAAAGTCAAGTTTGAAAGATAAAGGAAGAGGTTCACCCTCACAAGGAATAAAGATGATGCTAGATCCCCCACCACAATAACACTTTGGTCTATCAAAGAACATGGTGACTTGATAGTTGAAGTCTACCTAAGTGAGGGTCATGATGGACTCATCAAGGAACTTAAGAGGAGGAGGTTGGTTTTTTGTTAATGGTACTTCAACTAATTGATTGAAAATGACTTGCCCTTTAATTAACTTTTACTAAAAGAACTCAAGGTCAAACTTTGATAAAATCATGAGCCACTTGGCCATACATTAGTTTTGTTATGGCTTGGAGTGTATATACTTGAGTGGGTCAATATTGGTTATGACATAGGTTTTGTGGTTAATAAGTTAGTGATGAATCTTGATGTACATGAATACTAAAGCTAATCAAATCTTCTCGGTATGGGTATATCAAGTCTCTTGTTCTATAATAATGTGTTTAATGTATTATATGGTTTACTCTTTGTGTTGTTCATCTTGATGAGTAAGCATTTCCCCTAGGGAGTGGTCAGTGGTAGAGATATAAAGCTATAAATGTTAGTCATCCTTGTGAGTGGTGAGGATAAGTGGAGACAAAAGGTAATTTTTGAGTGAATCAAAAACTTTTTGATAGTCATCATTCACTTAAAATATATGTCCTTCTTTATAAGGTGATGGAAGGGTTGGTATCAATTCAAAATCTAGGAGATAAAGTGATGAATGGATTAGAGCTTCCCTTACAAACTGAGGAGTTGCTTGAGGTTGATTGGAGGAAACATGTCAAGGATGGCTTTGATTTGGTAGGATCAACTTCAATTATCTAAAGGTAAATGATAAAGCCAAGAAGTTTTCCTAATAAGACCCCAAAAAAGCACTTTTGGGGGTTAATCTAGAAATGATAATGGATAAGTCACTCAAAGATAATCTTGAGAATGGTTAAATGATGCTTTAGATATTTGGATTTCCTAAGAAGGCTATCTTCATAGTCTTCTATAATCTTGTGGATAAGGTCATGGAAGATGTAGGCCATAACATGTTGGTAGGTTACACTGATGTTTTTTAGTTCAAAAGGTATGAACCTATAGTATAAGGTCCCCCATGAGGTGGTAAAGATAGTTTTGTGTTGATTTTTAGGGGCAATTAGGATCTAATTGTAACCCAAAAATCCATCCATAAGAGATAACATCTCATGTCTGTTCATAAGATCAACTAGTTGGTCAATACTTGGTAGAGGGAAGTTATCTTTAGGGAAAGCAAGGTTAAGATAATGAAGTCCACATAGATGTATATTCACCCTATGGATTTGGTGATAGACATGAAATTTGAGACCCATTAGGAATAATCAATGTAATGAATGAAATTGATAGATAGGAGATGTTGCAGCTATTCTTTCACAAGGACTATGTGAAGGTGGATTCACTAGAATTTATGCTTAACAAGCTTGGCATTAGGGTTGGTGATGATGTTATGGGTGGAAATGGTAGGGTAGATTTTAGGCATGTCAATATATGACCAAGTGAAGGCTACATTGTGATCTTGAAAAAAGAAGGGAAGTCCTGAAGCTCCTCAAAATTCAATGATTGGCCAAGTTTGACAATATGGGTGTTATTTAGAGTGCCTAAGTTGATATCCATGTTGGATTTATTCAACATGGTCAAAGTTTTAGGAGAAAGAGATTTATGGATGGAGGAATCTAGTGCACCAATATAGGTGATAATAAAATCATCATCCTGACACTAAACAATATTAATGGTAGGAGAGTCATCTCTTATCATCTCAGTATGGGTCAAAGGGATGGTTATGATCGCCCCTTCCTTTTGATAAGTCAGGGGTTCAAGGTTGATCATGTTGATAAAAAATAGTTAAGGTGGATGATGTCATCATCTACACACTTAGGTAGAGAAGGGTTTGGTGAGGAAGGGATGTCTTCCTCAATGCTCATGATGGTAGGTGGTTTGGTTTTCTTCTTGTTGGGTAGAATGAAACTGAGGTCATGTTTCTCATGAGGCTTTATGGTCTCAATGGAAATCAACTCATGTGGGTCATTCACATATCATCCAAGACCAAATCCTTTCCAAGTGCACTTGTGGACGTATGTCTTGGCAAAGTCTGGGTTGTCCAAATAGGAAAATCTAGGTCAAAGTAAAGAAGAGATGGTAGAAGCATTAATTGGTTTGTCAATTCCTCCATAAATGAAATGGGTTTGATAGTTTGAAATTTCAAAGGGAAAAATGGCTCTAATATTAGTGACATACCTAGGTTGGTAGTCAAGTTTCCCATATTCTTGGGGAGTAGGGAAAGTGTCAAGGGTGAGGAGGTGATATTCCCCTAGTGAAAGACATTGGAATGTGGATTCCAAGTGGTCTATGGTGGGGATTTGGTCCAAAGGGATGGATGAGTAGTAGATGCCCCATTGGTAAAGGAAGATATGGATTCATAATTCATGGTCAAGGGCTTATCTTTAGTTAGTGAGGGTGTGATATATGCAGGTGTAAGGATGTTCTTAGGTCGATAAGACATGTTGCATGATAAAAAGGGACTAGGGTCATCTTGTATAGTGACAACATATCTTTTGTGTTCAAATTTGATGTAATGACTAAGGGTAGAGGGTAGGTGACCCACGGAGTGGATCTAAGGTCATCCCAACAAAACATTATACTATGATTCACATTCCACTACAAAGAAGAGCTTGGGGAGTGTGTGAGGTCCTAAATAGATATGAAGGACAACAGTTCCCAGAATAGTGGCTATGGTATTGTTGAAAGATTTGAGTATGGTCGAGGTTTTAGATATGACATTGTTTGGTAGTTTGAGTTGATCATAAGCATGGGAGGAGATGATATTAATACTAGGCCCCCCATCAATCATGACCCATTTTATATGGGTTAGGTTGATGCAGACAGTAATAAAGAGAGAGGGATCTAGGTCATCTAGATGGATAGAAGTATTTTCAAATCCTTAAAGGTAACAAAGCTGGAAATTTAGAGAGTACCAATAAAGGCTGCTAGAGGTTGAGGGTCTTCAAGTTGGAACTTTATTTATTATAATGCCTCTAACATTATTTGTAAATGATGAGGAAAAGTATAAATTAACTCATATAATCTCATATTCATGGGGGTTTGGTGAAGTTATTTGAGAATCGCTCTTCTGATTGATATAGAGGGGTTAGATTGGGAGGCAACCAAGATGGATACCTTGGGTTTGGATGAACGTGAAGAGTTTTGGGTTTGATTTGGTTGGGAGGTGAAATATGGGCATGTCCATGGGATGGACACTTTAGCCTTCCCCTTATCCTTTTATTGAGCATGTGATCGTGTGACCACATAGATAGTATAGATGGAGGGAAGATTTGGGGTAGGAGATTGGTTTTATTCCTCATCATTCTGAGGTGGGGGTAGGGGATTAGGTAGGCATTGGGTATTGGTTATTGGTAGTTGGATTGGTAATAAGTTCATGGTATTTTTCTCTATTAATATATCATCCTCATCATAGAGCCAAGAGATTATGTTTGGGAGAGATTTATAGTTTTATGTGTCATGTTTGGGTGTCCTATGATAAGAACATACTTGGAAGTTGTTATACTAGGTGGGTTTTCGGATTAGAGGGTCAAATGGTCTGATAGGAGGTAAGGTCAAGAAAGAGGCTTGTATTAACCTTTGGAAAATAGTCAATTAAGACTCAAATAAATTTTAATAGGGTTTAGAGGTTTTGGACTTGGTTGGTGAGATGGAAGTCTTTTTGGAAATGGGTTTGGTGATAAAAGGATTGGGTAGGGTAGTGTTCTTAATTGATGGCATTGGTTTTGGTAAGTTTGAAGTTAATAAAGCAAATATAAGAGGTTTTATGGTAGGTGGTTTGGTTATTAATGGCTCAATGAAGATGGGTGTGTCAAAAATAAAGTGTGATAGTGTACCCAATAGTGGGGGTTGGGTTTTGGTTGAGACAATCGACTTCTTAATCAAAGTGGAGGGATGAGGCCCTAAAATATAGGGCAAGGTTTAGGGAAGTATAAGTTTATCCCTTTATACTTTTAGTGTGTTTACCTCCTTAGTGGATTTGGTTTGGTGTTTGGTTGGTGGGTTTGGTGAGGTTAGCTCTACTTTCATAGATGGATTATTAAGGCTTTATGTAGGGAAGACACCAAGCTTTCTAGTTGGTTTGGTGGGTTTGGTTAGACAGGATGATTTGGTTGTTTTGGATTTGGTTTCTTTGTATGGTTGATAAATGGTTAAGTTGGTAGAGGTTTTTATGAGTTTGGTTGATAAGATAGGGGTTTGGATAATAGAAGTGGTAGGTTAGTTTGTCAATGAGGTGGTTGAATGTTCTTATTTAGAGATATAAGGGATCCCCAATTGCTACCAAAAGGTGTCTCCATCCACATTAGGGTTGGAGATAAATTCCAAATGTTGAAATAGCCTAGAAAATGGTTTATATACTATTTTTTCTCCCTAGGTGGTGGATTTGAAGGATAATCCCATAGGTTGAGAAAAGGGAATGTTAACCTCATCCTTTTCCTCAATCAAAGGATGTAAGGTTTGGATAGGTAGTTCCTTTGTTAGAGGTACATATATGGTGTTTCCTCTTTGAGAATGATCTCCAAAGGGGAAGTAAATTTTTTGGTAGTTGAGGGAGAAGGTAGAGTGGTGATGGTTTCTTGTTTGGGTATGTCAGTTGAAGGAAGGGTAGGTGACTCCACTATCTTAATAAGTAGAGGAGGGGAAAAGGTTACTTCCTTGATTTGGGTTTCCAAAAGAGGAGAAGGTAACTCCACTACCTTAATAAGTGGAGAGGGTGTATAATAAGTAGATTAGGTGGTAGGTTTTTTAATAATGAACATGTCAAGAACCATATTGATAGTATGGGCATCATGAAAATACTCATCTTTATTGTTCTCATTTTTGGTGGGTGCATGATTTGAAAAAGGTTGTCTAAAAATTTCAAAGGCTTCGTTCAAAGGTACATTAGGGTTTTCCAATTTGAGTTACCCCTTTTTAATGAGGGTTTAGACAATGTTTTTGAAGGTATTACACCTACTAATGTCATTCCCCACTACTTAATGAAAAGTACATAGGTCATTATCATTGTATTAACTAGGTGTAGGATGAGAAAAATCAAATTTTTGAGGGGGTTTGATAGGAGGAAGATGTATAATATTAGCTTTTAAAAACTTCTCTAAGACCAAAGCATAATATTCCCTAAGTAGATTAAATTACTTTTGATTGTTTCAATTTTGGTTTCTCATATTTTGATTTGAGGAGTTGGAGGAATTTGATTATTTGATGGATGGTGGAGTGGTTTTAAGGAAAATCACATTCACAATTCCCTTGCTCTTGTCATTAGTGTTAGTTTGGTTGCTTGGTTTAGAGGAATAAGTCTCATTGGTTTTGTAGGTAGATTTTTTGTTTTTCAATTTTAACTTTCCTTCATCAATGGCTCTATTTTCTAGTTTACATTCCATGGTAAAAGCTTCATCAAATGTTTTAAAAATATGAACACACAACGTAAAAGTGATGTGCTTGGTACATGCATGAGTAAAAATTTATATTAGTTTAGGTTGGGGTAAAGAGAAGGAAAGTTGATTGATTAAGCTTCTCCAATGAGCTACAAAATCAGTAATAGACTCATCATAAAATTGCTAGATAGAGTATAGGTCAGTGATGGAAACTTTCTTGGAGATGTTTATTGAAAAGTGATCAAAGAAATTTTGGGCCAACTGGGTAAAGGAGAATAAAGAGTGTTTGGTTATGGAACTATACCAATCTAATGTTGGACCAGATAGGGACATAGGGAAGGTATGAAGGAGGAGGACATCATCATAGGTAATCAAATAAAATGCATGCTTAAATTCCCTGAGGTGTTTTTGGGGATCCTCCTTACTTTCAAATTTAGAAAACTTGGGAAGCTCTACTGAGGAGGATATGGTTTGATAGGGATATATGGGTGAATGGGTTTGTTTTAGATCTAGTCATATGATAAGATGTTGTGAGCTCCAAAAATGGATGACTCTAAGGTAGTCATTTTATCCATGAACATTTTCATCATATCCATTTGGGGTTATACACCTGAAAGGTTGTAAGATGCATATTATTGTGTTGGTTGAGTGACATAATGGTAATTGGTAAGGGTTTGAGAAGCTACCACATATTTATATATGGATATAGGTGGTTTGGTGGATGAAATTGGTTGGGTAGTAGGTAGAGGTACATGCCCTTGTGGGTTAAGGATGTATCCTAGGTTTGGTGAAATAGGAAACTATTGGGTAGAAGCGATGGTTAAGTTGGTGATCAAAGGAAGGGTAGTGACCTTTATGTTGATTGGGGGTAAGGTAGAAGGTATAAGCACCATAATATTTTGAAGTGGGGTAGTGGTTAGTAGATTGGGGGTAGTTGAAGGAAGGTTGACAATGCTATTAATAGGTATTTCCATGGTGAGGGGAGTATAGGTGGTTAGTGGTTGGGTTGCTCATAAGGTGGAGGAGTTGGGTGGGGGTGGAAGGTATAAGGGTGTTTGTAAAATGGACAATTTGGTTTTACACAATAGTATCAAAGGAATTATTGGTAGATGAAGAAGCTTGGGTAGCCATTGATATGGTGGTGATTTTGGCAATAGGAGTGTTTCTCATAAGGTGGTAAGGCATGCCATAAGGTGGGTCCACAAGTGGAACCAAAGCAAGGGTATGGTGAGGCATGGTATTAAGATAATGTTGAAGGGACACAAGGTTGTTATCTAAGAAGTTGGAAAAGTTGGTATCTCCTTGGTGAACATCTTGAGGGAAAGGACTTCCTGAAGGATGAGGAGAGATCTCTAGTTTAGAGATGTACTCCATGGATGAGGATCTAGAAGAGGTTGATTGGTTTGGTGATGGGTCTTATTATGCTAGATTCTTTTATTTTTAGTGATTCAGAACCATCCAAGATAAGGGAGAGAGAATACACAAACAATCTCACCACTCAAATAGAGATAAGATAAGAAATAAGTAAGGAAACCAATCACACACTAGAAAGTACATTAATTCCTAAAGTTATTTTTAGTCTCTCTTTTCGATTATAGCCTTAAGCTTTCAATAAATAATGTGACTCCACTTGGGCTAATAGAATAGGTAATAGAAAAGAAATCTATGGATGGTTTCAGGTTGTTTAGGCTCTCAAAAGTATTTGTATTAGAAATCAATACATGACTTAGTATTGGGGCGTACCCCCTCACTTCACACACCACAACAATAAAGGTGTTGAGTGCTTAGCCAATATATACCAATTTTTAGAGTTTATATTCAACTAGAGAGAATATTTGGTCCTCCCTTTGGTAATGACCTCCAAGTAGGATTGTTGGGAAAGGGTAAGGTGACCACTAGGTTATGGAATCCTAGCCAGGCCTTATTTCAAGTTGTTTGATGTTTGATTGATGTAGGTGGTTTGCTTTAGTGTGTGAAACAAGTGATGCTATGATATTATTACTTTAATTTAATTTAAACTAAATGAGCTAAACTTGTAAGTAATCAATGTATGTAACTAATTTTAACCCCAAAAAAATTCTAATTTCTTTATGAGCATAGAATATGGAGAAGATCATATATATGCAAAGAAAAAAAACTCAATTAGAGACTCAAGGTCCTACTAAGCATGCAAGAATGTTTGAGTGAATTTGATCTTATATTTCAATAAATGAAGAAGAAGAAACTAGATATGGGTATGGTTGAAAAAACTATTTGATTGTGCATGCATTGAATCAGATGATTATGAAGAACTCATCTTTATCTTGGGAAGATGACTTACAAATAAGATAACACTAAATAAAATGGTTGGTTAGATAGATAGATAGATAGGTATATTGCCTAGCATTAGCTAGATCTTAGAAGCAAAAGCTTTCTTGGGGGTTGTCAATCCACATGTTTTAAAAAATTAATTTTATAAAATAGAATACAAGTTACTTGCATCAATAATCAAAAGATGTTAAAATTGAACACAAGAAATGTTTGATAAATAAATAGACTAAAATGAATAATATAGTAATTAGGTCAATATTAATGCTAAACAAGTCAAGTATGCTTTAGAAAATAGGTTGGGGGTCTATGAATAGGTAGATGAAAAGAAAGTGGGATTTGGTTGAGGGTAAGTGGGTGAAAATAGCTTTCTATTATTTCTTCCCATAGTGACCATCAGTGGTTGAGGTGACCATCTATGATTGAGGTGATTGTTCTTAGTTGGGGAAACCATCGATGGTTGGATAGACCATCAGTGGTCAAGGTGGTCATCAATGGTTACTATGAATTGGGTCTAGGTAAAAAGAATTTATATTGATGAGATCATAGAATTCAATTCTAGGAGATGGATTTATGCTAGGATGATTTTGAAATACAAACAAAGTGACTGAATCATTAAAATAGATACTTAGCTAACTAGACGTTGGTCATATTAATGGTTGAAGCGATTGACTCATTGGTAGAATCTAGTATGATTTAGATAGAGTAAAGGTACTTAGATATCAACCTAAGGGTGTTGGAAAATCAGCTCTCTATCGTGATGGTTGAATTGTTGGATTACTAGAAGAACACCTAAAACAAAAGCTTTGGATGCAAAATCTCTTGATATTTTTGGATGGATCCCCTTTCACCTCTTTCTCCTCTCTTCTTATAAGAAAGTAAGGAGAGGTAAAACAAGACATTATCAATGGGTTCAACTTGATGTCTAATTTTATCTTCATCATGCATGGGCTTGCACACTAATTAGACATTATAATTATAGGAAAGCAAGTCAGATTTAATGGTGAGTTAAATTGGTTTAGATAGTTGAACCTAACCATCAATGGTCTGGGTGACCATCAATGGTTAAGGTGACTATCAACAGGCAAGGTCCAAGGTCAAAGTTGGGTTAAAAGGTGGCTTTAGCCAGTAGGATAAAATGACTAATGTTAGGTTTAGTTTGGGGTTGAATGGTGTAAGTTGGGTCCAAGGGGGTCTTGAGGTGGTCTAGGCAGATTACAACATTCAAAACCATCATCTATAGATTTCTGGTGTCTACAACAATGTTTAAATTATCTACATGTGGTGTTATATAGTAATATTTTTTTATGGATCCACTTCCATCATTGCACATAATTATTATGGGTGATGGTCATACATTTGACATATCTTATAGTATATTTTATCGTCGTAGATTGGTAATTGAACTAGTGGTCACATACTAGCTGGTATTTATGATATTATAATTATTACCATCCTCTTTTGCATTTACTAATACAAAAACTTAGTCCTATAATGTCCTTCTATATAGTATATAGTTCACCACATTTTGGGTCATGCATAATTAACCTTTGACTATGATGACATGTAAGCATCTCCCTGTTCTAAATTTCTTGTTTCAATTGTGATTGTGCCCATTATTGTTGTAACCTATTCACACTTTATTTTAGGGAAGAGTTTTTCTCCCTCTACAAATATTATGCTTATAATTAAGAATATTTCTCTATAATTTCCATAAATTTAGTGAAAATATTTCCATCCATAATGTCTCTTAAATATGGTACTAAACTAGAAACAAATGATTAGACATGTTTTTCATTAAGTAGTTATTCCAAATTCTATGTTATCTCTTTAAATAATTTATAATAGTATTTTAGACTCTCCTTATCATTTTTTATTAGCTACAACATCTTGGTAACACTTTTAATGGATATATCTATAAATTAAAAATCACCCTTAAAGGCCCTTTTTACATCTAAACAAGAATTTATGTCTTGTATTTGTCTTCATGTACCATTCAAGTTCATCATCTCTCAAGATCCCTAAAAAGTTGAACAAAATTAATTTTTCATCAGTAATATTATGACTTATCCAATAATAATCTAACACAAATAAATGTTCTTCCACATGTTTGGTATCTTTATAAAATAGGTGAAACTTAATTCTATTTTGAGTCATCTTTGAGGAAGTTGACTTCATACTTGAAATGTTATTTCTCCAAACCCTTGAAATAATTTTTATAGAACTATTAATCAAACTTATTTGTTGGGTATCCTTTTTTTCTTACTAAGGCTCTAATTCTACCCTTATTTATCTTCGTTTCTCTTGAAAATACTTCTTTCTTAATATATTTACTTGATTTTTTAAAAAAATTATTATATTTTAAACTTATTCGTTGAATTGGTTGTAGATATATTCTAATCCATCTCTTATATATACTTTTTTTTTTTAGTGAATGGGTAATCAATTCTAATTTTAAGTGGTATAGGGTATGGAATTTGATCCAAAGGGTTCATTTCCTTGTGTGGTCTCTTTTGGTTGGAATTTTTTTCTTTGAAAAATGAATATATTAATTAATAAAACAAGAATATGGTAAAATGCTAATCATACAAAAAAGGGGTGGAAAAGTCACACCCCACGATCATATCCAAACTGAGGGTGAAAACACCTTGGGAAATGTCTAAAAGGTGATTAATAAATGACCAAACACAAAAAAATGTCACATTAATAGTTAAATAACTAATCACAAAGAGAAAGGAATAGAAAGTAATAAAGAGGACAATTAAGCATCCATAGTAGACATGGATGTTAGGGGAGGTAGTAGATATGGAGGCTCCTGAGGCTTATCACCCCATCCTCCCAGAGCAGGAGTATCTATGTCTGTAGGTAAGGGCTCCCAACCATTAGTTTTTTGAGCTTATAATTCATCATCTTATTGTCTTTTTGGAGAGAACACTAAATCCAGTTGCATAAATTTGCTTTGGGGGGGAGGACCCCAACCCTTGTTTTCACCATCATGATTTGGGAGAGGAGAACCCCATCCCATGCCATCACCTCCAAATCTAGAAGAGCCACTCAGACCATCACATCATGTGGAAGATTATTAAGGTGGTGATTGACAAGGAGAATGAATCATGTGTATGGTTTTGGAATGTTGTCATCATGGTCCCTATCATCATCCTTAAGGAGGCATAAGATAATGTAGAGGCTCAATAGGTTCATGGCTAACCATGCATGGGGAATTTCCCTAGTGTTTGAGAAAACACTAGAGGTGGTTAAGCTCTAGGTGGACTTTATAAGTTTGTATTTGAATCTAAAGAGTAACATTAGATAGAAAAATAATTTTGTTAATAATAAAAAAACTGCATTCCATATCTTCATGCTTAAAGAAATCATAATTTATAGCTTTCCATATTTGACATAAAATATTAACTTTAAAGATCTAACATAATATATTATATTTTATAAGCAACAAAGTTGAATCTCCCAAGAAAGCCATTTTCAACATAAAGAATTTAGGTCAAAAAGGCTAAAAGAGGGAGTAAATCCGATGCCATTCATATTATGAATGAGATTAAAACCAAAAAAGGTGCTTAAAAGTCTCAAGTTACCAACAATCTAAGAAAATGGGGTTTAAGACCCCTAGATGCTTGAGCTAGTCACCCATAAGCAAACCCTGATAGAGTAGACACCATAAAAAATGAGACTTTTTGGATGCAATGATAACATTCCACATAGTGTTAAAAACATTTTCCCATATCCCATGATTGGAATGGAGATTCCATCTAAGATTGAACATTTCTATTGAGTGAAGGGGGTGGCTATAGGCCAATTCTAATCCTTCCACTAAAGAGCAAGGGAGTTAAACCCTATTTGTATAAATATTCATCAGGTAGGAACCCTTGAATTTTTTCTATAGCCTCTACATCTAAATTATTTGAATGAAATTTATTATAAATTTTCTACCAAGTGAGCCAAGACTAATTCACCTTTAAAAAGAGATCACCTATAGACTTCACACCTTTTCTAAATAGTCATATTCCTTTAACCCAAGAGACTAAGTTTTGACATAGTAGATTGCACTCAGGGCGAGGAGGTTGAGCTCTTGCCTTCCACACGCAACAATGGAAACTCCCCTCTCACCTATGGGACTGGTGAAGCAGGAGGGGAGAGTCTCTAGGTAATGGCTAGCTCCCTTTTATGCATCTGATTTGTTCTAGTAAGTGCTAACATATATATATATATATAATGGGGGGGATGAAAAGGGAGAAAGATTGCAGGAAAACAAACTAGTCTAAAGGAGGTGATGCACCAAAATGATCTGACCTTCTCACACTCACACTTAAAATTAGACAAACACATACATACACTTTAAACTAGCAAAAGGACCAGGCTACAAGAAACTTAGCAGGGAGGCTTTAATGGAAAATACAAAAAAATAGAGATTCACCAAAGGTGCTATGAAAGGCACACTATATAGTAATTTCTTTTATTATGCACTTACAAATATAGCTCTCCTTGTTAGCTACAGAAATGGCACCTTATAGACACTAGGTATGTTGGTGTTGAACCTGTGGAAGCATCAAGAAGTAATGACTAAACACAAACTAACACTCAGACATACATAGATATATCTAACCAAGATAAAGTCAAAAAATGCATTTATTGATTCAGGTGAAAATTTGCCAGGGCTACACCTTACAAATGTGGAAGACCCTTTCTCAAATGACAAGTCTCCAATATATAGAGGAAGAAAAGAGGCCTTTTGGCATCCTTTTTACAAGTGACCCATGGTAGGCACTGTGTCAACCACTAAAATAACTTCTTAAATTGACACCTTCTTGCATCACTTGGATTGCTTCATCTGTTGCTGTGCGATGGCCATTCTACTATCAAGATTTGAATTTATGAGCTATGTCATTTTCCTACTCTACAGTGCATATTGAAGAAAACCAATCACGTCGATCACTATTGTGCCTCTTTGATGACCGCATGGTAGGCACTATGTCAACCACTAAAATAACTTCTTGACACCTTCTTGCATCACTTGGATTGCTTCATCTGCTTCTACGTGATGGCCATTCTACTATCAGGATTTGAATTTATGAGCCACACCATCTACCTACTCTTTGTTCTCTAGGCTCTTTGTCCTTTTTTACTCCTTCAGCCCTCAAGAGTGATCTTTTGGTGGGTTGCCACATTCTTTGGGCTCATTTCATGGTTGGCACTCAAGCATTTAAAACCAATGGCTTTTTTACTGGCTTAAATTTGACGTTCGCACACCCGTCACCCTTGGACTCTCCTTTGGCTTCCTGCTTTGCCCCTTTTTGCTAAGAATGAATCTGCCCTTGACACATGTTGTAGTCTACTACTTGGGCACTTAGAAGACACTTTAAAATGTAGACATTGACATGTGGCAGCTTCTATTGAGCTGATAATGGGATGTGGCAGCATTCGCTTACATTAGAGGGCCTTTTGAGAGTTAGGTATAAGTTGACACATGGTCACTTTTGTAGAGACTTTAGCTACCTTAGAGAAATTTTTGGGCCCTTTTCTAGTTCTTTGTGGATGCTAACACTTGGCACGCTCTACATAGCTCTTAATAACTCATTCAGGTCCACCACAGTCTTATTTAAAGCCAACAGGAGAAACCCACAGATGTTACCACCTATTGGCTTCTATCGAGCCCTATATGGGACACATGACACATTTTATTGCTCCTAAAATAGCATGTTGAAGTCCTCCATGGTTTCCACTTGGTGCTTTCCATGCTCTGGCTTCCATGGTGTAAATTTGATGCTTTTCGGGACATCACTATCCTTAGCAAAGTTCATCAAGCCTTTTTCCCACTGCTTTTCTGCTTTGGGCCCTTTGGCTACCCTTCGTAAGGGCTTCTGGACCCATCACTTCCCTCTGGTTGTAGGGCACACCCTTGAACCAACCCATTAAACCAAAATTTTGTCAATGGTTCAATGGGTCAAGACTACGCATCGAGATGATTAAACCATTTGCTTTGAACTGAATGCCGCTTAAACTAAAATAGTTGAACCAAGCCATTGAACTAATTGGTTGAACCAAAAATGGTTCAATGCTACATGCTGAGACCCTCTGAATTGTTCACTGGATCTCCTTATTGAACCATTCACTTGAACCGGTTCAATGGTTTAAAGCTACGCGCTGAGCCAAGTCCTTGAACTAAACACTAAACCTAAAGCCACTTGAACTTTTTGCTAATTTTTTTTGATAAACTAAGTGCTAAACTTAGCTGATTAAACCAAAGCTGAAGAACTATCAATTGAACCAAAGCTTGAAATGAAGTGATGGTTCAATGGTTTGAAGATGCCGACCTTCCTTGTGAATTTCTTCAAACAAAAATCTAAAGAAGCTTTGTAAAATCTTGCCCTCTTTGCCTAGTTCATCAACTATCAAAATAAAACCTGTAGAGTCTATATAAATCACTAGATCTATGCAAAATGAAAAATGAATTGGCCTAGAATAACAGGGGAAGAAGGGGACCAATTTTTGGCCTATTGGGCGAAAAATGGTCAACACTAAGTTAAAGGAAAAAATTTAAAAGTTTAATCAAGGCAACCACTAGAGAGACTAGGAGTTAATGGATAGGCCATTCCTGAACCCCTCACCTATCTAATTAAGATGAGGCTTAAGCATCTCCCATGATTTTAATAAGATTTGAAAAATGAAGGTATTCTTGATTTTAATGGGCACTAGGGTAATAAGAAGGGAGTGAAGACCAAAGCTTTGTCAAGCCTTTCTAACACATGGAAGCCCTTGAGAAATATAATGAAAAAGAATAATATTCTAGTCTTCATCACCAACAAGACATTTAATAATCCATTTAACACTAATATCGAGGCCTTGAATTTGAATGGCCAAAAGACCCAGGCCACTAGTTTCCTTGGGTCAGTAGCATATGTTTCAAGAAACTCTATGGAAGACCTTATGACCCTCATAATTAGACCATAGAAAATATCTTAAGATTTTTTATAGTTTACTATACGCCACATTAGAAGGGGCCCAACATGAATAAGAGTAAACATGAGTAGATACCAAAACTTTGGAATAAATCTAAAACTTGCCTATAAGATATAAAGGCTTTGTGATCTAAAAAGAAATTTTTATCAACACTTTACACCACATAAGACCATAACATAGAAGGATAATCTTGAAAATCAAAATGGATGCCAAGAAACTTAAATTTCACCCTTGGAATAAGAAAATGATATTGGTATCCCTCTAGCCAAGGAGGTTTGGGACCTAGAGACTAATAGTAGCATTGAGTCTTTCTCAATTGGATAGATGAGCCTAAATCCAAACAAAAAATATGGATACATTCCATATCTTTCTTAAATCGCTCTTTTTCCTCTTTAAGAGTGAGAAAAGAGTCATCTATAAAATGGCCATTCAACAACTATTTGTTAGACTGAGGGAGGGAAATTCCTTTCACCAGACCTCTAGCAATGTAATTAGCTAATAGGTAGCTAAAGCCTTCTACTGATAGAACATATAATGAAGGGGATAAAAGGAATCTGTTTTAGATATAATGATGAATTTTAAACTAATAATATTGGATTTTAGTGATTGTAATACATGCCCCAACATTTTGGAAGAACATATTTACCATTTGAACAAATTTGGGGTCAAAACCAATGCTCTACAACATGGATAAAATAAAGGGTCACTCAATATGATCATAAGCCTTCTCAATATATCTTGAAAAATAAAATTTTTTGATCAGATACATGATCCCATTCCATACATCCGTAGATAATAATGACACTATCCAAAATGAACCTGTGTTGAATAAAGCTAGTTTGTTCACTTCTGATAGTTAAAGGAATGATATGTTTGACCTTGAGGGATAAATCCTTAGAAATAATATTATAGGAGATGTTAATTAGATTAATAGGTCTCCAATTGGTGATAATTTTAGGATCATCAACCTTGGGAATAAACTTAATATTACCCCTATTTATAAGGAGTCCCAAATATTTAGCTGAAATAGCTTCAAAATATATTATATGAAGATCAGGGCCAATAGTATCCCAAAGAGTCTAGTAGAATTCACATGGGAAAATAACAATTCCTAGAGCTTTTTCAACTACCATTTACTTAACTACCTCATGGAGATTGCTAAGAGATAAGGGCCTATCGCAAGAGATCCTTTGGGAATTGAAAACTTTGTAGGTCACAACATGGAGGCATTGATGGAGATCCTCTTCCTATTTTGGAGAGGAGTATTGTGATAAAAAATGCCATGGTAGTGATGAAAAAAATCTTGTATAATGTCAAGAAGTTTGGTAAGATGAGCATTTCCTTCCATGACAGCTTTAATTCTATCATCAACTCTCCTAAAGTGGAGAAGGGAAAATAAGTCCTTAGAGACTCTATCACCTATTTTAAACCAATGAATGTTATTTCCTCTATATTTTTGAGCCTCCTCTACTTTAATCTTGTGGCACCAATGTGATACTTGTGTTGTGGAGCTAAAAGCTTCACCAAATGAGTATTTTGAAGGTTGCTGGTGTTACACAGTCACCAGCATCAGTCAGGAGCGACTAACGTCAGTTAGAAGCAGACCAAGAGATGCCAGCGTCGGTCATGGATCGGCCAATGTCGGTCACAAACAAACAAGCAGGAACTGATGTCAGTTACCTGTGCATCTAGAAAGCTATTTTTGTGGATAGAACAGAATGTTTGTATGTTAGGATTAAGTGATAGTCTTAAGTCTGCATCTCTATTATTAGTAAGACTATTTAGAGCCCTTGATTAGGAGGTGCATCTAATGGTTTTAATTGTATGCTCATGTTTCCTAATTATTATATAATAGGATAGATCTTCTTAGCTTATTATGAATTGGAACAGTACAATGAGGTGAACAATAGCTTGTGTTAGCTGTGTGTTGTGACCTATATTGAGAGAAGATTACTCTTGAGGGAAGATTATTGTAAGCCCATAAAGTGGAAGAAAGAGTGTGATCTCTTTGTTGTAATTTCCTTCTGTAATGAGTTGAATACAATTGTGTGTTGCCTCTCATATTTTGTGTTGTTTCTCATTGATAGTTACTTGTACTTCTAGTTATTTTTGCATCTTAAGTTGCTTATATAATGGTAATCGTGTGTGCTCTTAATTTTGACAAGTTGTGTCAGAGCTTTGGGGAACCTAGGTCCTATCAAATGGTATCAGAGTGAGGTTGGAGGTTCTCAGAGCGAGTTTTAATAATAGATGGTTCAGATCTAGTTAGTGGTTTTTTTATTACAGGTTACTCACAGGGGTTTCTATTTGAGTGGGAGTATAGCAATGGCAAAAGAAGGTAAGCTGAGAATGAAGAAATTCAAGCAAAAAATTAACACCACAAGGAGTGTGGTGGGTAGTCTTCAGGATTCATCTTGAAGAGGAATACAAGCCAGGATGTAGATTAGATAATGTACTAGTATAGGTACAGGTGCAGTTATTTATCTCCAAGTGGGAGATTGTTAGGTTGTGGAGCTAAAAGCTTCACCTAGATGCAAACATGGAGGGTTGCTGAGTGTCACAGTCACCAATGTTGACAGGCCACATCAACGTCAGGAAGGGGTTGACAGAAAGCAACTGACATCGGTAGGAGTTGGCTGACGTCGGTCACCTCCAGTTAGACAGGGACCGACATCGATCGCCTATATGGTTCCAAAACTATTGTTGATGAATAGTTAATTAGTTGAATGGGTTGTTTGCATGTTAAAGACTGAGTTGAGTCTTGAGCCACTTGTCTAATTATTGTATGCATGAGATCTATATAATAGACTCCTGGGTTGTTTTGTTAAGTGTAGAACTAGGAGAGTTCTTCCCATGGTAGAATCAAGTAGGATTCTTCATGTATGTAAGATCAGGTTTGATTGGTAGGGTGTTGCAAGATCATGGAGGAGATCTACATGTTATAAGTAAGATCAGGTTGGTCTGTAGGGGTGTGTGTATGTGAGGGTCAAAAGGAGATCAGTGGGGGAGCAAGATCCAAGGTGATAGTAATACATCAAGGAACAAGATCATGGTGAGATCTACTTGGAGTACCAGTTCGTACTCAGTTGTACTGGCAGTATAATGAGGTGAACAATAGCTTGTGTTAGCTGTGTGTTGTGACCTGTATTGAGAGAAGATTACTCTTGAGGGAAGATTACTGGTATGCCCACAAAGTGGAAGAAGAGTGTGATCTCTTTGTTGTAATTTCCTTCTGTAATGAGTTGAATACAATTGTGTGTTGCCTCTCATATTCTGTGTTATTTCTCATTGATAGTTACTTGTACTTCTGGTTATTTCCACATCTTAAGTTTCTTATACAATGGTAATCATGTGTGCTCTTAATTCTGACAAGTTATGTCAGAGCTTTGGGGAACCTAGGTCCTATCAACTTGAATTTGAAGTTTAATATTAAAAGGATACATCTTCAGTTCTTGTGAAACCTAGAGATATTCATAGTTTGTAGCATTATGTAGACACCATCAAAAAGAGGCCTCTTGTTTACCATATATTTGAATAAATGTGGAAGTATGATCTAGATCATCTGAGCACCGATAGATCCATCTAATGTCTCCCTCTAGTTAGGGAACTAGATTCTAAATTTTAATAATATGCCCCACCATTATTTCATGTTTAAGGTGGGAAGTATTGAGATAGAATTAAGTGGAGGTAGGCTTAACTTAAGGCATCATCCACTCAATATTAAAATAGATAGGGTGATGATCTGATACAAAAGTATCGAGGATGATCAACACTAGTCAGTCATGTACTGGGGTAAAAATTAAAAGATATTTTTTAGCTAGCAAAGCTTGGTCAAGCCATTTAATCACCTTATCTTCTCCCTATCTAAAATTGGACCAAGTAAATTATGGTAGCTAAATTTTCCTCTAATAGTTATTCAGATCAAACACCTTGAGTTTGTTGTGTATATAGAACTAGGATTGTCATTCACAAGCACACCAATGCATTAGGAGGTGTCCTTTATCCTTGGATAATTATACCATGTTGAAATCACCATATAAGATCTAATGCATGTTAGAAAGAGAGTCAACCAACCATATCCATGAAGATGCCTGTACGTCATTAGAGGCATACAAGGTAAACAACCCCATGATGTAATTATTAAAGTGAAAAAAATATCCAAACCACTTGATGGGTGGGGTCCAAGCCCCAAGAAATTATGTTTTGAGAAAGCTTTAGAGACAAAAAAGTGATATCCCCATCATGCCTAGCTTCATCCTTAGTAGCCTTACATATGGCCTCAGGCCAAATTATTCATGTTGCATTCTATAGTAAAAATCCAAAAATCTTAAACTCTTACAAGTAGATAATTTTCATACTACTAAAAATATAGTAACTATTACTAACTTCATATTTACATAAAGGATCAGTAAGGCCCCAATCATTTTAAGAGTAAACAATTATTGGGAACCATCGAGATGCATGTCATTATCCTCTATGAGATCTTCAAGCATAATAAACTAATTATACATGGGTTTTTTGGGCATGTATTTATACATTTTAAATGGTTGTCTCTTGTGATTCATATATTCCTCATCCTTAGGAGTTAAAGAGGGACTTCAAGAGTGTTAGAACACTATTTTGTCATCCAAAGTGACCAAAATACATTCCTCCTCTAAAATATTCACCTTAAGAGAGGGTTATGATGATAGAGGTTAGGGTGTAACCTCAACTAGAGAAGCCACTACTTGTGTAGTATGCATAAGTGGGGGTGAATCTTTATTAGGCAAAGTATTTTTGCTAGTAGAAACTAAGGCATGATTGTTCCCAATAGGTCTATATGAAGAAGCTTATGGGCTACCACCACCTTTTGAATATTTATTATTTTTTTGTTGGTGACTGTGGCCCAATAATCATTATTTTCATTTTGAGGTTTGGCTTCAGGACCACCCTTTTCTTGAGAAGAAATGGGTACATGCACCATCAAAAGACATTCCTAGATAATATGATCCAAGGAATGACATAGAAAGCAAGTATTTAGGAGATTGATTTATAAAAAACACTAAAAAAATATATTATTTCCAATTTATCTATTAATGGAGTCTTTTAAGTCTTAGGATAAATCCACTTTAACATAAACCCTCTTTTGAGAATGAGCCATAAAGAACTTGGTATACTCATGGCATAATAAGAACCCTATGGGTTTTATGAGATGGTCAATAAACCCCCATAAGGGGAGAGGTAATCCAAGAAACTCAACCCAAATGGATATTTTAATCTTTGCTTATTCTAAAAATTGAAAATCCTAAGTCCAATGAGAAAATACAACCAAGGTGTTGTGAATAAACCAAGGCCCATGGTTAACAATGGATTTGTAGTTTTCTAGGTTGGAGAAATGAAAAAAAAATCCCCTGGTAAGGTACTAAACTCTTTCCAATTTAACTCCATAGCCTTGCCAATGGTTGTGGACCCATTATTTTAGAAGGATCTCAAGGGGGACTAGACCCATAAAATAAGTAATCAAAGTAAAATTTACAAAAAAATGGTAGGCTTTGTCAAATTTAAGTATATCCAAAATAACATCAGGTAATGGAGAATCAGAATCAATAGCATTACCTCATGGAAGACTTTCAAGATGAATTTCCTCACCTGTTTTGAGGACATGGTTAATTTTTCTTGCTCTAGCTTTCTCTGCATATGATTATAGAGCAAGAGGTGGTAGTCATTTAAAATAAGGTACCCACTACCACCTAGAGGGTGAGTTACTAATCAAAATTAGAAATAAATTCAAACTAAAGCAAAATCCTTCCTAGATCCATGGCAATTGGTAGTATGACTTTTTAAAGGCTCATCAATGTAGAGCTTCAAAACCTCATGATTGGATTTTTTAAGCAAGGTGTCACTTCATATCTCTACTCCTCTATATTCTACTTATATATTCTCTCCATATATATTAATTTGATTAAGTAATCTCTCTTCTTTTAAATTAACTTATTCATTATCATTTCCCTTCATTTATTCTACATTATCTTCAACATTGTATTCTTTTCCTTTTAATATAGTGTTCCTTATTTTTTTGTTTTTATTAGAAATTATTTGTCCTTTTATTATATATTATTTCATCTTCATCAAAAGTTAAAATATTTTATACTATTCATTTTTTATTTTATTGTATCATCCTACATTGATTTTTTCTATATATTATTTTATCTTATCTTTATATTCACATGTACTTCCTTGTTATCCCTTATTACTCATACACTCTATATGATATTTATCTCCACAAACTAGGATTTTGTTCTTAGGGTTTTGAATATTTATGCTGTCCCCATGAGTGTAGATTAATCTAAAATTCCTTGTTGCATGTCATTCATAAATTTTGGTGGCATAAAGTACAAATTTTATTCTATTTTATTCATTTCTCTTTTTTTATTTTATGCCTTCCAATGGTATTTTTTTATTTGATGAGGTAAAAGACAAGTTTGATAGGGGCCTGGAACCACCAGCATGCAGTACAAGAGTGTTAATAGGCCATAAATAGGGCTGAGGAGCCAAAAAACAAAAAAAATATAATACTAGAATGAGAGCATAAAACAAGAAACTAGAATAGAATTAGGAGGAAAGTCCCTCCTAAGGGTCTTCAAATTATTTAGTGTCCTTGATTGGAATGATCTATTTTTTCCTTAGAAACTTTTGCTTGAGTGTAGTTCGTGGGGCCTTCAGCATCTTTCCTAGGAAACATCATTCAAGGGTTCTTTTTTCCTTTAACCTACATGGGGGATTGCTTAGGGGGGACCCCCTTGGGGAAGCCCTGAGGAGAGGATTTTTAAAAAATTGGTGATTGAAAGGTAGGGGACTAAGTGGGTTGGGCAAATTGGACAAAATCCTTCCAATAGTATTTATTATAATTGAAATTTTTTAGTTAGATTAATGTTATCTAAATTTTTAATATAAGGATCTTCACTAGTAGAAGTTCTATTATTATCTTATATATTTATTATTATCCTCAAAATTCTCACTTCTTTTATTTTCCTTTGTATGTTCTTATTAGATTCTAATCTAATTCTTTCATCATCCATTTTTTTCATATTTCTTCATTTGTCATATTTTTCTATAAACTTTTCAATGTTGTTATTTTACTATTTTATCTTTATTAACTAATAAATGTTTAATCTTATATTCATTTATATTCCCCCTACATCCTATATAACCTCCCCTAACTATTTATACTGGATACTATGATAAGAAATATTTCTTCAAGATCCCCCTTCTTTTTGCATGTCATCCCTAAGGTGCCTAGCCCCTAAAGAAACTATTTTCCTTCCTTGACCAATTCATTATCTACAAATAAATAATAGATAAGAAGTGACATTCTCCTCAAAAAAAAAACCTCATGAACTATTTGGAAAAATATCTTTTTTTGAATTGAAGCTTGTCTATCTTGAAGATCTCATATGATCAAAAAGGAATGAAGTGTGATTTCAAATCAGTAATCAATCCCTTGAGTCCAAGGTTCATCAATTTCTACAAGAGTATATAACTTATATGTGGTTTGATTGATTGGTTTTTTGATATAAATTATAGAGCATTGTGATTTTTTAATATATCTTGGAATTGATGGCTAAAATAATTCCATAAATGTAACACAAAATTCTTCATCATGTGGCTTGAAAAAAATTTCTTTGACATTTGGTTTTCATCCATCATTTCTTCATGTTTTAGAGTGAACTTTTTGAGTAGTTTATCCTGCTAATATTTAATTTATGTTGACAAGGATTAAAAAACTCTAGTGGATACTTCCCTCTGGACATTATATAACCAAATTATGTGTGGAGCCACCAAAGATGGATATAAAACATGTTACTTAGATATAAAATTTTATGTGATTTGAGATGAGTTTAGTTATATATAATGTTACATAGAGATTAACACTATAAGTTAATCCTTAGTTAATATGTGATTTTATTAAATTTTTATTTAGTAATTTTATTATCAATTCATTCACACACACTGTACAAAGTGCATACATATTTCTTACTTTATCTCTCTTTATCCATATAAATAAGTGTGAAATATTCATTACAGTTTCCATATATATGTACTCTATATCTCCTACTCTTTATAACTATACTATTCATATCATTTATAACTTGGTATATTAATTACACACTCTATTATTATCTATGTATTACAACATTATGATATAATTACCAATAAAATACCTTTTATACCTAATGGTCATGTCTTATGGGACATGCCTCTTATTTATATAAAGTTTCTTCTATTACCATAAAGTGTCAAACCTTACCATGTTTCTCAAGACAATATAATCCTCTATTCCATTGACTTGGAGATGAGTTATGTTGCTATTATAAGTCTATATTTTTTGTATTGGTCATTTCTATCTTTTGAATAATCTTCCTAAATATTAATAAAACTGAACATAAATTATACTACTTGCATATTATACATAGGGATAAGGTTCTAGGTATTCATATTAAAATGGACTGTTTGATGTAATTTATGAGTTTTTGATTATAAAAATGTCTAAAAATAAAGTCTAAATGAGGTATAATGCTCTTAACTACACCCTTTTTATGATTTTCAAATATCTCTTGGAGTGGATTAGGGTTCAGAGAAAGGAGAATGAATTTTGGAGATCTACAAATCAATTTAACAATCTAAAATGTATTTCTAGTTAGTGAAAACAAACTAAGGTGCTCATAAATTTTTAGAAATATGTGACATCATATGACCAAAATTTAATCCTACTACTGAAATTAAACCTTACCTACCTAGATTAGACTGATTAATTTTTGTCAATGCCAAAAAACTGGGTAGCTTAATTTTAATTTATTTTACACTACTCTTATCTATACCAATTTTTTGGATTTTATCTAGGACTACTAATAAACCTATTTATGCTCATTTTAAAACTCTAAAAATATACATTTTAGTCAAAATTATGTCAAGCTTCAAAACTATTTAATTCCTAGTTATCAGTACATTCTAAATATATTTTTGTTTATATATCATTGTGTTTTGAGTATATTTGTCTTATGTAACCCATTTTTATGATCACAATAGTGTATCATTATCATAAACCCACTTTTAATCAAACCACTTTGATATGTAAAAACTATAAATTATCTTCTTAATGATTTTTCATGTGTTTTAGACTATTTTTATGTGCCTAAGGTTTATTCAACTAACTATTGTGTTTTATGTGTTGAACATAACTTTTTGTTTCTTCATTTTATTTTCTATATCTTTGATATATGTTTTATATGAATTTATGAATTTATATGTGTATTTAATATTCCTTCATCATACTTTTTATATGCCCTTTTATAGTGACTACTCTATGTGTTTTCTTTACTTTATTTTGATTGATGTGTCTCTAATGTATTTGATGGGCCTATTATGTCCCTAATGTAACCACATTGTCTTATTTTCATTTTATGAGTTTTATGTGATTCTAGTGTTTGAAGTATTTTCTATGTAATTTCTCATAGATTTAACATGTCTTGTACCATGATTATCCTACTCAAATGTTTGGTGTTATTTTCAATCCCATGATTTATATCACACACAATACTTAGGGGCATGGGAAAAGGGGGTGGAATTCATATTTCATTGACTTATATAGGGGATGTACCTAAGGCACTTCACTTATTCCCATAATGGAATATATTGAAGATATTACATAGGATATATATATATATATATATATATATATATATATATATATGATTATGCTTAAAAGTGTGAAATATTTAGATATATTTTCATAACTTAGCTCCACACATGGGTATTATAACCATCTATGACTCAAATCAAGTTTATCACTTTTATTTTTTAGTATTTCATATTATTATTATTATTTGGTGCAAACACTAAAATATGGTATTAAGTACTTGAAAATGACAAGCTTGAGATACATTTACCACACATGACTTGTGCACATAAATATTGTCCTAACTCTCCATCTCACTCTATCCTAATGCTTTTTATGGGACTAACCCTTCCATTCTACTATTATAACCTACATGAACCTTGTTTTTTAATTCAAACCTACATATTATCATGCACAGACATGCCCATATGATCATATTAGTACTCTTATGCATGGATCAAAATTTTCATATTGGGTGTGTATCTCTAATCTATACTAACCTAATCTTAATGGTACCAACCCTCACCAAAAATTGGTAACTTTTCAAATCTAATACATTGTTATGGGTTAGCCCATACATTTTCAATAAAGTAGCATAATAAATTATATATATATATATATATAAAATTTATTATGCTACTTTATTATATATATATGGGACACATCTAAACACTATTCCACATTGAGTAAAACTACCATATTCCACCCAAATTCAAAACTAATCACTAGGATAATTCATAATATAATTTTGAAGCATACCAAATCCAATTTAAATCAAGAATCATTAATTACATTACCTCTTGTGCATCTTGTAAATAAATCAAAATACTAGTGTGCCTATCACAAAATGCATGGATTCATAAGGATAAGTTTTTGGGATTTTAAGAGTAAAATAAAAAATATCATTCATAGTGGTGATCCAACATTAGATGCATCCATAAAACCACATCCAAATGTAATCACAACTTTTACAATTGAACAACCTACTCAAACTATGATTACAACTTCTAAGGAACAAGTGAAAATGAATAAAAGGAACATTTACAGAAGGCGCAATTAGATAAGGAAAAAATAAAAGAAGAACAAGAAGAGAAGCATAAAGAAAAATTATAAAGGGAATATATTGACAAATATAGATTATAAAAATTAATTTTATAATAAGAAATGTTGCACAAGTTACAACAAGATAAGTGAAAAAAAATAAAAGATAAAAAATGAGTTTAAAAAGATGTTTATTAAACAAGAAAGCCTTCTTAAAAAAGGGTTTCTTAATAAGGAAGTTAAAAATCAAGATATACCTAAATAGGTTACTTTCACAAGTATATTTTCAAAGGATACAAATACAAAGTGTTCATCATATCTAGAGTTTTTGATCTGTAGGCTTCATATAGAGGGCATGCAATATACTAATGTGGAGATTTGATGCTCATGAAATCAATGTTTATAACATGAATGTACTAAAAATATCTTGGATATGATAAATAACACTTGGATAAGGATACTTACACTAATTCATTCATTAGATAAATTAAATACCTATCACACTTAGTCCAAAAACATGTTCATTTTCACTTAATATTTCCCCTAATTTAACACAATACAATAAAATTATAGGAAGATCATGTTTGATAACAATGGGTGTCACACTTGATAAGGATCATGAGTATGCTACATTTGAACATGAAAGTGTGATGGTTACCATTTTAAGAGATGAAATATTTGTAGCACAAGAATAAAAAGGGAAAAAATCCCATCCACTAATATTCTTGAGTAAAGTCATCTAATGCAATCACAGTAAAGATACACGATAATCATAATATATAACATATTTGAAATAATGAGGGATCATAAAGTTCAATACCACAATATGGTGTTGTTGGTTTTACATATTCTAATATAGATGAAAAAGATGATGAGAATGACATATCAAAATTTTAGGTCCAAGGAAATCACTATGATTATGATTATGATTATGATTATGATTATGATTATGATTATGATTATGATTATGATTATGATTATGATTATGATTATGATTATGATTATTTTTGTGACCAATATGCCCTATTTTCATAATTTTAAATGAGGGCCCATTCTAAGCTCTAATTCCACTTTCATATCTTATTTTGAAATTAATGAATCCAAGTCTAATCTATAATTAATTGGCTTAAGTCTAAGTTTTTTAATTAATATGAACTCTTGATCTGATTCTAAACTGACCAAACTAAATAAATTTTTCCACATTTTCTCTATTAATTTGATTGATATCTGAGTCTAAGGGTCTAAATGGACATATTTATTAAAGTTAAGTTGCACATCTATTTATCTTTTATCTCTATGACGTTCATTAAAATTAATTTTTCATTTGATTTATGGACTAAATTGGCTAATTAGAATTACATAGTTGTGTGGTCTTTTCAAGATTATGTAGACTCTATAGGGCCACCTTGATAAAGCAATACTTGATCCTGATCATAAATATCATATGTATACGTAGTCATTTTACAGAAGTTTTCTAACAAGGCCTTTGTCACAAGTCTCTTTTATACTTAGATAAATCATCAAATTTAAGAGTGGAATTGCATTTTGAATCCTAATGGATAGGTCTCAAAATTTTGTATTATAGAGGCTAGGTACTAAGATTTGAGATAGTTCCACATCTCGATATCTATTTTCCTTGTAAAGTATTTTTAAAATAACTAATTTTTTTTTATTTTGGCAAGTACATAAGTTTGTAGGATTTGGATGTGTGTCTTCATATCACTCTTATGTGGCTTATTTTCAAGGTTTTAAGTCATTTTCACTTTAAAAAACAACATTTTACCACATGACTTCATCTCAATCACCCATTACTATCGACTCCAACAGCTAAGTCAAAAACCCTGTAGATAAGCACAGACCACCCACATGGTAGTGTCCTACTCATATGGAGCTTATAGACATAGATACACATTGTGAGGCTAGGAAAACCTTTGTATAAGTGAGATCACACTAATTTCCATGATCTTTCTTATTTATGGTTCATCAATAATGCATACATAGTCAAATATCAAAGATCTTCCAAATAAGTGTAGACCATCTATGTGGCACCAACCCATTAAATTACTATTTTTAGACATAATAAAATATAATATAGATCCTAAGAGACTTAAGATTACTAAGATCTATACAAGTTTTAACATCTCAATCAACTATGTCTAAAGTCCCAATATACATGTTCCAAATCTCAACGACTAAGAAAAAGAGAGAAATCATACCATGTTTTGGTATCTTACTCACTACTAAAAGAGGCCCAAGGTAAAAAATGTGAAGGTCAATCCCAAATAATAAATTAAAGCAAGCTAAGTGTCATGATATGAATAAATCATCATGGATAAATAAAAGTAAGGTTCAATTACACATTAAATAGATATGTGTCAAAATAAGTGATCAATGAAGTGATTGGGGATCCAAAATTAGTGCAATTACACCACGTGTTTCACTCTAGATAAATCAAATTTGAAACATGAAAGTGGGACCTAAAATTATTATATAGAGACATTTTTAATTCTTAAAATGTATAGGTAGTTAGAAACATCAACAAAATGCCATGAAGGAAAATTATGTGTATGCCCCCCACACTCCTTGAGCTTAATAACTCTAGCAAGGCATGCTCTTCCAAGAGTCATCTATCAGTTTTCAAAGATTTTATTGAAAATATAACCTCTATTATTTATCATTTAATCTTATCAAAGCCTACCATAACCATTAAGAGGTGGTTCATATCAGAGCTCATCTTGATGTTAGTGGGCCATGGGATTCCATTCTATATTATTTATTTTAAAACACAAAATATTTTGACATAATTTTGTTTTACAATTTTAGGCCATATTGGCTAAAGAGTGGGATATCATCTCTCTCTCTCTCTCTCTCTCTCTCTCTCTCTCTCTCTCTCTCTCTCTCTCTCTCTCTCTCTCTCATCTCTCTCTCTCTCTCTCTCTCTCTCTCTCTCCTCTCTCTCTCTCTCTCTCTCTCTCTCTCTCTCTCTCTCAACACAAACACACACATTAAAAAGCCCGACTCTATTTATAAAAAAATGCTACCAGATTAATGCTAAATTGATTTTTTGATGTAAATGCATCTAGTTGTCTTGAAGATATTCCACTTTTTTTCTAATTTAATGTATTAACACTAATGCTAGATGACTGTAATTTGTAATTTTTTTAGTGTTCAAGCATTAACTAGGATGTGCTTCTTACTATTTTAGTTAAGTTCTTTGATCTTTTTCATTTTATGTGAAGTCTATAAGGATCTTTGTGTAATTAAATGTATACCTATTTGTACTTTACTCATTAAATGATTCTTACAATCAAGCATTTACCCTTTCTCATAAGACCCTCTCCTTGTGTGACTAGAGATTGAGCCATTATGAAACTTATCATACAGTGGGGTAATTATAGATGGACACATTTTAGTCTTAGAAGTGTTTGTGTTAGTCATTTACATAGAATAATTTATTTTTTTCCTACCCTATCTCTCTTTATATGGTTTTTTTATGAACAAGTGATTTTTCCCCTTCTTTAGAAACTGTGAAGTTAATAAAGTAGATCTCTAAATTTCCACCTGTTGGAACTAGCTTGACTAGAAGTGTATAGGATTTATTTGTTAGTGAGAAAATTGGTATTAGACCTCTAGTGGTATTACTTTATCTCTTAAATATATATTCTAAGTATCCTATTTAATGGATCCCAATACCTATAATTCATGCCTTGGCTTATCTCAATACTAATCCTAAAATAAGAGGACACAAGTCACCTAATTATTCCCTAAACTCACCCAATGCATTTAACCCATAGGTTCTTATGGGATTGAGATATTAAACTAAATAAAATTTGGATCTAGAAGGAGGGCCATTAAATAGAATATTTTTTCCCATCCTTTACATTTTCCCATCTTGTTGTGTGCCTAGACTCACAATAATAGTTGGTGACATAAGGAGGTAAACCCTTCTCACTATAAAACAAAGCTTTAAGTTAGTAGGTAAACCCTTCTCACTATATAACAAAGTTTTAAACTAATAACTTATCGAAAAGCAACCTAGAGCCTACTATATGGATCAATAGATCCCAATTTGGTCTTGGATAACTAATATATCCCCATTACATTTCCATAGGATAAATAAAATTGTTAAAATTGAACCAAGACCTATGGTTACACCTACTAGATCATCTTCTCAATTTTTCCCCAAAAAATTTATACCTATGGTTGTACCCATGGAGTGGTTGTTCAAGTGTACCATTGACATTCCTTGAGTTTCTCATGATCTACCTAGGAACCTAGAAAAGTACCTCCCAAGATTCACACTAGGTGTGGGGTATACCACTGAGGAACATGTGAATTCATCTAAATGTTAAAATTGAGAATTTTGCCTCAATGATTTTACCATTACATTATATGTAAATTATGTATTAATGTTTCCTAAACTTTCCTAAAGGCTCCATAACAATCTATAACTAGTTAAGAATTATGTTCTTCACCTAGTTTAGGAAAGTCACTGATCCAAGTCTATTATACCAATAGTTTTCTTGTAGAGAAAGGGAACCCAAGGAGCTTATAAGGAATTTAAATGCTAGGTTTTAAAATATGTATAATTGAATCACTATGATATATATACCATATGCCCAGCTATCCCTCAAAATGTAAATAATGCACTAGATCCTTAGATAGCTATGTTTCTTTATAGAGATAGTTTAGTGGTAGATCTACCCATAAGTTATGTTAAGGCCATCATATTAGATATTAAATTAAACCCTCATGATATGTTGGGACCATCCATCATAAATATGCCTCCAAGTATGCCTATTGTAAATCCCCTCTTTATCACTAGCTAGAATATACCCATGCCATAGCCAATGTTAATGATAGACCAACTTCCCTTGAGACACACTGCTCGTAATCATTCCTTAGGCTTCCTTAGCCAAATCAATAATAAATTATCACCTCAATCTCAAAATAAAACATTGGTTACCTTTATGAAAAATGATAAAATCTAACCCTAAGACTCTATTGAGACCAAGTTAGATATTATAAAACATGTGGTATAAAACCTCATCAATGAATTCTTAGGTCTCTAAAGATAATTTATAAATAATGGTAGTGATATTTCAAATAGGAATTTAACTTGCCAAAGATACAACCATCCCCAAACAATTATAACAACTAATTAGATCCCTCACCTAATAAACTACCTGAGATCAACATCTATGAGTTGGTATTACCAAATTGGTCTTGTGTGCACAATATAACCCAAAATGGAGAGACTGACTACAATAAATTATGTAGCACATTCAACATATTTTAGAAACATATGGAAGAGTATGAGATAATCCCAAACCACCCAAAGGCTACCAATTAGACTAAAACCTCTAATGATTTAAGATCCATAATCACTATTGTGATGTTAAATACATTATATTTCCCTATCCATGAGGATATTGAGCCAAAAGATGTCACATATAGTTTCCTCTACAAACTGTTTAAGCATTAAATGGTGGATTATGAATCTAATGATTGGTAGTGATGATTTATAGTTTTGATTTTATATTTGAGTTGGATATACATATGTAGTTTGGGATACAATTACATTATTTGTTTCATGATTAGTATCATTATTGACAACTATTACATATGTCTTGTTATGTGTCTTGATGATAATAATTTATTTCATTGTTAAGTTTTTTTTTATTCACTAGTTTATTTATGGTTATATGTTGATTATTTCTATGATAACCTTAGACTAACTACCTATAATTTAATTGAGGTGGTTGCATGACAATTTCTCCCTCATAATAAGTATAGAGGGGAAGTATCATTAGAGAGGGGGGTATATACATCAATACTAAGGGTTGAGAGGACTTATTTTTAACTTGTGCACATGACATCTAGTTGCATGATAAAATGAATATTTCTTGATGTGGTTGTTTGGTAACAATTGAGTCTTGTTTGCTTTTATTTTCATTATGAGTCACAAATGCATGAGTGTGTTGATCTGTATGGATTATTTATGAAACTCACATATATGGTCACATTGTGCTTTTATGATATAAATTAATAAATTTATTGACTCTGTTAGGTTGATTGATTTATCTAATTAAACTATGCCTTTATAATCTTGATTGTATTTCTAGGTATTGACAATTTGAGTGTTATTTATCTTGTTTAGATTTCTTAATTATCTTGATTTGGATATCATTGATAATGGGGGTGAAAATTCATAAGTTTAAAAAGAGGTAAAATAACATAAAGCAAATTGGTTTAAATAGTCTTAAAAATCTTGATATTTAGTTGGTTGTTATAATCAATGGCATCATGCGTAGTTGTAAGGTAATAAAATTATGTTGTTTGGGAAGTTTGTGATTTAATATTATGATTCATTATCATATTCATATTTTTTAAAGTGAAAAGAGAGAGGAAATATTAGGTTTATTTTGGTTATACAAATTTTCATGGGTATTCACTTAGCATTTTAAAGGGGGAAAGGGTTTTAGTTTACCACCTTGTTTGGATATGGAGTGATGGACTGTGATTCCAACATAAGTAATGGAGTGGCACATTAATCAAGGGAAGTTACATGATGATTAGTTCATAAAATAACATGATAATATGGAGGTCATGGAATACATGCATGGACTAAGAAAAGAGAATAATAATTAATGCAAGAAGAGAAAATAGGGCACCATGATAGAAGAATAAGAAGGAAGGAGAAAGATCAGCTATAGGAAAGAAAGGCAACCATTCCATGCATTGAATAGTAACCTTCAAAATTCTAGGTTGGTTTTCATTTTGTAGTTATAAGATTTAGAAATAATTAATGTGGATTTTTTGTACACATTTTACTAAATTTATTAAATGTATGAAATGATTAACTCTAACAAAACCCTTATAATAAACCCTAGGATTTTTATGTCTATAGAACTGAGGATGGAACTCAGATCCACCCTCAAGCCTATAGAACTAAGGGAAGAGTTATATGTAACAAAGATCTGGCCTATATTTTTTATTTTGATATTTGATACTTAGTTGTCATGGCATTGACTTAAATGTATTAAATGTCTCTTTTTTCAAAAATCTTTGATCCATTACTAGTTTATGAATTTTACTTCGAATGTTTTCCATCCTTGTATACTTACATTAATTATCTCTTAGAGGGTTTTTTTGAAATATATAAAAGAGAATATAAAATTTGAGTATGTTTTTATAATTAGGACCTATGCTTAGTTTATAACTATTTATCCATGATTATAACAATATTGATGTTTTCACATAAAACTTTTACACATGCATAGGTATTTATCTATACACGTGCACTTGATTCTACATGAATATTATGACCAAGCTTATAAATATTATACAGTTTTAGGTCATACTAATAATCCTGAGTGTTATAAATATTTTTTAGAATGGATCTTAATTATTTAATTTGGTGTGACATGTGTAACTCAAGGGTGATAGAGACAAAAGAATATAAAGTTATATAGATATAAAATATGCAAGAATATGTTTATATTTGTGTGTGTGTGTGTGTGTGTGTGTGTGTGTGTGTGTGTGTGTGTGTGTCTGTGTGTGTGTGTTTGTGTGTGTGTGTGTGTGTGTGTGTGTGTTTATGTGTGTGTGTGTGTGTGTGTGTGTGTGTGTGTGTGTGTGTGTGTGTGTGTGTGTGTGTGTGTGTGTGTGTGTGTGTGTGTGTGTGTGTGTGTGTGTGTGTGTGTGTGTGTGTGTACACTTATATGTTTACAAAGGAGTGTTAGTAGGCCTAAATATGATCTTTTTGATATTGAAATCAATGTATAAATATCTAAGTCACTAGTCATTAGGAAAAAACTTACCTTGACTTATTAAATCCATTATAGGCTAAATTGAGATTAGTAAGTTGACATGCAAATTATAAATGAATATTTAGTTTACATGAAATTAGAAATACCATATGAATTTTTATATAAATACATATAAATGCATTTAAAGAACTTACAGACCTATATAATATTATTTCATGAGGAAACCTGGGTGTACATTAGACCTTTAGAACTTATGTTATCATTATGCATAGATGAATGATCACATACACATATATATATGTATAAAATAATTTCTTATGCAAATAGGAATAAAAATGAATACATTAAGCTGTATAAAGTCATACTATTATTTCAAATGATCTATGCATAGTTGATAGTAATTATAGGAAATTTTGGGTTAAACATAAGTGATTATTTTACTATGGCTATTGAGTTATTGACTATGTTTAAAATTTGTCTCCTTGAGTAAATAAAAATTGATTATGACCTTGTGTATATAGTATATACCTATTTTCAGATGTCATGTTGGTTGAAAAGATTTGTTGACAACCATAATTTGACTATAACGCTATTTTAATAAGATTTCTTAAACAATACATTATGATGGAATTAGCGGAGTAGAGATGTATAAATAAGCTTATAGGAAATATATTATATAATTTATTATGAGATTGATGCAAGGGAATAATTTTGATCTCTCTCTGTGTGTGTGTGTGTGTGTGTGTGTGTGTGTGTGTGTGTGTGTGTGTGTGTGTGTGTGTGTGTGTGTGTGTGTGTGTGTGTGTGTGTGTGTGTGTGTGTGTGTGTGTGTGTCTTGTTAATTCCACATGAAGGGGGTTTAGGGAGTTACTATTTAAAATTTGTATTTTGTTTTTTTTGGGGTAGCTACCTACCTACCCATAACACATTTATTGAGCAGTAACAACAAAATGAATAGGAGAGAAGTTGAGTGGGAATTTTTGAATTTAAAAATACATATTTGAAAGCTTTAATGACCATTGTAGTGATACCCTAAGCTTTAGGCAGGATTTTTAGGGGGAAACTTCTAGATTTTGGTAGTTTTTGAAGAAAAGAATAGAGAGCCAAAGAGAGAAGGATATAACAGAGCAAACAGGAAGGTTCAAAATAGCAACAAGAATACAAGGACAATCAAGAAAGAGAGGGTAGAAAAGAATAGCTAAAGCAAAAGACACAAGAGAATAGTAGTACACACGTAAAAGACAAAGAGGAAGTAAGTGGAATACTAGAGGGAACTCTGTTATACAAACATTTTGTAATTACATATAAAAGAGTGTAAACCATTATCTTTTGAATATAATATAATACCATTGTCTTAATAGATATTGTCTCTATGTTTGTGTTTAGGAGTGTTAAATGTGTGTAAATTTCTACTCTAAAATTTAGAGTTTTGATTTGCAAATTTTTAGTCTTTTAGGTTACTGAAATTCTAGATAGTCACCTACAACCAGCACTACAAGTACCTATAGCAAAAGTCTATTTTTAAAAGCCATCTAGTTATTGCCTCTATAACTAATATTATGCCTCAAAAACTTGTTATAAGATGTAGCATATGTTTTAACCCCTATAGAGATGGTTTGAGTTTCTCACAACAATGCAACCTTCCATTTTTTGCCTACTTGCTTATTTTTAAGTGGATTTTAGGTGCATATAAGGGAGGTGGGTGTCATCATCATGGTATCAAAGCCTAGTTATAGCTCTAGGAAGAAGGATAGTGGCCTAAGATTAGGGTTACAGTAATCCATTTTGAATTTGAACTATGGGTGTGTCTCTACAGTAAGGGATATTATGGCTAAGAGACTACATTAAGAGGAAAAAAGAAAGAAGCTAAGTTAGAGCAGCAAGATGCCACCAAGGAGAAGCATGGTAGAGGTTTTAGCTATAGAAATAGTAGTAAAAATAGATGAGGTGCTAAAAACTCTAAGGGGAATACAGGAAAGAATGAATCCAATAGAAGGTGGAATGAGAAGAGGCAAAGCACATGAAGAAAGTGATAGTGAAGATGATGGAGTAGAGATGGTTGGACAAGAAATTGAAAATGCAAATGGATATATAGATGTAGGTGAAATAAGGATTATAAGATCTATTTCCAACATTGGGAATGGAATAAGGGTAGAATTACCAAGCTTATCAGGAAGTTTAGAACTAGATGAATTAATTGACTAGATAATAGAGATGGAGGAATGCTTTGAGTATGATGAAGTAGAGGACCCAGAAAGAGTAAAGGTTACTCAAAAAAGGTTGAAAGGTCATGCACCACTTTAGTGGAAAAAGGTGCAAACTAAGAGAAAAAGTGGTAGAGATAAGATAACTCAGTGGGATTGAATGGTGAGCAAGATGAAGGCTAAAGTATTACCTAGTGATTATCATCTTAGACTTCTCAAGAAATTGTAGAATTTAAAGTAAAGGGTGTTGAGTGTGAAGGCCTATACATAGGAGTTTTATAAAATTTCCATCAAATATAGTCATAATGAATTGGACCTTGAAAAATTAGCAAGGTATGTTAATGGATTGAGATTGAACAGTCAAGATGAACTAAGTATTATAAGGTTGTGAAATGTGGAAGAATCATACCAGTTGCTTTAAAGTCTAAAGAGAAATTAGAAAGGAAGAAAGTAATGAACAAAAGTAGAGGTAGATTCAGCAAATATAAAGTGCATCAACATAAAAACTACAGCCATGATAAGGAGGCCAACCCATCAAAAAGTCAAAATGAAAAAGATGAAACAAGGTCAAGACCATACCCCATGGGAGGTAGAGGTGGATATGGAAGAGGCCAATGTAGATGCTTCCAAGTCACATGTTTTAACTATGGGCAGTTTGGACATAGATTTTATGAATACCCAAAACATAGACCAAAAGGATCAAAGAGAACAAGAGCAACAAGTGCACATGTAGCAAAAGAGGATAGTGAGTCTACAAGGTTTGTTAGTCAACCAAATGAACCTAAGACAGGAGAAACACTTATGAAGAAGAGGACATTGTTGAAGCCAACCAAGAAATAAGATGAACCTATGCAAAGGAAAAATGTATTTAGAATAATATGTAAATCAGGTGGAAAATGCTACAAAGTCATAATAGATGGTGGTAGCACTGATAATTTAGTTTTAGTTTAAATGGTTGATAAGTTTGGGTTAGAAAGGATAGCTCACCCTACCCCTTACAAGGTTTCATGGTTAACAAAAGGGCACCAATTTTTGGTTGATCAGCAATGCCTTGTGAATTTTTGAATAGGCACATATGAAGATGAGGTGTGGTGTGATATCATGACCATGGATGTATGTCACTTACTCTTAGGGAGGTTGTGGTAGTTTGATAGGAATGAAAACTATAATAGAAGGTCAAACACTTACACATTAGAGAAAAATGGAAGAAAACACACTCTCACACCATTAGAAACCAAGGAAGAAGAGGTAAAAGGGGGTCTAAGAATGTTTATAGTGATAGGGAAGTAATTTTTAAAAGATATTAAAATAGGACTATGTTTTGTAGTGGTTCCCATGGAGCTACATGTAGGTGTAACAACTAACAATAGTGACATGCCTTTAGAATTAAAGGAGTTGATTGAAGAATTTGATGAAATTGTGTCCAAGGATTTATCGAAAGGGCTACCACCTATGAGGAGCATCATCCATCATATTGATTTGATTCTAGGGGTAAGTTTACCCAATAAGGTAGTATATAACTTGACACTAGTAGATAATGAAGAAGTGAAAAAACAAGTATAGTATCTATTGGAAAGAGGACTGATTAGAGAAAGCCTTATCCCATGTGTAGTACTAGTTGTATTAGCACCAAAGAAGGATGGTGAGTGGAGGATGTGCATGGACTCAAGAGCCATCAACAAAATAACCATAAGGTATCATTTTCCTTTACCGAGAATGTATTATCTCATGGACTATTTAGGAAATGCTAGGTATTTTACAAATATTGATTTAAAAAGTGGATATCATCAAATTAGGATAAGAGAGTTTGATAAGAGGAAGACTAATTTTAAGACCAAAGAAGGGTTGTATGAGTGGTTAGTAATCCCCTTTAGGTTAAAAAATGCACCCAGTACATTTATGAGGTTAATGAATGAAGTGTTAAAACCATTTTGGGGGAAGTTTGTGATTTTTTATCTTGATGATATTCTAATTTTAACAGCAACAAAGAAGATCATTTATTGCATATTAGACAAGTCTTGCAAAGGCTTAAGGAAGAAAGGTTATTGGTGAATTTGAAAAAGTTTAGTTTTATGAAAGATAAATTGGTTTATTTAGGATATGTCATATCACCACAAGGGCTAAAAATGGATCCAAAAAAGATAAGTGCTATCATTGAATGGACAACACCTAGAAGTGTACATGATGTTAGAAGTTTCCATGGTTTAGCTAGTTTTTATCGCAAGTTTATTCAAAATTTTAGTGGTATATGTGCACCCATAACTAAAACTATAAGGGGAGACAATAAAGAGTTTAAGTGGATAGTAGTAGATGATAAAATTTTGAGATTTTAAAGAAGAAAGTCACTGAGGGACCAATATTAGCATTACTTGATTTTGAAAAGGTTTTTCAAGTGGACTGTGATGTAAGTGGGATAGCCATAGGAGTAGTTTTAAGCTAAGAGGGTAGACCTATTTCATAATTTAGTGAGAAGATTAACAATGCCAAGAAGAGGTATTCATTTTATGACCAAGAATTATATGCCATTGTGCAAGCTTTAAAAAAGTGGCATCATTATTTACTTCTAAAAGAGTTTATTCTCTACACATATCATCATACTTTGTAATTTATTAATAGTGAAACCAATTCGAACCAACAACACTGAAGTGGGTTGAATTCCTATAAGGATATACTTTTGTTCTCAAGCATAGAAGTGGGAGTTCAAACAAAGTAGCAGATGTATTGAGTAGAAGAGTAGCATTGTTGACTAAAATGAGAGTTGAATTAGTTGGATTTGATGCTATGAAAGAGTTGTATACGTATGATTTGTACTTCAAGGCTACATGAACACAATGTATGGAGCCTATTAGTGTGGATAGGACACCTTAGATGGATTATTTTATACAAGATGGAATGTTATTCAAAGGACCAAAACTATGCATACCACAAGGATCATTGAGGTAGAATTTAATAAGAGAAAAACATTATGGTGGTTTAGTTGGACATTTTGGAGCTGATAAAATAATGGCATAACTTAGTGATAAATATTTTTGGCCAAAAATGAGGGTATAAATTAGAAAATTTGTGTAAGGATGTCAAATTTATCAATATGCCAAAAAGGGAGTCAAAATACAGACCTATATCATCCATTACCCCTACCGAATAAATCATGGGAAGATGTGAGCATGGATTTTATGCTTGAACTTCCAAGAACACAATGAGGTAAGGATTTCATTTCTGGGGTTGATGATAGATTTTCCAAAATGACTCATTTTATAGCATGTAAAAAGATAGATGATGTAACACATGTATCAAATTTGTTTTTTATGGAAGTTGTTAGATTACATGGTTTACCAAGAGGTATAGTTTTAGATCATGATACTAAGTTTGTAGGAAATTTTTGGAGGACACTTTGGAAGAAATTAGGGACTAATTTAAAGTTTAATTCTACATATCATCCTCAAATGGATGGATAGACTAAAGTTATTAACTATAGCTTGGGAAATTTTCTAAGATGTTTAGTTGGAGACAAGCCTAAGCAATGTGATTTTGTATTGTCTCAAGCTAAGTTTGCATACAATGACTCAGTCAACAAAAGTACAGGTAAGAATCCATTTTAGATTATTTATGGGCATAGTCTTAGAGGTATTTTAGAATTAAGGGACCTTGAAAATACTAAGGGATATAAGAGAAGTTTTGAAGGAGAAGAGTTTTCTAAATATATATAAGAATTGCATCAACAAGTGAGAGAAAAACTCAGTTGAAGCAACCAATAATATAAAGAGAAAGCTGATTTGAAGAGGAGAGAAATAAATTTTAAATTTGGAGATATGGTATTGGCACATCTATGAAATGAAAGATTTCCCATCCATGCCTATTAAAAACTTAAGTGGAAGAAGATTGGACCTTGCAAGATCATTAAGAAGTTTTCACTGAATGATTAGGATTTGGAGCTACCTAAAGGTTTGGAATTCTCTCCAGTCTTTAATGTTTTAGATTTATATACTTACCATGAGGGAGAGACATCACAACAACAAGAAAAGGAGAAAATATTACCATGAAAATGGAAGGAATAACAACCTAAGTAATCACATGAGGATATTAAAGATATTTTGGATTCAAGAGTGATTAGGAGGACAAGGGGTAAAGAATATAGTGAATATTTGGTGAAATAGAAGGGTAGAATAGCGATGAATGCAACATGGTTAAGCTCAATAGAGTTAGAAATGATCCAGTTAGCACAAGATGATAAATTTTTTGACCCTTAGCAAAAATACCTTCAACCCACAATAATAGAGAGCTTTACATAGTGAGCAGGGGCTCACAAAACTTTCTAGCCTGGTAGTTTGATGTAGGGGCTCACAAAACTTTCTAGCCTGGTAGTTTGTTAATGCCACATGAAGGGGGTTTAGGGAGTTAATATTTAAAATTTTTATTTTGTTTTGTTTTGGGGTTTAGGATAGATCATAGCAAGAAGGAAGGTTTAAAACAATAAAAATCATACAAGGACAATCAAGATAGAGGGGGTAGAAAAGAATAGCTAAAGCAAAAGACACAAGAGAATAATAGTTCACATGTAGCAAAAAAGGAAGAAGTAAGTGGACTAACAGAGGGAACTCTATTCTATAAACATTTTGTAACTACATATAAAAGAGTGTAAACTATTATCTTTTGAATATAATATAATACAATTATCTTAGTAGTTGTTGTCTCTTATTTGTGTTTAGGAGTGTTAAATGTGTGGAAATTTCTGCTCTAAAAGTTGGAATTTTGATTTACAAGTTTAAAGTCTTTTAGGTTGCTAAAATTTTGGACAATCACTTACAACTAGCGTTATAGGTACCTATAGCAATAGTCTATTTTCAACATCTATCTAGTTATTACCTCTGCAACTAATCTTATGCCTCAAAAACTTGTTATAAGACCTATAGCATGTGTTTTGACCCCTGTAGAGATGGTGTGAGTTGCTCACAACAATGAAACCTTCCTTTTTTTGCCTACTTTCTCATTCAAAGTGGATTTTAGGTGCCTAAAAGGGAGGTGGGTGCCATCAGAGATGCATAGATTACCATGTTCACAAAGAATTGACATCATTTATATATACCCACTTAAATGGAATGTTATGGAAAGATATTTCAGAAAAAGACATAACAACTTGATTCTTGTTCTAGTCTACTTAACATATTTAGTTTTGAATATAGTTATTTTTATAAATCTATGTTACCAACTTGGTGTCAAAATTATTGTAAATAGTTAGATTCATGATTGTTGTATGGTATTTATTACATGTTTAAGTTGTATTATTTTGATTTTAAATCTATATATTTAGATTGTATTTTGATAACATGAGATAATTATATGATTATGCCAATGGGTAATTCATATAACTATCCCATAATATCAAATGATAGTCATGATTTAGTATTAAAATATTTAATGTGAGTGGAATTGACATAGATTTTTACATCTAATATATATAATGAAAACTTTGGCTAAAATAATGTTATAACTGATACATTATCCTTTCAATGTAATTATAGTTTACATGTGTTTGTTGATATCATTTAGATAGATGATTGAATTCTAGGGTCTACTTGATTTTTGTATGTAAATGATAGTACACACATAGGTTTTGGTTGATTTCTCAATATCTACACTATTCTTATTTGCCTCTCTATGAAGGTTAGGGACATTTGTAATGGGGAGGTATGTGGGAGACCATTGTTCTATGGTTGAAGATGAAGCACTCAGATGATGATCTCCCTTTTTTTAGTTGATTTAACCATTGGTATTATACTTAGGATACATTCATGGATCAATGAGTTGTTCATAAATATCCCTTATTTGACTTTGTGCTACATTATACTTCATTCTTTGATAGATAGTTAAACACAATAGTGGCTGTATAAATTGTATAGTATCTTGAAATTATAAAATTAATGGTTGTAATCATATTGATATCTAAAATATGGATTATATCAGTATTTATTGTACTTGATTCCTTTTATTGTACTTTGATTAAAATTTATTCATCCTATAATTTGATTGGATTGTTTGATCACTAGATGGATCAAACTTTTAACTAGTGGCTAATATATTATAGCATTTATTACTTTAGATATATTTAGTTGTAAATCAATGGTTATTTAGATAATCATAAATGATTTTATAAGTAATCTATGTGAAAAAAAAATTAAAAAATAATGTACATGTTGGTTAACCCAATGGGGTCTTAACATTGTGGTATTATATCTTAAGGTTTATCTTTCAAACCTAATGTGCCCATTAATGAAAATCCATTCTCCTAAATTTTTGAAAAGGAGAAAGGCATGAGGTAGAGTAGTTAGTGAGGTAAATTCAAATGTAAACCCTCAATTAAATCCTAATCAACTAGTAGTAGAACAAGTTGCAAAACTTGATCAAATTCTTTTTATCATGAATGAGACTAGAGATAGAATATAATATCTAGTGAGAAATTCATGGACCTAAATAAGAACATGAACAATAAGTTCTAGAGAAACAACCTAAATAATAGGAAGTTCCTCAGGAATGGGTGCACAAGGAAGGTCACCAAGTGGCTAGAGCTCAAGTAGTTGTAGAGCTTGTATATAGCATCAATAAAGTGAACCCACCCAATTTTGATGGTATAGTTTTAGGTGATGGAGCTAAAACTTGGCTCACAAAAATGGAAAAGTATTTTGAAATTTGAAACTACTATGAAGTAACTAAGGTTGTGTGAGGAGCTTACCAACTGGATAGCAAAGCAAAATTTTGGTGGGATAATAATACGCTTGAGATGAACCTTGATTTGACTATCACCATATGGGATTAGTTTATGACTCTTTTTAGAGGATGGTCATTAACTCAAATTTATTTTGATCAAAAATTGATAGATTTATAAAATTTAAATCAAGGGGATTTGTTGGTGAATGAGTATTGAGAGTAGTTTATAAAGCTCTTAAATTATGTCATGTAGTACCAAAAGGATGATCATTTCTAGATCAAGAAGTTTGTAATGGGTTTAAAACCCTAAATTGGGTGTGAAGTGGATGTGCATGGACCATCCACCATGGATCAGGTCTTTAATAAAGTATTCAAGTAGGAACAAAATTTGAAATCACTATTAAAGATTAAAGAAACATTTAAGAAGTTTACTAGTTCTAATATACCCTTCAAGAAGAAGAACTAGAAATTAAATGGCAATTCCAAGAACCAATTCAATAGTTAGAATATAAAATTTAGTATTTTTTATATAAATAAGAAATTAAGAGGTAATTTCATAGAAGGATTTAAGGGTGATAATTAGGATAAGAGTGTAGATATGGCATCCAAAGTGAGTTAGATCATGAATTAGACAAGAAAACTCAAATAAGCATAAAGAACATAACCAAATAAGACAACTCCTTCATGGGGTTTTGCAAATCAAAAATAATAACTATTAAAAGAATAAATATACCAATAAACCTTCCCAATAGAATCCCTCCTCCAAATATGTCTCAAAACATTATTTCCCCCTTTTGATTTGGTGTTTAAAGTCTTTAACAATGATGAGTGGCTTGTTCCTCCATCATCTCTCAATGCACCAATGAAACTAGACTCATGATATTGATCAAATGTATGCCTATAGTGAATCTATCCTATTTTAAATTAATCATAATAACACTACATAAAAATATCTTGTGAGTATAATTATGCATAATAAGTTTACACCAAAGAAGCTTGAAAATATGAGTGAGGACCCTTGTATTTATATATTTTTGGAAATGATCAGGATGAACCCTGACTTTCCATCTTGAGATAAAGATATGTGTCCAAGAATCCATTCAATTTTAGAGGCTCAAATCATAGGTACCCTCATTAATATTTAGAATAAATGGGCATTAATGAGGCATGGGAGGGGTTAAACTAGATATTTGTTCCATTTATGGCTTATAGATGCCATCCCACAAATGATATCACCTGATGATATAGATATTAAAAATCAATTTCCAATTAAAATATATTTAATAACTTCTATGGATTTTCCACTTAAGCTCTTGATTTGGATTAATTTGCTTAAGAGAGATTAATTAAATTTTATACAACACTATGGAAATTGGTTGCCCACTTAATCAAACTAGTCAAAATATCAAGATATTGGGTTGTAATTTGAATGGAGTATAATTAGAAGAAGGTGTCAATTTCATATGGACCAATTCTAAATTTAGAGCATTGTGGATGTGAAATAGCATATGCACATATCATTTACTTTCAAATTATAAGAATTCAATTATTTAGGGTGTCAAATTACATTTTTGGCATTTTGAGTCAAAATGATTGGGGAAAGACTAATGATCACATAAAATTCATTGCCCAATTTATGGATACATTAGCCTAAATTGACACTTGTATATGACAAACTCAAACCATTTAGCGTGTTTTAATAATTTTAGCCTAAATTGTACATTGTCACAAAATTTTGAGTAAGATTGACAATTTCAATACAATGGTGGTAGGAATTAGACGTCTACATTTTACCCCTATTTAAAAAGGCATGGAAAGACACTCAATCAAAGCAACATATTTTCAAATAAAAGAGTTTTTAAGAATAAGTTAGAAGTTAATGACCCTTGATGCCCCCTCGAGAGGACATATGGGGATTTAAGAGAGGGATGGACTCTCAAAAAGAGAGAAGAGTGAATTTAACCTATTGATGAGATTAAATCCATATGAGCTAATGCTTTCACATGTTTATTCTTAATGATCAAAATATAATAGAATATAATGGGCCCCAAGGTGGGGGGAAGTGGGAAGGATACAATCCTAAAGCATAAGTGACACACTTTAAACACACCCAAAAGAGGGTGAAACTTATGTGCTTAGGGAATGATCGATATGAAGATGAGTTGTAGACTTTAAAACTGTTAAAAAGAGGGAAAAATCCACATAGCTTAGAATTAGAGGAAAAAGGAGACCATTTATCTAGAGAAAGGAAATAATAATGTGCCTCAGTAGAGTGGATTCAATCAATTGATAAACAATTTTACCCCAATAGGGCTGATTTTGATCACTGATAATAAATTTTTCCCTAGTAAGGCTGATTTGATTACTGATTGGTCAAGATATGGTGCCCTAGTAGGGAAAATTGGCAAGCCTAGCTCAAGGATACAACCTAGTGTATATATTAAATATGAATCGGCACAAATGCAGATGTGAAGGTCTCATGATTGAAAAAACCATAAGAAACCAAGCATATGAGGATGCACAAAGTGATGAAAGAGATGAATAGAATAATAAAGGGTGGCTAAGTTGACCCAAGATATGTGATGTATCCAAGCACTACCTACATATCCTAAATGGACTTCAAGCTAATGTATTTCACCCAAAAGTGTGAGAAAATGGAATTAGGAATGAAGAATAGAAGAAAAATGGACCACTATTTGATTAAACTCATAGTATATGCCAAGAGATGCACATCTTGCATAGAGTCTCAGTGTTATGTATGGTGTATTGAGATTTAATCTCTAGAGTTACATTGAATTTTGGAATTAGGATCCAAAGCACTTAGTGCTTAATATAGCAAATTTAAAGTATGCATCATAAGTATGAGTAACTCATAATGATATTGTATTTTGATTGCAATGAGCTAGTTCAAATGTGAATATTTATAACTAAGGATGATGATAAAATATATACCAAAATCAAGTTACAATGATTTACATTTAAACTAAATAAATAAAAACAAAACATAAATGTAACCTAACTTAAAATCAAAAATTGGACAATCAAGATTTAAATAGGAAGAAGAATGTATAAAGACAAAGCAAGAACAAAACACAACAAAATAATAATAAAAATAAAATAAACACACACAAACAAGTTTTCATCATAATGTGAGTGTGAGAAAAAAATAATTATTCATGCACATCTGGGAGAGGCATTACTTTCTATGATAGTGCAATAAGAACAAAGAACATAAATTTTCCCCCAAGTGATAGAGAAACAACAAGACAATAAAATGGGGAGAAAATAAGAAAAGGAAGGGAGTGGCCAAACTAACTACAAATGTACAAGACAAGTGGATGCTACCTACATAGTTTTATGGTGTGATATCTAACATGAACTTTAGGCCAAATCTAGTTCTCCCAAGAAATGGGATAGAATAAAAGTGACGATAAGAAAACAAGATTGAGGTTGTAGAGGAAATAAGGAAAATGGGCTCGTAAAATGGTGAGAGCATTCAAATGAATGCTTACAAAATGAAAAGAACATGGGATTAGAATAAACAAAAGTGTAAGATAATGTTTTTGTTCTTTTTGTTGATTATTTTCTAATGTTTTTGTGTTTTTATGATAATAAATAGAAATAGACTATTAACAAAAGGCCTAGGGAACTACCTAATTGAGGAGATGTATGTCCACATGTAAGAGTTCAAATAATAGCTAAAGCTAGCTATAATGGCCCATGCTCATAAATCATCAACAATGAGAACCTATTAAGGCAACAATGCCTACCAAATAGTAGAAAAATAATAATAGAATAGTGTGCAGTGTTAAATAAATCTGAAGGACCATTCAATGGGCAAAAAGTATGTGTTGATATATTGGTGTTCACTTGTGTGTAATAAGAAACTATAAAATACTATTCAAGTTGAACTGATTTGTAGAACTAGCACTTGAATGTGTCCATAATACCTATGAGTCATAATTAGGATCATAATTGGTCAAGGAATAAAATTATCTAGATTACAATGGTCTAGGGTATGAAAAGAATATGGTTCTAATGAGAACAGTCCAAGATAAAATAGGATAAAATGAATAGAATCCAAAAGAGGACAGTCCAGGGTGGGATAAAAACAAGTCTAGTTGGAATATAAATGATCCAAATTTTTAACTATCCTAAGTCATAAAATAATATGGTTCTCATAAGAATGGCCCAAGTTAGGTCAAAATGAATATGGTCTAAGCTAGGATGGTCTAGGATATAATAATGGGATAAAATGACTTCAACATAAGTTGCCCCCAAGTAAGGGGTCTTGTAAACAATGGTTAAAAAGGTTTTCAAGCATAGAACCACTTGAGATATACAATTTTTATGAGATCTAGGATTTCTTCACCACCTAGAGTAGCTAACTGGTATGCACCCTATCCAAAGTTTGTTGTGATAACATATGGGCCTAGCCAATTAGGTCAAAACTTGCCCTTCTTATTTCATTTATCATTTATGTTCTTTTGATTCTCTTTCAAGACCAAATTTCCAATTTTAAACTCCTAAGGGATAATGCACTTGTTGTAGCTTATACATAATATTTTCTGATAGGATTGCAAGTTATCTAGAATAACCAAATGCTTACCATCAATAAGTTCTAGTTCTTGTAACCTAGAGACTCTATAATCTTCATCATCTTCAATATTATCCAAAGATACTTGTAGTGAACTTAGCTCAATCTCAATCAGGATAATAGCTTCTATGCCATAAACAAGGGAGTATGGAATGGATCTTATGGGTGTTTAATGACTATTGCAATAAGTCTAAAGGGAAAGAAAATTTTATAAGTGCTAATTACATCCAGTGTCATTGACAATCTTCTTAAGTATGGAAACAATGATTTTATTTGATGCCTTAGCTTGTCTATTGCCTTATAGGTTTATATGGTGTGGATTTCTTGTGATTGATCTTAAATTTTGGGGAAAGAGATTTAACATCATAGTTTACAAATGATCCACCATTATCAGATATAATACAGGTTGGGATACCATATAAACAAATGGTGTGGTAATGTATAAAATTGTCAATCTACTTCCCAATGATGTAAGTGAAAGGAATGGCCTCAAGCATCTTAGTAAAATAGTTGGTAGTAGTGGGAATATGTTTGTGGCCATTAGAATTGTTGGTTTTATTTTCCCAATGAGATTAAGGCCCCAAGTAGAAAATGACCATGGTGTAGTGATCATCTATAGTGGCAAAGAAGGTGTGTAGATCAAATTTCCATGTTGTTGATAAGAAACACACTTCCTAACATAATTACAATCATTTTTCTCCATATTGGGCCAATAGTAACTTATTCTAAGGAGATTTCTATCTAAGACTACATTATTAGTGTGGTCCCCACACATTACTTCATGAACCTCCTTAAGCGCTAACTTGGATTCTCCCAAAAATAAATAAGTAGCATTCCATCATAGACTTTACAATAAATCATGTTTCCAAGGAGGGTGTAATTGTATATGTGATGAAGGAAAAGTTTTTGATGATCATTGGAAATGTCAGGTGGAAAAACTTGGTCATGAAAATAATTGTAAATGTCTTGAAACTAAGGTAGTTCAGGTGGGGGATTGCAACCAACAATGATGCATACCCTTTCTGAATCTGGTAAGACATGATAAGGTTATAAAATATTTTTAATGAGAAGTTTATACTCTTTATCACTTAAATCAATCTATATCATAGACCCAATTGTTGCAATTACATCGATAGATCTGTTGTTGGCCTATGGTACTTGTTCAAACTATAAAGATTTGAAATGAGTCTTGATATTATCCACAATGTATATACACAGTCCTTTAATAAGTGCTTCATACTCAGCCATATTATTGGTATAATGAAAATTGATATAGGACTTAATGGTATATGATTGATAATTGTTGGCCTATGGTACTTATTAATGAAGCACTTATTGATATACTCAGCCATATTATTGGTATAATGAAAATTGATATGAAATGCCTTGAGAATCAAATCCCCTTATAGTGTAACCAATAATATGTTGGCCCTAGATCTGTAGGATGTAAAGGATCCATCAAAGTATAGCTCCCATTGTTTAGGTTCTTGTAGTACTTTTATTGTCATAATAGAACCATCTAGAAAATTGAATCTAAGTGGTTGAGTGTCTATAATAGGGGATTTTACAAGTTGATTTGTAATAACCTACCCCTTAATAGCATTTTGATTCTGATACTCAACATCAAATTTTATTAAGAGCATGACCCATTTGGCCATGTAGCCTATTAGAGATGCTTTGGATAATAAAAATTCTAGGGGGTCCACTTTAGCAATAATAATGGTTTTGTTATTCAACATATAGTGTCACAAATTTTGGAAAGTGAACACCATAGATAAACATGCCTTATCAATAGGCATGTAGTAATTTGTCATGTCCCCTTTTTTAGTTGACATGTCCAGAGTTGAAGATTAGCCTATTATGCGACCCTCGTAGGCTGATGGGATGGATAGAGGGTCTTGATAGAGATGGGTTGGAATTCATTCGGGCTCTTTTGGGCATGAATTAAGGGAGATATTAATATTTGATTGATATAATCAAATATTAATTATTTGATCTAATTTTAATTAATTATTAATTATTAATGATTGGGTCTAATTTGAGGATGCAAATTCTAAATTAAGACTTGGTCTAATTTAAGACCCTAGTTCTAATTTAAGGGAGTCTAATTTAAGGGAGTCTAATTTTAGCAAGCACACCTTTGGAGGTGTATAAGAATCTCTCATGGGAGAGAGTTTGTATTCATGCTTATTATTGATATTGATTCTTGTTAAGAAATTCTTCTGTGAAGACTGAGCCAAGGGTTCCAAGATTCCAATTGCATTGAAGAACGTCAACTCTTCATTGTGTGCGATTCAGAGGTTGTGAAAGATCAGCCGATCTATTGCCGAATTGAGAGATAACTTCACCCAAAAGTTATCATAGTATTATAGGTATTTGAGAGATAACTTCACTCAGAAGCTATCACAAGGGTTTACAGGTATTTTCTTTATTTTGGGGTTTTGATTCAAGAATTATCCAGATATAGATCTTTTGTATCAGCCCATAATTCTACAGATCAGGATCAGGCATATAGGGTGTGTTATATCAGCGACCGTACGAATTCCATACAGATCCATAAAAATCCGTACGCATCAACAGGAAGTATAGGTACTGACATTGGCGAACAGATACTTACAGAGACCAACATCGGCGGAGTAACGACTGTAGATCGACCGACAACGGCAGTATAACCGGCATCGGTGACTGTGTGTTTTACACAGCAGGTCGAGACGAACTAGATTCAGAATTCTTTTCTAGTTTACAGAATATTCAGGCTATTCAGGCCATACTTTTGATAATTTTTGTATACTTGACAGAGGATCTCTATTGTAAGCTTATGAGCAAATAAATAAGAAATTATACTGTGATTCATTCATCTATTTGAAGATATTTTGCAAAAATTTAGATAAGCAATTTGGAGCTTTTGTTTTGATATTTGAAGGGATATTACAGTGGTATCAGAGCATTTGTAGGAGAAAAAGAGCCCCTAAGTAAGGGACATCACAGTGGTATCAGAGCCAAATTCCTGCCATCCTGTTGGATAGTTTGGGCAAATCAGAGCTAAATCCTGCCATCCTGAGGGTTTGACAGATCTTATGCAGCCACAAGGGTTGGGACCACACGGGTATTTCACACGCAGTAGAGCTTTGCTTGAAGGTACTCAAGTTTTAGAACAACCACCGGAAGACATGGGTGATGATATTGGCAGGGCCCGTATTCCTCACCATCTGAGAGATCAAGATGATCCAGAGGTTTTACTTACTCTTAGAGAACTACGAGAAGGGCAAAGGCAAAATAACCAGGTATTACAACAGTTGGCAGCAGCACTGCCAAGATTGGGTTCTTCGAGGAGACATTCCCCACACCGTGAAGATGTCAGGAGTGTTGCAGGATCACAGAGAGGCCATGGGACTGTTTCTCGTACAGCGAATAGGCCTACTAGGCCTATCTTTGTGAGACAGGAAGTAGAGGAGGTGATAGCAGGTGAGGAGCATGAGGAGGCATTTACGGACACACTTAGGGCAGCGACTAAAGAGTGGGAGTCATTACCACCTATGGTCAGGGAGATGATTACTTTTGACCGATTCCTCACACAAAGGAAAGAACATTATTGAGGTCGACAGAATGGGAGACCAAGACCCCAGAACAATGATCTGAAGCATGCTACGAGTAGGCTCACACTAGCAACATTTGACGGTAGTGGTAAGGTGACAGCACAGGCCTGGGTTAGTAAGCTGGATACATTTCTCACATTGCGACTGATGGGTGAGGAAGATGCTATCAGATATGTGACACTACATCTTGAGGGAGTAGCTCATGATTGGTGGCACCATGGGATGGTGACACTCCATCATGATCAGATCACTTCTTATCAGGAGTTTGTGGATAGGCTAGTAGAGCATTTTGACAGGAGGGATCCAGAGTCCTATTTCAGAGAGTTAGCTCAACTGTGCCAGAGTGGGAGTCTAGAGGCATACATTGGTGACTTCCAGAAGTTATCAGTCATGGTTCCTGACATTTCAGAGAGGCGACTAGTAGTACTCTTCATGGAGGGCTTGATAAAACCATTGAGAGGTTAGATCAAAGGCTTTGATCCTCCTTCATTACAGGAAGCTATGAAGAAGGCACGCAGTATGGAGATGGCAGCCCCATCAAGTAGATCTAACTCCAGAGGTACTTCTTCATCTAGAGACCATAAGCACTCCAACGGGGATACAGAGAGACTGGATTTTAACATAGATAAATCTGGGGTTAAAAATGATTCAAAGGCCAATCTAGCAGCACCACCTTTGGATCGTGAGGCACTTAATGATTTACGCAGGAAGAAGCTTTGCTTCTACTGCAAAGGTCCATATGATATCCATCACGACTGTCCTTTGAGGCCTAAGGGCAAGATGAATCGTATGATGTGGGTATATTATGAGGAGTCAAAATCAGAAGATTATTAACAGCATGATAGTTCTGAGGAGGCAGAGGCTTCAGAGCCTAAGGCAGAGGCAGATTTAGAGCTTCATATACAGGAGGCACGCCTATCCAGCATTCAATCGGATGAGTCATTTAGACTCCGTGGAGTTTTGGCAGGGCAGAAGGTTACCACCCTTCTTGATACCGAAGCCACACATAATTTCATAGATGCTAGATTTGTGGAGAAGCGTGGACTCACTACCGAAGATTTTGAGGGAATTAGAGTTAAGGTAGCCGATGGTCACACTCTGAGGTGTGAGCGCATGACTAGAGACCTCGCATTGCGCTTGAACAACTATGAGTTCAAGGCTAATTATTATGTAGTGAACATGGGGGACATAGAATTAGTTTTGGGTATGAAGTGGCTTCATTCATTTGAGGAAGTTACTCTTCGACTCAAAGACATGGAGGTTCGTTTTGAAGTTGATGGGAAAACACATATTCTTAAGGCAATACGAGGCAGCAGCTTCAAACATATGTTTTTTCATCAGATAGAGATGCCTACACTGCATGACATGATAGAGTGCGATGACGAGTGCACATTGGCACCAACACAGGAGATATATGAGGACGAGCTATGTCTTGAGGTGAGTTCCATTCAAGAGTTAGCACATGTGGTAGGGACTCAGCTTTCTATTATAGGTGGGTCACATGATGATGATACGAGTATGTCTAGCATTCACATTATAGATTCAGATATTATTCAGGGCCTGGAGTTCATGTTGATTGATAGTGGCGGAGATCAGGACTACATTTGGGATCTAGGAGGAAAATTGATTGGTTTATCATTCAGCGATTGCTTGAGGGCAAGCAATTTTAGGAGGGGCGGATTGTCATGTCCCCTTTTTTAGTTGACATGTCCAGAGTTGAAGATTAGCCTATTATGCGACCCTCGTAGGCTGATGGGATGGATAGAGGGTCTTGATAGAGATGGATTGGAATTTGTTCAGGCTCTTTCGGGCATGAATTAAGGGAGATATTAATATTTGATTGATATAATCAAATATTAATTATTTGATCTAATTTTAATTAATTATTAATTATTAATTATTAATTATTGGGTCTAATTTGAGGATGCAAATTCTAAATTAAGACTTGGTCTAATTTTAAGACCCTAGTTCTAATTTAAGGGAGTCTAATTTTAGCAAGCACACCTTTGGAGGTGTATAAGAATCTCTCATGGGAGAGAGTTTGTATTCATGCTTATTATTGATATTGATTCTTGTTAAGAAATTCTTCTGTGAAGACTGAGCCAAGGGTTCCAGGATTCCAATTGCATTGAAGAATGTCAACTCTTCATTGTGTGCGATTCAGAGGTTGTGAAAGATCAGCCGATCTATTGCCGAATTGAGAGATAACTTCACCCAGAAGTTATCATAGTATTACAGGTATTTGAGAGATAACTTCACTCAGAAGCTATCACAAGGGTTTACAGGTATTTTCTTTATTTTGGGGTTTTGATTCAAGAATTATCCAGATATAGATCTTTTGTATCAGCCCATAATTCTACAGATCAGGATCAGGCATACAGGGTGTGTTATATCAGCAGCTGTACGAATTCCGTATAGATCCGTAAAAATCCATACGCATCAACAGGAAGTACAGGTACCGACATCGGTGAACAGATACTTACAGAGACTGACATCGGTTGACATACTACCGACATCGGTGGAGTAACGACTGTAGATCGATCGACGACTGTAGTATAACCGGCGTCGGCGACTGTGTGTTTTACACGGCAGGCTGAGTCGAACCAGATTCAGAATTCTTTTCCAGTTTACAGAATATTCAAGCTATTCAGGCCGTACTTTCGATAATTTTTATATACTTGATAGAGGATCTCTATTGTAAGCTTATGAGCAAATAAATAAGAAATTATACTGTGATTCATTCATCTATTTGAAGATATTTTGCAGAAATTTAGATAAGCAATTTGGAGCTTTTGTTTTGATATTCGAAGGGATATTACAGTGGTATCAGAGCATTTGTAGGAGAAAAAGAGCCCCTAAGTAAGGGACATCACATAATTATCATAATCCACTAATGTGTGGCTCAAATAATAAACTGCATGGTCCCTTCCCTGATCATCATGTTGGGCCAAGAGTGCCCCTAGTACATGTTTAGTCATTGAAATATAAAGAATCAATGGTTATCTAGGTATTGGTAGTCTCAAAACTGATAGGTTGTCCTAATATGTTATGAGCTTTGAAAATGCTAATTGACGCTCTTTATCCCATTAAAACATAACCCCTTTCTTTAAGAGATGTGTAAATGGGTGGTACTTATCTACCAATTATGAAATAAACCTATGAATATACCGGATCTTTCCTTACATGTTGAGAAGTTATTTGAGATTAGAAGGTGGAGGTATTTCAAAAATGGCCTTAACCTTAATAGGGTCTACTTTAATCCCTCTTTGTGATATAATAAACTCTAATAATTTTCCTTAAGTGATGCCAAAGACACACTTCTTGAGATTTAGATGAAACTTGTACTCATTAAGTCTCTCAAAGATTCTTTGTAAAACATTAAAATGTATGGTGCATGTTCTTGATTTAGTTTTGATGTCATCAACATAGTCTTCAACAATATCATGCATCATGTCATAGAAGATGACATTCATAGCATGCTAATAAGTAGTTCCAACATTCTTCAAGCCAAATGGTATGAATTGATAATAGAATTTTCCCCATGGTGTGGTGAACATAGTTTTATGCTAGTCTTCTTGATCTATCTTGATTTGATTGTATCCATAAAATCCATCCATGAAGGATAATATCTCATACCTAGAATTAGAGTCAAAAATCATATCAATGTTGGGCAGAGGAAAAGAATCTTTGGGACATGCCTTAATGAAATCAGTATAAATATGTATACCCTATGGCTTTTTATTGACTAGAAATATGTTTGATATGCATTCAGAATAGTTTAGTGGTATAATGAATCCTTCTCCTAATAATTTTTCCAATCCTACTTTTACAAAAAAGGTGATGCATGGATGCATATTTCTCAATTTTTGTTTGACTATATTAGCATCTGGATGGATAATAAGTCAATGCAGAACCAAGTCAGAGTTTAAACATGGCATATCAGAATATGCCCATGAAAAATATCAATAAAATCCTTCAAAATGGATATAATGTGATCTCAATCCTCCTTAGTGAGGGAAGATCCAAGGCAAATAATTTTTGGATCATCATATGTTCCTAGGTTCACTTCAACAATTTTTTCTACAAGGAGTGTAGAACCATCTTCTAGAATAGTAGGTAACATGTGATCTCGATCTTCTACTTCTACAATTTCTTGTTGTTCTTCCTCGAGCTCTGGATAATGTGATGAATATGAATCTACCAGCTATCAAATATCTTAATAAATTCAAGATTGAGATGCTCAAATACTTATTGTTATGACATGATGTCGGTATTGGCTATAAAGCTAGGACTTGATGGACCTTATGCATCAGTTAGGGATGAGCAAACTTTCCCATCCAAGATCACTTGAAATAGGTTTTCACTTAAGGGCTTATCTTTTTATTTACTATTTCTCTGACCATTGAATGCCTCAAAGAGGTTTTCACCTGAGGATCTCAATGTTTTATCTTTTTCATGACCAAGAAACTTTATCTACTCTCCAAAGTAGGTAGAAAGATCCAAATAAAAATCAAATCCTTACTTATGATCATCAATTGGTAATCCATATTTGAGGCCCATATACTATGTAATAGATTCCTCATTAAAGAATTCATCAAGGTATATGACCAAATTTTGTTGGTCCTAATCAATGAGTTTGGGAAGGCCAAGGCAAAGGGAACAATGAGGTGTTATAGTCATAATGGAATCTAAATCAAATAAGTATATGTTAGAAATATCATCATAAATACTATAATGAAACACTATGTCACTGCCAAAAGTCTCATCTCTAGTTGATTCAAAATAATTACTATCAAAAGTCATGAGGTTGCCCCCATGTAGTATAAATATAAGACCTTGATTCATGTTCAGTTTACCAGATGATAAAGGTTATAGGATTCCTTGCTCTCATGGGCCAAGTACTTTTCTTATATAATAAAAATTATCCATAATCTAATTAGGGATAGGATATTTTGGATTCTGAAAACATCAACAATTCCATCAGAATATAACATGTCTCCTTCAGTGAAGACCTCTCGATCCTGATTTGGTGAAGTAGTAGGTTAAAATACCATTGGTGGTTTCCATGTTTCTTTCTTATTTTACCAAACCATGTTAGGTCTATAAGGTATTTTAGAAGGTATTTGTTTTCCAAATGATTTGGGATACTTGAGAAACTTAGCAATATGGAAGGCATCATTAAGATGGTATGTGGAAATACCTGCATCTTCTATAACAACCTATTTTGTAAGAGTTGTAGGAAATGGATCAAATGAATTGGAAGTAAGGTCACTCAAGTTGATATAATTTAATTTTAGTGGATGCAAAATTATTTCCTTCTTCTTTATAATGAATTTATAACCAAGACAATAGTTATAATTATGAAATTTAGTCACTAGGTGTTTGTAATACTGGTAAAGATGTAGATCGATAGGAATGGTGAATTCAATCCCATAGTGGGGGAACTTGAGGCACTAATGCAAAGTGGATGAGATGGTCTGTACTTCATGGATCCAAAGATGACCAAAAAGTATGTTATAATGAAATTCAATATACATAATATGTAACAAAGTATGATGGGACACAAACCCAACAATGATTAGCAAAAAGATAGTACTAGAAGACTCCCTTTCAACATTGTTGTATGCCTTAATTGTAATTGCCTCTAGATAAATTTCCTTCCCAATATAACCCAATCAATATACCTATTTGAGGGACACTATGTTTAGACCTAAACCATTATCTATAATAACCCACTTTATTTTATGGTTTTCAATGATGATCTCAATATAGAAGGGGTTGTTATGTCTAGGACCAAGAGTGGACATATCCTTTTGATCAAGAGTAACCTATTGTAATGAAGATAAATGCCATACAAGTATTTGTAATTGTTCAGGGTCAATGTCTTAGGGAATAGTAGATTATTAAATGAGGTCATTAAAAATAGTTATATGGACTTTAAACATATGCAAAAGACTTAAAATAGAAATTTCTACAGGGGTTTTACTCAGTTAGTCTAAAATACTATAAAGCTTTTCAATAGCAACACAAGAAGGTTTAGCCTTGGCTAGCATAGTGTTCAACTTTGGATTTGAAGGCATAATATTCATGTTGGGTTTAGTTTTAGAAGAGGGAAAAGGGCCTTAAAGAGTAACTTGTGAGCATCTAGTTACGATTGCACAATTTTAAGTCAATAAAGAGCCATTATAATTAGAAGAAGGGGGTCTAAAAATAGTAACCCACATAAACTACGTTGAAATAGAATTTATAGTACTCAATGTGATGTTACTTAAAGGAGAGAGTGTTAACCCTATAATGATGGGTCTAGTACTTTGAGAAACACAAGATGGTTCATGAGTTTTAACAGTGATAGTGGCAATGTGGTTTACATAAATGTGTCCCACTATGTTATTGTAATCATAAGGCATGTTGTTGTAAACTAGGTTATTAGCATGGGTATTATGGTCATGATGATTATGATTCTAACCTTGATTCTATTATCACTAATTCGGTCTTTGGTTTTGATTATTTTTTGGTGGTTGTTGATTATGTCTAGGAAACGGATCTTTGTAGATACCCATATCCTAATTAGTGTTTTATGAGGCAAGTTTGATTTCAACTTTGCCACTTTCAATCAAATCTTCAATGAGATGTCATAATTGAACACATTGATAAAAACCATGAACAACAACATGATGGAATTTGAAAAACTCATCTACCTGATACCAATAAGGTTTGAGTTGATCTTTAGGAAATGGCCTTGGTATAGGCCACACAATCAAATTAGTTACAATGAGCTTTTGAAACATAGCCTCAACAAGCTCTCCTATTTTTCTAAAGAATCTATTATTTTATTGAATACCATTTGTGAAGGGACTCTTTACAAAGTGGTTGGTCAATTAGGTGGAGTGAATTTCACATTTGGATCTACTAGGGCCTACACCATTTGTACATGTCTTGTTTCAGTTACTCTAATCCCTACCATGTTTTTATTTTTTTTAAACCCCTTATGTTTCTCTATTTTAATAGTTTGAATATGTGATTGGTCTAATTTTATGTTTGACCCTATGAGTAAATCTTAACAAGGCCTTTAGTGATAATAATCTTCTCAATCTGCACACCCTTGTTTATAATTTATTCAAATGTGTTTGGACAAGCAAGTCATAGATTATGCACCACCTAAGGGTGTAGGTTCTATGCAAAAAAGGTGGCCAAATATTTGTTTGGAAAATTGTGTTGAAAGCATCTAGATAATGCTCTCCATAATTGTAGATATTCTATGAATATTTTTCCATATTGTTGTTTGGATTTACACAAGTCAACCATAGTCAACTCATATTCAATACTATAAGAGAAGTGGTTGACAAATTTTTGAGATAGATCATTCTAATCTACCACTAATCCCTTAAGTAACTTAAGGATCTAGTATAAATCTTATCCCACTAAACTTCATGGAAACAAGTGGAGCAAATAAATGTTGTTATAAGCTACCTCTTGACATAATATAAAAAAGGCCCAAATATATTCACAAGGGTCACCTTCCTTTTGTATTTATCAAATTTGGGTGCCTCAAAATGAGGCAGAAAGGTGAATTAGAGAATACTTAAGTCAAATGAATATGGATATGTCTCATTAAATTTTTACTTATTGACTTGGTTTCATGTCTCCAATCTCAATACAATTTCCTTCATTAAATTTCACTCCTGCATGTTTGTTGTATTGGTAGGTGGAATATAATTCTCTTTGGGTGGTATGTTCCCCTATTGTGTTGATTTGTTAGGTATATACACCCTTTGATCTAAAATTTTATTTTGGTTCACTCCTTGAGCCGAGTAAGTGAGCCATTGATTCTTGGGTTGATAAACATTCCCTAAATTTTCCATCATGAATTGTAAGTGGTTTGTTTATTTTAGGGAGTCTGTGATTGATTCACCAAAGTGCACGTTGGTTGAGAAGAATTTTCAAAAGTATTTTGCATAATTTCCTCAATATGTATTTTTTTTCTCCTTGATTTTGTGAAGAAATAAGAGGCTCTTGATGATTGAAAAATGTATGCTCTGTGTCTACCAAAGCATGTTGTAGAACCTCTTGATATTTTTTTTGTTAAATTGAGATACCATGATCCATTGTAGGTGTGTTCTCAACTAAAGTGTGATTCATTAGTTCTACCATATTATCTTTTTCTTTGGAAGTGTTGTTGTGTATTGAAGTGGTAGCTATAGATTCTATCAAGTCCATGATAAGTTGTTCTACGTATTGTTGACTTATCTTCTTGATATTGGTGGAAAGATCTTGATCATTAGGTGTTGACTCTATAAGTGTTTCCTTCTCTTTGTTATGAGAGGCAATGTTTGATTTTATAATATGATCAATGTATTGTTCTCATTGTTTCTCTTCTCCCTTAACCAAGGTATGTAATTGTTCCATAGGAAAGTTTGATGGAAATCTAGCACCAAATTCAATCAACCTTATGAGTGTTTCATTTTTTTCCTCTAGGGGTTGATCTTCAAAATAGTCTTCCTCAGATCCTACAATCATGGGAATATCTTCAAATACCATAGAATTATCTTCTTCATCATAAAATTTCTCTTCCTCATGGCTAGGGCCATAATAAACCCCACTACAAGTATGCATTTGCATCATGTATAGAAGATTGTTCTCTACATTTGCTAAGCTTTGAAATGTGTTTGCAAACATTAAAAGGTGTGTTTTGATTTTCTTCAAATAAGTGACAAGGTAAAAAGAGACTATAATAAAAGGGTTGGCATAGTACCACACAACTATATTAAATGGTTATGAAATTACTCAACTTTCATGGTTTGAAATCGTCAAATTGGAAGAGGGTATGATAACTTTGAAACCTAAAGTGCAAGAAGCATAAAAAACATAGGTCAAAGATATGTCAATATCATAAAATCTAGGTACAACTTTGATAAGTTATGACTAGAAAACTAGAATAAGTTCTTTCTAATGAGGAATGTATTAATGCAAATTAAGAATCTCAAGATATAAAAACACATAAGAATTTCTAATTATAAAACTAAAACCAAACGGGCAGCACAACACCACCATATGGTAATAGGAAGTAGAATGGTTCTAGAACTTAGAGTGTGATCAAACACAAGATAACTTAAGTTTACAATGATAAAAAGGGTGATGATTCTATATAATGGCCTTCAACCCAAATATAAAATCGTACCCAAGTTAACTCAAACCAACTACAAATGGCAATTCAATTAACACATTGGCCTTAAACATAGAAAGGTGAGATTCTAAATTTGAGTTAATAATGAAAGATTTGGAAATTTTTCCAAAATGGTCTAAAATCAAATAGATAATGTAACAATGTTATTTTGATAAGATAAACACAATATTTCAAATGAAGATTTGAATAAGACAAAAAGTGATTTTGATTTGGTCAACATAATGCCTCCTTATTCAAATAAAATATTGAATAGCAAAGGTGTTTGGTTGTGATGTGTTTTGGTTTTCAAACAAGTTTTAGACTCAAAAATACCAAGAAAGTAGAGGATAAAAAGACAAAATACAACTAGGTATAACGTCCAATGTCCTAAAATTGATAAGTTGCTTCATACTATCGAATTCCATCTATATATGTGCTCTTTAGAGGATTTTAAGTGTTAATCCAAAAATAAAAGTGCATGAATAAGTAGGGATTTTACACCCCCACCCCTTCTCTCAAGAGATCGTACGGTGACATGGAACTTCAAGCTACTCACCTTGCATCAATAATATGTTCATGGCAAGTGAGTTGTTTTGAAACTAATTTTTCACGTGTATCTAGATTGTCCTAAGTGTGGATAACACTAGATATGCCTCACATTAATTGGATCCACATCAATTGACTTGTTGTGAAAATATATTATCCTTTTCACAACCACTACATTAGTCAATTACTTAATGTAGTGTGATGTTTGAATTGTTTCTATAGTTTGAGCTAGAGTACCACTAATAGAGTTTGTTTAACTACTCAAGTAAATGTCCCATTGGGTCACCCTTGATTTGTATACCCCACCTTAGAGTGGGGTTGAAATGATATTGGTAAATGAATTCTCATATCAATGATTCCATATAGAACCTATGAGGAGGTGATGAAATTCTACTCACAAGCCAAGTTGTATAAAAATAAATGATAAAATGAAAAGAATTTAAGGTTATGTTTGGATCACCCAAACCATATGGATTTGGGGAGAGCCTTAACAATGTTATTTCATGCATCTGGACAAATTACAAATTTAAAGAAAGAATATTTTTGGTCATCTTAGTTCCCTAAAGGGGATGGGGGGAGAGCATAAACGCATCTTTTATTTTGTCAAAAATAACAAGTATAAAATATCTAGAATAAAAAAACAATTATTCACTTTAATGCACCAAATTGAAGTGTTTGTGAAATTTTTATCCCTTTGGCCTTAATTGCAAACTTGTAAAAATTTCATAAAACAAACTAGCATAAACAATCTAAACTCCTTTTAAGTACCAAATAGAAGTTTTCAAGACTTAACCATGTTCAAATTTGACACTTTTCTAGTTTGTGTCCTAAAATTTTTAGAGTGTTTATGTTTGCCTTGAAGAATAAATATCAATGAGAAAACAAGATTTAAAAACTTGTTCTCAATTTTCTCTATTTTTGTTACACAAAGACCAATGTTAATCCATAAAGACTAATGTTGGTTATAATAAATTGATGTCATTCGACTAGAACTGATGTTGGTTACTTGTAAACCTATAGGAAAAACACAATGATTTCAAAAAAAGGTTGTTAGCACAAACAAGCAAAAAAATAAAAATAACTCTCTAGATTATACATAAAAATAGCTAGATAGAAAGTTTGCAAGTTTTAAAACTGAGAATAACAACCTATAACTTTTAAGAAAAATTCAAAAACCATGTTTTTTTGTCATGTTCTACCCTGCACATAGAGATCGATACCAGTTAAGAATGGACCGATACTAGTTAAGATATGACCAATGTTGGCTAGGGTAAACTGTGTGTCATTAAAAAGCACAAAAACACGTGAAAAAATAAAATAAAACTTGATTCTTAGATATTTTAATCATTTTTTAGAATATATAAGAATTCCAAATTATTCTCCTTGCTTGTATGGGATGCATTGTCCCATCAGATGTGCCAAAATGTAGAGATAGAATCCAAAGTGAGTTAAATCATATATTAGTCAAGAAAACTCAAATAAGCATAAAGAACATAACTAACTAAGACAAATCCTTCATGGGGTTTGAAACTGGAAAATAAGAACAATTTAAAGAAGGAATATACCAACAAACCTTCCCAAGAGCATCCCTCCTCCAAATACAACTCAAAACATGATATTCCCCTTTTCATTTGGTGCTTCAAGTTTTTAACAATGATGAGTGTCTTAGTCCTCTATCATCTCTCAATGCACCAATGAACTTAGGCTCATGATATTGATCAATGTGATCCTATAGTGAAGCTATCTTATTGCAAATAAGCATAATAACACTACACAAAAATAGCTTGTGAGGATAATTTTACATAATAAGTTTACACCAAAGAAGCTTGAAAATATGAGAGAGGACCCTTTTATTTATAGATTTTTAGAAATGATCAGAATGAATTGTGACTATCCATATTGAGATCAAGATGTGTGGCTAATAATCCATTCAATTTTGGAGGTTCAAATCATAAATACCCTCATTAATATTTGGAAGAAAGGGACATGAATGAGGCATGAGAGGGCTTAAACCATATATTTGTTCTATTTATGACTTATGGATTCCACCCCATAAATGATGTCACCTAATGATGTAGATATTATAAATCAATTTCCAATTAAAAGATATTCAATAACTTCCATGGATTTTCCACTTAAGCTCTTTATTTAGATTAATTTTCTTAAGTGAGATTAATTAAATTTTATGCAATTCTTTGGAAATTGGTTGCCCACTTAATCAAAATGGTCAAAAATGTAAAGTTACTAAGTTTTTATTTGACTAGATTATAATTATAATAAGGTGCCAGTTGCATACATACCAATTCCCCATTTAGAGTATTCTGAACTTGAAATGACACATGCACATTTCATGTGCTTCCAAATTAGAAGAATTCAATGGTTCAAAGCATCAAATTGTATTTTTGGCATTTTGACTTCAAATGATTAGGGGAAAACTGATAATCGCATAAAATGCATTTCCCTGTTTAGGGATAAAATAGCCTAAATCAGTATTTTTATATGATAAGATCGAACCATTTAACACATTTTAGTGATTTTGGCCCAAATTATGTATTGTCATAGAATTTTGAGTAAGATTGATAATTTCAACACAATGGTGGTAGTATCTGGATGTCTACAAAGAGAAAGGAACCACCTAGTGGATGTTTTACTTGTGGATAGATGTTAGAAATAAGAATATATACACTTTTACATCTCAGCAGGGAACCTTCCAATAACATATTCACATAGCCATTGATAATCATCAAGATGAATTCCAAGCCTCTCCTATCAAAGTATCATGTACCCTATTTGGACATCCTATTATTGTTTTGATAGATACAAGAGATTAAAAAATGTTATATTTATCCTATAATGCTTAGTAAATTATCTAATAAATTTGATTTTATGTTAAATATTTGGTCAGTTCTAAAGTCAAGGTTGATATATGTCTTATAAAAAATAAAATCAAACTATTATAATTCACCATGGTTGTTTATATTTATGCAACACCACTACGATCGTATGATGTGATTCTAGGAATGAATTATATATGTAGTCACAAAGCCAAAGTTGATTGTGTATAAAATCATAAATACATCATGTCTATAAATCAATCTTGGCTCAGAGAAGATAGACCATACCTACACTTCTGATTGGAAATATATTTGTTAAGTGGGATCATGACCAAGATGGGGATCTGTTAGACCTAATTAGGGGATCACTTATCATAATACACTATGCTAAGGAGGGTTCCAAAGCCTCCAAACTAACATAATAATGCAATAACCCTAAAATCATCCTAGATTTAATATTTCACTTATGTCTAATAAACAAGAAAGAAAATCTAATCTAGTGCTCACCAAAGCTTTACACCAAAGAAAAGCTTGAAAATATGAGAGAGGACCCTTTTATTTAAAGATTTTTAGAAATGATCAGAATGAATTATGACTGTCCATATTGAGATCAAGATGTGTGGCTAATAATCCATTCAATTTTGGAGGTTCAAATCATAAATACCCTCATTAATATTTGGAAGAAAGGGGCATGAATGAGGCATGAGAGGGCTTAAACCATATATTTGTTCTATTTATGACTTATGGTTGCCACCCCATAAATGATGTCACCTAATGATGTAGATATTATAAATCAATTTCCAATTAAAAGATATTCAATAACTTCCATGGATTTTCCACTTAAGCTCTTTATTTAGATTAATTTCATTAAGTGAGATTAATTAAATTTTATGCAATTCTTTGGAAATTGGTTTCCCACTTAATCAAAATGGTCAAAAATGTAGAGTTACTAAGTTTTTATTTGACTAGATTATAATTATAATAAGGTGCCAGTTGCATACATACCAATTCCCCATTTAGAGTATTGTGGACTTGAAATGACACATGCACATTTCATGTGCTTCCAAATTAGAAGAATTCAATGGTTCAGAGCATCAAATTGTATTTTTGGCATTTTGACTTGAAATGATTAGGGCAAAACTAATAATTACATAAAATGCAATTCCCCATTTAGGGATACATTAGCCTAAATCAATATTTTTATATGACAAGATCGAACCATTTAACACATTTTAGTGACTTTGGCCCAAATTGTGCATTGTCATAGAATTTTGAGTAAGATTGCTAATTTCAACACAATGGTGGTAGTATTTGGATGTCTACGAAGAGAAAGGAACCACCTGATGGATGTTTTACTTGTGGATAGATGTTAGAAATAAGAATATATACACTTTTACATCTTAGCAGGGAACCTTCCAATAACATATTCACATAGCCATTGATAATCATCAAGATGAATTCCAAGCCTCCCCTATCAAAGTATCATGTACCCTATTTGGACATCCTATTATTGTTTTGATAGATACAAGAGATTAAAAAATGTTATATTTATCCTATAATGCTAAGTAAATTATCTAATAAATTTGATTTTATGTTAAATATTTGGTCAGTTCTAAAGTCAAGGTTGATATATGTCTTATAGAAAATAAAATCAAACTATTATAATTCACCATGGTTGTTTATATTTATGCAACACTACTATGATCGTATGATTTGATTCTAGGAATGAATTATATATGTAGTCACAAAGCCAAAGTTGATTGTGTATGCAATCATAAATACATCATGTCTATAAATCAATCTTGGCTCAGAGAAGATAGACCATACCTACACTTCTGATTGGGAATACATTTGTTAAGTGGGATCATGACCAAGATGGGGATCTATTAGACCTAATTAGGGGATCACTTATCATAATACACTATGTTAAGGAGGGTTTCAAAGCCTCCAAACTAACATAATAATGCAATAACCCTAAAATCATCCTAGATTTAATATTTCACTTATGTCTAATAAACAAGAAAGAAAATCTAATCTAGTGCTCACCAAAGCTTTACACCAAAGAAAAGCTTGAAAATATGAGAGAGGACCCTTTTATTTATAGATTTTTAGAAATGATCAGAATGAATTATGACTGTCCATATTGAGATCAAGATGTGTGGCTAATAATCCATTCAATTTTGGAGGTTCAATTCATAAATACCCTCATTAATATTTGGAAGGGGCATGAATGAGGCATGAGAGGGCTTAAACCATATATTTGTTCTATTTATGACTTATGGATGCCACCCCATAAATTATGTCACCTAATGATGTAGATATTATAAATCAATGTCCAATTAAAAGATATTCAATAACTTCCATAGATTTTCCACTTAAGCTCTTTATTTAGATTAATTTTCTTAAGTGAGATTAATTAAATTTTATGCAATTCTTTGGAAATTGGTTGCCCACTTAATCAAAATGGTCAAAAATGTAAAGTTACTAAGTTTTTATTTGACTAGATTATAATTATAATAAGGTGCCAGTTGCATACATACCAATTCCCCATTTAGAGTATTGTGGACTTGAAATGACACATGCACATTTCATGTGCTTCCAAATTAGAAGAATTCAATGGTTCAGAGCATCAAATTGTATTTTTGGCATTTTGACTTGAAATGATTAGGGGAAAACTAATAATTACATAAAATACAATTCCCCATTTAGGGATACATTAGCCTAAATCAATATTTTTATATGACAAGATTGAACCATTTAACACATTTTAGTGACTTTGGCCCAAATTGTGCATTGTCAAAGAATTTTGAGTAAGAATGATAATTTCAACACAATGGTGGTAGTATTTGGATGTCTACGAAGAGAAAGGAACCACCTGATGGATGTTTTACTTGTGGATAGATGTTAGAAATAAGAATATATACACTTTTACATCTCAGCAGGGAACCTTCCAATAACATATTCACATAGCCATTGATAATCATCAAGATGAATTCCAAGCCTCTCCTATCAAAGTATCATGTACCCTATTTGGACATCCTATTATTGTTTTGATAGATACAAGAGATTAAAAAATGTTATATTTATCCTATAATGCTAAGTAAATTATCTAATAAATTTGATTTTATGTTAAATATTTGGTCAGGTCTAAAGTCAAGGTTGATATATGTCTTATAGAAAATAAAATCAAACTATTATAATTCACCATGGTTGTTTATATTTATGCAACACCACTACGATCGTATGATGTGATTCTAGGAATGAATTATATATGTAGTCACAAAGCCAAAGTTGATTGTGTATGCAATCATAAATACATCATGTCTATAAATCAATCTTGGCTCAGAGAAGATAGACCATACCTACACTTCTGATTGGGAATACATTTGTTAAGTGGGATCATGACCAAGATGGGGATCTGTTAGACCTAATTAGGGGATCACTTATCATAATACACTATGCTAAGGAGGGTTCCAAAGCCTCCAAACTAACATAATAATGCAATAACCCTAAAATCATCCTAGATTTAATATTTCACTTATGTCTAATAAACAAGAAAGAAAATCTAATCTAGTGCTCACCAAAGCTTTACACCAAAGAAAAGCTTGAAAATATGAGAGAGGACCCTTTTATTTAAAGATTTTTAGAAATGATCAGAATAAATTATGACTGTCCATATTGAGATCAAGATGTGTGGCTAATAATCCATTCAATTTTGGAGGTTTAAATCATAAATACCCTCATTAATATTTGGAAAAAAGGGGCATGAATGAGGCATGAGAGGGCTTAAACCATATATTTGTTCTATTTATGACTTATGGATGCCACCCCATAAATGATGTCACTTAATGATGTAGATATTATAAATCAATTTCCAATTAAAAGATATTCAATAACTTCCATGGATTTTCCACTTAAGCTCTTTATTTAGATTAATTTTCTTAAGTGAGATTAATTAAATTTTATGCAATTCTTTGGAAATTGGTTGCCCACTTAATCAAAATGGTCAAAAACGTAAAGTTACTAAGTTTTTATTTGACTAGATTATAATTATAATAAGGTGCCAGTTGCATACATACCAATTCCCCATTTAGAGTATTGTGGACTTGAAATGACACATGCACATTTCATGTGCTTCCAAATTAGAAGAATTCAATGGTTCAGAGCATCAAATTGTATTTTTGGCATTTTGACTTGAAATGATTAGGGTAAAACTAATAATTACATAAAATGCAATTCCCCATTTAGGGATACATTAGCCTAAATCAATATTTTTATATGACAAGATCGAACCATTTAACACATTTTAGTGACTTTGGCCCAAGTTGTGCATTGTCATAGAATTTTGAGTAAGATTGATAATTTCAACACAATGGTGGTAGTATTTGGATGTCTACGAAGAGAAAGGAACCACCTAGTGGATGTTTTACTTGTGGATAGATGTTAGAAATAAGAATATATACACTTTTATATCTCAGCAGGGAACCTTCCAATAACATATTCACATAGCCATTGATAATCATCAAGATGAATTCCAAGCCTCTCTTATCAAAGTATCATGTACCCTATTTGGACATCCTATTATTGTTTTGATAGATACAAGAGATTAAAAATGTTATATTTATCCTATAATGCTAAGTAAATTATCTAATAAATTTGATTTTATGTTAAATATTTGGTCAGTTCTAAAGTCAAGGTTGATATATGTCTTATAGAAAATAAAATCAACCTATTATAATTCACCATGGTTGTTTATATTTATGCAACACCACTACGATGGTATGATGTGATTCTAGGAATGAATTATATATGTAGTCACAAAGCCAAAGCTGATTGTGTATGCAATCATAAATACATCATGTCTATAAATCAATCTTGGCTCAGAGAAGATAGACCATACCTACACTTCTGATTGGGAATACATTTGTTAAGTGGGATCATGACCAAGATGGGGATCTGTTAGACCTAATTAGGGGATCACTTATCATAATACACTATGCTAAGGAGGGTTCCAAGGCCTCCAAACTAACATAATAATGCAATAACCCTAAAATCATCCTAGATTTAATATTTCACTTATGTCTAATAAACAAGAAAGAAAATCTAATCTAGTGCTCACCAAAGCTTTAGACCAAAGAAGCTTTAAAATATGAGAGAGGACCCTCATGACCAAGATGGGGATCTGTTAGACCTAATTAGGGGATCACTTATCATAATACACTATGCTAAGGAGGGTTCCAAAGCCTCCAAACTAACATAATAATGCAATAACCCTAAAATCATCCTAGATTTAATATTTCACTTATGTCTAATAAACAAGAAAGAAAATCTAATCTAGTGCTCACCAAAGCTTTACACCAAAGAAGCTTGAAAATATGAGAGAGGACCCTTTTATTTATAGACTTTTAGAAATGATAAGAATGAATTGTGACTGTCCATATTGAGATCAAGATGTGTGGCTAATAATCCATTCAATTTTGGAGGTTCAAATCATAAATACCCTCATTAATATTTAGAAGAAATGGGTATGAATGAGGCATGAGAGGGCTTAAACCATATATTTGTTCTATTTATGACTTATGGATGCCACCCCATAAATGATGTCACCTAATGATGTAGATATTATAAATCAATTTCCAATTAAAAGATATTCAATAACTTCTATGGATTTTCCACTTAAGCTCTTTATTTAGATTAATTTCCTTAAGTGAGATTAATTAAATTTTATGCAATTCTTTGGAAATTGGTTGCCCACTTAATCAAAATGGTCAAAAATGTAAAGTTACTAAGTTTTTATTTGACTAGATTATAATTATAATAAGGTGCCAGTTGCATACATACCATTTCCCCATTTAGAGTATTGTGGACTTGAAATGACACATGCACATCTCATGTGCTTCCAAATTAGAAGAATTCAATGGTTCAGAGCATCAAATTGTATTTTTGGCATTTTGACTTGAAATGATTAGGGGAAAACTAATAATCACATGAAATGCATTTCCCCATTTAGAGATACATTAGCCTAAATCAGTATTTTTATATGACAAGATCGAACCATTTAACACATTTTAGAGACTTTCGCCCAAATTGTGCATTGTCATAGAGTTTTGAGTAAGATTGCTAATTTCAACACAATGGTGGTAGTATTTGGATGTCTACGAAGAGAAAGGAACCACCTGGTGGATGTTTTACTTGTGGATAGATGTTAGAAATAAGAATATATACACTTTTACATCTCAGCAGGGAACCTTCCAATAACATATTCACATAGCCATTGATAATCATCAAGATGAATTCCAAGCCTCTCCTATCAAAGTATCATGTACCCTATTTGGACATCCTATTATTGTTTTGATAGATACAAGAGATTTAAAAATGTTATATTTATCCTATAATGCTAAGTAAATTATCTAATAAATTTGATTTTATGTTAAATGTTTGGTCAGTACAATAAGAGAATGTGTCTAAAGTCAAGGTTGATATATGTCTTATAGAAAATAAAATCAAATTATTATAATTCACCATGGTTGTTTATATTTATACAACACCACTATCATTGTATGATGTGATTCTAGGAATGAATTATATCTGTAGTCACAAAGCCAAAGTTGAATGTGTATGCAATCATATATACATCATGTCTATAAATCAATCTTGGCTCAGAGAAGATAGACCATACCTACACTTCTGATTGGGAATACATTTGTTAAGTGGGATCATGACCAAGATGGGGATCTGTTAGACCTAATTAGGGGATCACTTATCATAATACACTATGCTAAGGAGGGTTCCAAAGCCTCCAAATTAACATAATAATGCAATAACCCTAAAATCATCCTAGATTTAATATTTCACTTATGTCTAATAAACAAGAAAGGAAATCTAATCTAGTGCTCACCAAAGCTTTACACCAAAAAAAAGCTTGAAAATATGAGAGAGGACCCTTTTATTTAAAGATTTTTAGAAATGATCAGAATCAATTATGACTGTCCATATTGAGATCAAGATGTGTGGCTAATAATCCATTCAATTTTGGAGGTTCAAATCATAAATACCCTCATTAATATTTGGAATAAAGGGGCATGAATGAGGCATGAGAGGGCTTAAACCATATATTTGTTCTATTTATGACTTATGGATGCCACCCCATAAATGATGTCACCTAATGATGTAGATATTATAAATCAATTTCCAATTAAAAGATATTCAATAACTTCCATGGATTTTCCACTTCAGCTCTTTATTTAGATTAATTTCCTTAAGTGAGATTAATTAAATTTTATGCAATTCTTTGGAAATTGGTTGCCCACTTAATCAAAATGGTCAAAAATGTAAAGTTACTAAGTTTTTATTTGACTAGATTATAATTATAATAAGGTGCCAGTTGCATACATACCAATTCCCCATTTGGAGTATTGTGGACTTGAAATGACACATGCACATTTCATGTGCTTCCAAATTAGAAGAATTCAATGGTTCAGAGCATCAAATTGTATTTTTGGCATTTTGACTTGAAATGATTAGGGGAAAACTAATAATTACATAAAATGCAATTCCCCATTTAGGGATACATTAGCCTAAATCAATATTTTTATATGACAAGATTGAACCATTTAACACATTTTAGTGACTTTGGCCCAAATTGTGCATTGTCATAGAATTTTGAGTAAGATTGATAATTTCAACACAATGGTGGTAGTATTTGGATTTCTACGAAGAGAAAGGAACCACCTAGTGGATGTTTTACTTGTGGATAGATGTTAGAAATAAGAATATATACACTTTTACATCTCAGCAGGGAACCTTCCAATAACATATTCACATAGCCATTGATAATCATCAAGATGAATTCCAAGCCTCTCCTATCAAAGTATCATGTATCCTATTTGGACATCCTATTATTGTTTTGATAGATACAAGAGATTAAAAAATGTTATATTTATCCTATAATGCTAAGTAAATTATCTAATAAATTTGATTTTATGTTAAATGTTTCATCAGTACAATAAGAGAATGTGTCTAAAGTCAAGGTTGATATATGTCTTATAGAAAATAAAATCAAATTATTATAATTCACCATGGTTGTTTATATTTATGCAACACCACTACAATCGTATGATGTGATTCTAGGAATGAATTATATCTGTATTCACAAAGCCAAAGTTGATTGTGTATGCAATCATAAATACATCATGTCTATAAATCAATCTTGGCTCAGAGAAGATAGACCATACCTACACTTCTGAGTGGGAATACATTTGTTAAGTGGGATCATGACCAAGATGGGGATCTGTTAGACCTAATTAGGGGATCACTTATCATAATACACTATGCTAAGGAGGGTTCCAAAGCCTCCAAACTAACATAATAATGCAATAACCCTAAAATCATCCTAGATTTAATATTTCACTTATGTCTAATAAACAAGAAAGAAAATCTAATCTAGTGCTCACCAAAGCTTTACACCAAAGAAGCTTGAAAATATGAGAGAGGACCCTTTTATTTATAGATTTTTAGAAATGATCAGAATGAATTATGATTGTCCATATTGAGATCAAGATGTGTGGCTAATAATCCATTCAATTTTGGAGGTTCAAATCATAAATACCCTCATTAATATTTGGAAGAAAGGGGCATGAATGAGGCATGAGAGGGCTTAAACCATATATTTGTTCTATTTATGACTTATGGCTGCCACCCCATAAATGATGTCACCTAATGATGTAGATATTATAAATCAATTTCCAATTAAAAGATATTCAATAACTTCCATGGATTTTCCACTTAAGCTATTTATTTAGATTAATTTCCTTAAGTGAGATTAATTAAATTTTATGCAACTCTTTGGAAATTGGTTGCCCACTTAATCAAAATGGTCAAAAATGTAAAGTTACTAAGTTTTTATTTGACTAGATTATAATTATAATAAGGTGCCAGTTGCATACATACCAATTCCCCATTTAGAGTATTGTGTACTTGAAATGACACATGCACATTTCATGTGCTTCCAAATTAGAAGAATTCAATGGTTCAGAGCATCAAATTGTATTTTTGGCATTTTAACTTTAACTGATTAGGGGAAAACTAATAATCACATAAAATGCATTTCCCCATTTAGGGATACATTAGCCTAAATCAGTATTTTTATATGACAAGATCGAACCATTTAACACATTTTAGTGATTTTGGCCCAAATTGTGCATTGTCATAGAATTTTTAGTAAGATTGATAATTTCAACACAATGGTGGTAGTATTTAGATGTCTATGAAGAGAAAGGAACCACCTGGTGGATGTTTTACTTGTGGATAGATGTTAGAAATAAGAATATATACACTTTTACATCTCAGCAGGGAACCTTCCAATAACATATTCACATAGCCATTGATAATCATCAAGATGAATTCCAAGCCTCTCCTATCAAAGTATCATGTACCCTATTTGGACATCCTATTATTGTTTTTATAGATACAAGAGATTAAAAAATGTTATATTTATCCTATAATGCTAAGTAAATTATCTAATAAATTTGATTTTATGTTAAATGTTTGGTCAGTACAATAAGAGAATAAGTCTAAAGTCAAGGTTGATATATGTCTTATAGAAAATAAAATCAAATTATTATAATTCACCATGGTTGTTTATATTTATGCAACACCACTATGATCGTATGATGTGATTCTAGGAATGAATTATACCTGTAGTCACAAAGCCAAAGTTGATTGTTTATGCAATCATAAATACATCACGTCTATAAATCAATCTTGGCTCAGAGAAGATAGACCATACCTACACTTCTGATTGGGAATACATTTGTTAAGTGGGATCATGACCAAAATGGGGATCTGTTAGACCTAATTAGGGGATCACTTATCATAATACACTATGCTAAGGAGGGTTCCAAAGCCTCCCAACTAACATAATAATGCAATAACCCTAAAATCATCCTAGATTTAATATTTCACTTATGTCTAATAAACAATAAAGCAAATCTAATCTAGTGCTTACCAAAGCTTATGGCACAATATGAGGGGTTAGTAAATCAATCAAAACATGTATAGGAGAATCTCAATTAAACTAAGTATTAGTTAGAACCTAATACATGAAATATGAAGAGTAATATTATTCAAGCTAATACTTATGTTACTTCTATCTTCTAAGGAGAGGAAAACAAAGGTAGAATATATTTACCTGAATGTGAACCCATCGAGACTCAATCTCTCCTTTGGATAAATGGGATTCTCAAGAGGTTGTTATGGTTTATAAGGATCACTAAGAAAGGCAAAAGCATTTAAGACTTATTCACAAGACTAGATTCTCTAAGTAGAAACCCTAAGCTAAGATTCCTCAAGTAGAATGGTGGAAGAGAGATTATAAATAAGTGTGATCGAATAATAAATCTTGATTACATATTCAAATAATGTGGAAATGATATTGTATTTATAGGTGGATCTCACCCTAAATATTTATGAATATGTTACTTTTACAAGATCAACCCAGTTGAACCTATATGTTTTTGGTCAATTATTCACTAGGTCTCAAGCTAGGTCAACCAAAGGGATAACACAACTCTCAAGTGAAAATATCTTGGAATAGTAAAAGGTTGACCCAGTCAACCCTATATAGTAATCAAAGGCTAAAAAATTTATAGGGTCAACCTAGTTGACCTAGTATAGTCAACTGTCACAAGGGGATTAAGATGAAGGAAAAAGTGATGAAAAGAGGAAAAAAATTGGAGTGTGCAAAGGAGGAGTATATCTTAGGGAATGGTTTTTATAGTTGGATGGATTGGTAATAATGTGTCAATAAGGGACAAAAATACTAAAAATCACCAAATGTATTCCCACCCCTTTCCCAATATACCATTTAAAGCGTGCACTCAAAGAGATTGAGTCTTAATGGGTTCTTACAAGATGTAAATCATCAGTATTTAATAAAAGTTAAAAATATTATGTGTATACATATGCCCCATTCAAATCTCATCACATGTCACTAAGGTGCAATAGGGGATGGTGCTTTAATAAAGAATAAAAGGACACATAGTGTTGATGCTTAAAAAAAGTTGTAATGTTTTAAATCATAAAATAACTGAAATTAAATGATAAAAAGGGAAATAGCTAAAAAATAAATGTGATGCGTATCTTGAATTACCTTTATCATTGGATGGTTGTCTGTTGTGTTGTTATTTTTGATTGTGTAGGGTGAGAAAACTTCTTTTGAAAAACCCAAGAATACAAAACTAAAGAGCAAAAATAAACAAATGTAAAAAATCCAAGATAACTGGTGCTATGAGGATGGGACATACTTGGGAATTCGACAAGATATGGTGAGAAGTTATATTTTAGACCAAATGACCATGTCAAAAATAAGATTAAAATGGGTAACCAAAAATCCAAGGTGACTAAAGATCAAAAAAAATCAACCAAGTAAACTTTAAGTAAGAAAGGCAAACTCACCAAGTCAAAACCAAGGATACATGTCAAAAAGGAGATGGTAATAAAACATCAAAGTGAAAATCAATAATAAAATGATAAAACAACATTGATGAGTGAGTAGTAAAAATCTTTATTTTACTCAAAAAGAGAATAAATAAAGTTCATAAAAAGGGAAAACAACATTGTTGAGTGAGAAGTAACAAGCCAACCTCACTCAACAATGGAAAAAGGTACAAACTCAGGTGTCCATAACATCAAGATAGTGTAACAAATGATAAATGGTAAAAGAAAAGTAAGATAAGTCTATAAATTTAAAAACATGGTGAAAAGAAATAAGTAATCCATAGTTACTCAAACATGTTTTGCTCTAAGGATAGATAAAACTAAAACAAAGTAGTGCTAGCATGTTTTTAAGAGATGAAGAAAAACAAATTAAATAATAAGTGATAATATATTTGGAATCACAATTTATCTGTCAATGGGGAAAATGAAATGGGTGGAGGGGCGAATTAAAGAAAAACCAAGGTAGAGGAACTCTTTATCAGAGTCAAGACACCCAAGAGGACTTTCAACCTTAAGGACTCTGAAGAACTTATCTTAGCCACACAAGTCTTAGGTCAACAAATGAAGTATGTAGATCATCCTATGAAGGCTATATGCATGAAAATTAAAATGGACCTACCTTCCCACAATGTGTTTCCCATTCCTCAAGACCCCTTATAGATTCATCGGTCTATTATGAAGATTAGGTACTTGCATGAGAAAGTAGGTAGCACCATAAAGTTTTTTAAATTCCCCTATTCCAATATACTATCCTATTATACCTCAATGGACCTCGACTCTATGTGAGGCTAGTTGTGGAGTTTAAGCTTCAAATAGAGATAGGATATGTGCTTGTAATCACATCTTTTGGCATGATTTGACTTTTGAGCTTTGTATGTTGCATTTTAGATATAATTTCTTATTAATTTAAATGATTTGGCTTTTAACTTTCTTGATGGATTTTTCTATTCCTCCTTCATACAAATTTGGAAACTAAACATGGGTGCTAAAGATGACTTTCATTTGAATACTTTCGACTTGGTTGCTAAGAGAGATAAATTTCAAAGAGCATGGGGTTTAGTAATCTCATAAATCTAGGTAAAATAAAAGTGTTATTCTGAATTTGACCTTGTTTTATCCAATGTGGAGTGAAAGAAAGGGGAAATCAAGAGGAGTGACACATGGAATAATTTAAATTACTTCAAATCATTAAAAAAATTGATAAAGGTTAAAAAGGGACAGTAAAGTATGATTCCTTATCTTAAGAATGAGGGAAATGAAGGAAAACATGCTAACATAGATTGTTTTGTAAATTTCATCCACCAAAAGAAGCAAAATCTAAAGTTGAAAACAAAGATGAAGAACGTGTAACCATTGAAAAATGTATTATAGAAAAAGAATGAAAAGATGGTAATTTTATGAGGGTTGGCTCCTTTCCATGGTCTTACACTATAACTTCATAAAAGTGAAACCTAGTAGGGTGCCAAAAACTATGTATGTGAAAACAAATGAGGTATACAAAATATGGTATTTTATGAGGAGTGTCGGGTCCTATCCATGATCTTACAAAACAATTCATAAAAGATAAACCCAAGGGGTGCCAAAAAAAAGAGATTAAAGATAAAGAATACTATGGTACATAAAGAAACAAAAAGACCAAAAAGGGAGGACTAAAGGTTTGTAAGAAAAGAAAACTTCTACAAAGGGAGAGACCTATGTAAGTCAATTGCAAAAAATGTTAGATAGATATCATAAGAAAACATGAAAGGAAGGGAAGGATACTACACTAACATCTTTATCAATGATGAGAATGTGAGAGACAAGCTTTTGACTTGGAAGGTTTTTTGGAGTTGAATTAGTTTGGTAGCATGCTAGGTAGAATAAGAGTGGGCATCACAAGATGCCCCAAAGGGTAAGTGGATGTAGGGATGGGAATTGTAAGATGCCCCAATGTTTGAAATAATATGTGGGTGGGCATCAAAATATTCCCCAATGGCTAGAGTAATGTGAGGATGGGAATCGTAAGATGCCCCACAAGTTGAAAAGAGGAAGAAAAGATAGGAAAAGATAAGAAGTAAAGAGAACCCCATATAGTGTCTAAATGGATTCAAGTTATCTAAGAATATTTTGATAGGGTACATTATGCTTGAGAGAAAAATAATAATACTAAGCAATAATAATAACAAATAGAGACAAATAACTAAGTCTAACATAAAAGTAAAGCAAAAAGAGTACAGGGTCGACTAGGTCGACCTAGTATAGAAAATAAGGTCTAAAAATTATACAGAGTTGACAAGGTCGACCTAGTATAAAAAATAGGGGCTAGAATTTGTACATATTTGATAGGGTCAACCTAGTAAAGTAAGTAGGGGAAAATAGATAGTATAAAAATGAAATGATAAAAAGATGAAATAAGTGAATTAAAATCTACAAGGGTTAAATTCAAGTCAGGTTCACTAGAATTTATTATGAAGGTGAAGTCAAAGTGAAGATAATGCTAAGAATAAAGTGGAAATGTGAAGACAATCCAATCAGTGGTGGAATAGGATTCACATTAGGTTCATCAGAATATATGCAATCAAAAATGTATCATGTCTATAAATCAATCCTAGGTTGGAGAAGATAGAGCATACCTACACTTTTGATTAGGAATACATATGTTAATAAAGAGCATGACCAAGATGGGGATATACTAGAGCTGATAAAGGGATCACTTATCAAAATACACTATGCTAAGAAGGGATTTAAAGAATCTAGACTAACATAATCATGTAATGACCCTAAAAATGTCCTATGTTTAATATTTCACTTATGTCTAATAAACAAGAAAGTAAATCTAATTTAGTGATCACCAAAGCTTGTGGCACAATATGAGGGGTTAGTAAAGGAATCAAAACATGTATAATAGAATCTCAATTAATCTAAGTATGAGTAAGACCCTAATATATGGAATATGAAGAATAATATTATTCAAGCCAATACTTATGTTATTTCTATCTATTAAAGAGAGGAGAGAAAAGTTAGAATATACTTACCTGAATGTGAAACCATCAAGACTCAATCTCTCCCTTGGACAAAGGGACTTCAAAAGAGGTTGTTGTGGTTTGTAAGGACCACTAATAAAGGCCAAAGAATCCAAGACTTATCCACAAGACTAGATTATCCAAGTATAAATTGTAAGCTAAGACTCCTCAAGTAGAATGATGGAAGAGCATATTGTAAATAAGCATGAGTGAATAATAAATCTTGATTGCATATTAAAATAATGATGAAATGATATTGTATTTATAGGTGGATCTCACCCTAAATCATTCTAAATATGTCAATTATATGAGGTCGACCCAGTCAACCTTGTATGTTTTTGGTCAATTATTCACTAGGTCCCAAGCTAGGTCGGCCAAAGGGCTAACAAAACTCTCAAGTGAAAATCTCTTGAAATAGTACAGAGTTGACCCAATCAACTTTGTACAATAATAAAAGGCTAAAAATTTTATAGGGTCAACCCAGTTGACCTAATACAACCAACTATCAAAAGGGGATTACGGTAAGGAAAAGAGGGATGAAAAGAGGAAAAAGATTGGAGGAGTGTGCAAGGGAGGAATAATAGCTTAGAAAATATTTATAATATCTGGTTAGATTGGTAATAATATGGAAATAAGGAACAATAATCCTAAAAAACACTAAAGGTCTATCCACCCCTTTCTCGATGCACCCCTTAGGGTGTGTACTCAGAGAAATTGAGTCTCGACGGGTTCCTGCAAGAGGTAAAGTGTCAATATTCAATAAAATTTAAAAATATTATGTATACAGATTATTTTTTTAAAAAGGTTGAGTGTTTGGATGATTTGGGAAAACAAACCTAGATCTAAGGAAGTGCAAGGGAGTTAAATATGAGACAAATTTTAATTAGTTAGTTGAAAAAGGCTTAATAAAAGGGAAGTCAAACATTCTTAGTTAAAATGGATGAAATTTGTAAAGTTAAGGAACCCACTTTGGGAGACTATCATTTTCTAAGAGAATTTCGGATGTTTTTTTAGAAGAGTTACCATGGATTCCTCCTAAAAGAGAATTTTATTTCACCATTGATATCATTCTAGGCTCATAACCACAATCCAAGGCACCCTATAGAATGACAACAACTAAGTTAGTTGAGTTAAAGGCACAACTTTAGGATATGTTAGCCAAAATATTGATTCAACCAAGTGTTTCACCATGGGGTGCACTTATAGACTTTGTCAAGAAGTATGTAAACCTTCATTTGTACATTCAATACCACATACTTAATAAAGTAATGATCAAGAAAAGGTATCTTTTGCCTTGTATTGTTTATATTTTTGATAAAATGCATGGTGAAACAATATTTTCAAAAATTAATCTTCACACAGGGTATCATTAGCTAAGAATTTGAGATGAAGATATTCCATAAATAACTTTCAAGACTCATTATGGCCATTACGACTTCACAGTACTTCCTTTGGATTAACAAGTGCACTTGAGAAATTCATGAATCTCATGAATAGTGTGTTTAAAGATTACCTTGGTTGGTTTGTGATATTCATTTTGGATGACATTCTCATATATTCCAAAAGTGAATAAGAGCATGTTGAGCTCTTTGCATTTAATTTTGTAGTGGTTAAATAAGCACAAACTCTATGTAAATTTTTCCAAGTGTACTTTATTTCAAAAAAGATTATAGTACTTAGGACACATCATCTATGTAAAGGGAATTTTAGTATATCCAACTAAGATTAAAACCATTATGGATTGGAAAACACCTAAAAATATGCATGAGGTGTGTAGTTTCATGGGTTTAGTAGGGTGCTATATGAAGTTTATAACAAATTTTTATAATATATCCAATAAAATTACCTCTCTTTATTGGAAAGAGTAGCATTTTGTGTGGTCTAATAAATGGGAAGAAGCCTTTTAGGTTCTAAAATAGAGGCTTAATTCTACACCAATGTTATAGATTCTAGATCTGAATGGTCACTTTGTAGTTATAACAAATGCATTAGGAGATGGATTAAGATGAATTCTTATGCAAGATGGATCATAAGTGGCCTATGAATCTATGAAACTAAATCCTTCTGAGGAAAATTATGCTCCTCATGATTTGTAAGTAGCTATTATAGTTCATGCCTTGCAGGTTTAGAGGCATTATTTTTTGGGTAATCCTTTTGATCTTAAGATTGATAGCTTGGGTCTTAAGTATATATTCACCCAACCTAACCTCAATGCTCATTAGAGGTGGTGGTTAGAGTTTATGTCAGATTATGATTTTGATATCAACTATAGTAAGGGAAAAGATAATAGAGTTTTATGTTATATTAGTTGTAGAAGGTACATTATGGCTTTGGCTATAATAAGTACTTTTTGAGATCAAGGAGCAAAATTCTCATTTGGATATGAATTCTACAAACATGTTAAGAAAGTTTTGGCTAAAAACTCTCAAGATTATAGATACTAAGGTTTTCAATTTGAGAATGATGGAATTTTAAGGTACAGTGGTATAATATATGTACCTAACGGGGAAAATTTGAGGAATATTGTGCTAAAGAAATTACACAATGCTCCTTATTCAGGGCATCTTGGAGTGACTAAGCTTCTAGTAGAGTTAAAACCAATGTATTTATAGAAAGGAATTAAGAAAGATGTAGCTGAATTTGTATCTATATTTTTGGACTGTCAATGAATCAAGGTTATATATGTGCATCCTACTAGGTTGGTGTACCCACATTCTATACTAGAATAGAAGTGGAAAGTTATTATCATGGACTTTATCCAAGGTTTAACTTTATCTATAAACCATCGTATACACACAATATTTTAAACTTTATCAATTAATAATGTTTTCTCTCTTGTAGGAACCTATCAAATCTTAATCTCTCTGAGTACATGCCTCAAAGGGTACACCGAGAAAGGGGTTGACATATCTTTGGTGCTTTGAAATATTATTGGCCTCTATGCCACCACTTAAAACTAATACAAACTACTCTTATATGTTTCCCTTGTTGAGGTATGTTCATATTGTTAGTTTTGAAGCATTATTGTTGTCATTGATGTCAAATTCAAGTCATTGATATCAAAGTCAAGATAAGATGTCATTAATGTCAAAGTTAGAGTTGAGACCATTCATGGTGAGATGGATGTGACAAAGAAGTCTTTTGATAAGATAAAATTTAAAGGAAAAATTTTATCTCTCTATTAAGAGATAATTTTGAGGCAACTCGATAATTCATCTGAGTTTGGTGGCATGTCAAAGTTAGGATCATGGTACAATATAAGCTACTTTTGTGTACTAGGTATTTTGAGAAGTCTAGTCTAGTCCTAAGAGAAGGTGTATGCATACAAAATAGTAAAGATTGGTGATTTATGTTAGTACATGCATAAGAGAGTGAAAAAATTTGTGTAAACATGATCAAGAGGCAAATAATCCTTTAGATGAGTTTTAAGGTTGTTGTTTCCAAAATCAGCTTAGCTCATTTTTGAGAACAACCCCCTACGAAACTTGTCTGTTTCGTCTTTTGTCTCTCTAAGTTCATTTTTTGAGACAGATTTCAAATTCGTTCTCATCTTGGCCTCGAAATGTGAAAGTGGTTACAATCTCATCCTGACCAATTTTTCCCTCCCCCAGACTCTCCTTCTGGAGTTAGTCTTTTCTTCTATTTTCCCTGCAGGAGCGGCAAATTTTGCCACCTCTATATTTTCTCTTGTTTTTGTGTAAGGGCGGCAAATTTTGCCGCCCCTGCACTTTTTCTGCAAGGGTGGCAAAATTTTCCACCCCTACTCCTCACCACCCTTGCAGAAAATTTTGCCTTGATTTCTATGTGCAACATTTATGGCCGCACGCAACAGGTTGTTGGGGTCAATTTTCACCCCATTTAAACCGGTTTGAGCCTCATTTTCCTCATTGCTTACTCCTCTCCTCCTGCTCTTCACGTCTAGATCATTTGGCAATCAAATCGAAGCACGCATTTGCGGATTCAACCTTGTGGCATGCATGGTTTCTCAGGTAGGGTTTGTTTTTGGCATTTGCTTCTTGTTTTCTTCCTATTTTGCTTAGTTTTTTATTGTTGTTTTTTGCTTTATTTTATGCTTTTTCTCTCTCCTTCCACCTGCGTCCCTCCTCTCCTCGCCACAGATGTTTCTTTTCCTCCCCCTACACCTACAGGTTCCCATCTGAACCTCACACGGGTGGCAAATTTTTGCCACCCGCGTGTTCTTTTCCACCCTCCGTGCAAGGGTAGTGATCTTCGTCGCCCCTACATGTGTTTTTTGCCCTTCATGCAAGGGCGGGGATTTTTGCCACCCCTGTACGTTTTCTTGTCCACGTGCAAGGGTAGCGAAATTCACCGCCCTTCCACGTTTCCAACCCTACGTGCAAGGGCAGCAATTTTTGCCACCCCTGCACGTTTCCAATTGAAAATGTAAGGGTGGAAATTTTTGTCGCCCTTCCCTTTTTTTTAAACTTCTTGCAAGGGTGGCAATTTTCACTGCCCCTACATTTTTCTTCTGATTTTCCCAACTCCCAAGAATTTTTTGAGTTGTCCCTTTCTACACCTTTTTTCCTTGTTTTCCTTTCCTTCTTCCATCCTAGCCTTTTTAAGTAACCTCCAGTAACCATATCACCTAAATTGTGCTTTCCCTCTCTCATCCACTCTCCTCTCTTCTATGATCATGACTACAACACCTTCAGTGAACTCCTGCACACCTGCTCCCATCCGGTCAGGATCATTCCCAATGACGGAAGCGTCTCCCAAGAAGGCAAAAAACATGAAATATAAATACCAGGGCATTTCCTACCTACATCAGTCTCCTCGAATGTTGATGACATTCGAGACATCAAGATCAGCCATGTGGACATGGCCAAATTCTTGACGCGAACAAAGGTGACAAATCCCAAAACTAGAATAAAAAGGATCGTTGAGAGAAACATCCACCTAGTGGCTACCTTTTCAGTAGCAGCGCATCATGTTGAGTTCCTCCTCTAATGCGTGCAATTCTACAACAAAGAGACCAGATCAGTTTTAGATGCCAATGGCAACATGATAATTCAGTTGGACCTTGATTACATCGACAAAGTTTTCTTGTGCCCTCCAGCCACCGAAGTAACCCAAATTGACTTCGAGAATGCACAAAAGGAATATGATAAAGACCCTGAGAGGGAAAAGAAAGTTATAAACTACAAGTGGCTAAAGACCCCAATGACTAGTCTCTCCAGATGGCCAAAGAACTTTTTGAGGAGTGATTTTCTTGAAGAAGTTGGTGACTTGATCACCCTTCTCAGCAGGGTATGGGGCCTCCCATCTTCTTCACAATTCCATGAATGGATGTACCCATTCATTAAGATCATCCTCTAGGGTAAACAAACTATCTTTTGGGGAGAACAAATAAGCAATGCCCTCCACGAATAGTTGACCAAGGTACAGACTTCCTTCAAGTTCTACATGACCTTGTACCTGATCTATATAGTTGTAGCAATGTGGTCTTTCTCAGGATTGGCTATAGAAGGAAATAGAAAGACCACTCTAGTCTACTCATATTATCCTCAGCTGATGCTTTAGGGGTCAACACATCATTTCAAATGAGTAAATGATGCATTTTTTGCCATGTTTTTATGTCTCTTCGATCCTCAGCTTGAGCAGAAGAGAATATCAGATGAGGCCTGAGCAGTGGTAAATAATTATGGCTGCATGTTCCTCCAGTTCCCCACTTTTTGCTATCTTCATATTGGTTTTTACCAGGGATACCCCTATATGCTCCCTAAGTTTCCTTCAGACAAATTAGTTCTAATGGAACTTTGCCGACAACTGGCTGTCATGCATACTAAATAGATGGAACTTAAGAGACCTGGTTTCAAGTTTCCAATCCAGATTGGCAGGTTTTTAGTTGCTACATCAACCAAAGCCAAGGTCATGGAAACAGAAATGCAGATGGTTACTATCAAGCCATTCAAGAGATGGGAGAAATTTGACTACAAGGGAGTCAAAGAAAAGATCAGAAGGAAAACTCAGTCCCACAAACCCATGATTGAAGATATTTGGGTGGACCTGAGCATGGCCAAAGAAATAAGGAAAATGGAATATTATCGTCTAACGCTGGAGCAAATAGAATACCTTAGGCTTGCAGAGATCTCATCTGGTCTAATTGATGATGGGAACATCATAAATAATAGGTATCTGGCAGAAAAGGTTGTTGGTTCCCATCTCCCTCCAATTCAGTGGTCTCAGAAGGAGCTGACTTCTCTGAGAAAAAGATTCAAACCAATATTGGCTAACACCAATGATTGGTTAGTAGCCAAAGGGATCACCTTGAGGGAATTTATTACATGATCAGAGGCTGAATACCAGGCAAAATTGAAGAGGAAAGTGGAGAATAGAACCAAAAATAAGGGTGATGTCCCTTCTCCTTCTAGGCCTCACAAGCATAGAATTATCTTTGTATCTAAAAAGCCTAAGACCACCCAAGGGTCTGAAACGGCAGTCAAAGGAACTAAAGAATAAAGCCCTCAAGCACAGGCAGCTCAACCCTTAGAGATAGAGGATCAACCATTAGAACAACCAAGTGTTGGGTCTCCACTCTAGCAAGAACAAGCGTAGCTGATCCAGAGGCCTCTCCTTCTCCCCCTCAATCTCTTGTGGTGCCCATTTCTCCTATCTCCCCAATCAGTGTTCCCTCTTCTGGAGCCGCTTCTCCTTCCAGGGTTTTTTTGGTGATCCTCAGGGTCCTCCCTTAGGTTCTCCTCACTCTTCTAGATCCATTCCAAGTCTATCATCTCCTTCTTTCACCTTGCTAGCAAGCCCTGCACCCAAGCCAAAATCAATAATCGATGCAATTTCGCCAGTTACTCCAACTATAACTACTGTCACCATTAGCAGTGTGGAAGCTGCTACAGTAACACCAGTAGAGACAACCTTTGCCACAATAGGTACTTCTCTCTTGCCGTGGATGTCTACTTTCATGCCAAAAATAAAGAAGATGGCCATCTCACCAGATGAGTTTGACTTTCGCAAAATAGTGCCAGTGAAAGCAAAGGCTCCGAAGAGGCCAAGAATCCTCTCCAAATTAGTCAAAGAAAAAGGGCAAAAAAAATTGGAAATGGCTAGGCCCCCACAAGATGCAACCCTTGAGGGTTTCGAGATGAGTAGCTATTCCATCTCTTGTGTTGAACTTAGCAAAGTTACTAACGAAGGTGCGAAAAGTGATCTTCAGGCTGCCATGGACATTATGGTCCAAAAATTCAATAGAAAAAAAGAGATGAAGGATCATTACAAAGCCAGAACAGAGTAGTTGAGGGTAGTGATCAAAAGTTTCACTCTTCCTCCTGAAGCAGCAACTCCAGAGGCCTTCTCAGTGGATGACTCAATCATTAAAAAGGCAAAAAAGACTTATTTAAAGGGAAAAGTCCTGGAGGACTATGTCAAAAGGATGCATACTCAAGGAGTTTCTTTACTGTCAGAGGTGGCAGAAAGTATAGGTAAAATGAAGAAAGTGAAAGCACAAGTAGATGATTTTGTCTCCCTTATCTCTCAAGAAATTGACAGCTTGGAAAAAGATCTCGGTAGATGGAAGGAAATGAAAAATCTCAAGAAGAGCACCTTGATATCTATCGGTGTCATCTCTAGCAAAGACTCCTATGTTGAGATCAAGGAATCACTGGTTTTTAGAATCTAGGTACTCAAGGATTTAATTGATGATCTTAAAGCTTTCAAAGAAGCTAGTGAGAAGAGTGACCTAAGCCTACTAAATAAATTAGAAGAGATGCCATGTGACTTAACCTCTAAGGACAATCAGTTCCTTCCGGTAGAAGAGATGATTCAGGGTTTCAAGGAAATGATTCAGAGAGATCTTGAGGAGAAATCCTTCTCAATGTCTTCAGTGGATAGCATTCTAGATGCTCAGTTAACTTTAGAGAATCTGAAATCCAGGTTAACTGGCCACGCTAAAGCCATTACGATTCTTGCTCATCTGAAGAAACCTAGCGGCCAGAACTGATCTTCTCTCTCTCTCTCTCTTTTCTTTCTTCTTCTATCCTTATGCACTTTTATTTTGTGCAAAGTGCATGCAGTTTTAAAAAATGTAATTACATGTAAAAAGTTTAGAAAAATATCTAAAAGTCAAAGATGAGTCATTTTTGACCTAGATATTTTGTATATTTTATTATTTTCTCTTTTTGAAGATTTTCTCGCTATATATAGTGGAGACCTCATTTGTAAATCTTTTTGGAAAAAATTAATAGCAAATACTCTGCTGAAATTGAAGCAATCTTCGAGACTTTGTGCTCATTTTTGTAACTCATATTTCATTAAATGAATGAGAAGCAAGTTCATTTCAAACTTTGTGTTGAGATTATCTGTGTTGTTTAGGAAACAGTTCTTAAGTCATTTTTCCTGATAATATCTTGTTTATCTAATTTAATAAGCAAAGTGAGTGTGTTAGTATTATCTAAGGGATTTCTGGAAGGTAGAAGATAGACTTTGTGCTGCTTTTATCTTTAAGATTTAGTTATCTTTTGTAGTTTCAGGTGAAGACTTTGTGCTTCACTTTACTCTACAGTTGCACTTGTTCCGAATCGGTGAAAGAAGCTATGGAAGACTTTGTGCTTGCATGAGCGTTCTTGTGGACTTTGTTACTTTAGGTGATTTCTTGCTCTCCGTTTAATATCATTCCTGAAAGAAGAGGAGTGTTGTTAGCTTAAGGCCAGGATTTTCCCTCTTTTGTTCTTTGTACATTACCTCTAAAAAAAAGAGAGGTAGATGCTGTTATACCACCTCCTGTGTTATTTTCCGCTTAATTATATACATATATTCGGCACGTAAGTATTAATAGGGAACCTCCCCTTGATGAGAGGAGAGATTTACCTCATCCAGATCTGGTAAACCCACACTTTTGGTGGTGTAACTCTCCCTATGCTATGGATGATATCCCCATTTTGTTATCAGTTAGTTGATGACAAAATATTCACCCAATAGTTTTTTGGTGACTCTGTTGGGGAATCGGATGTGCAGTCTGAAACCTCAAATTTTAGATTGAAGCAATCTCTACCCTTATCCATTACATAGTCTAGTGACTCTATTTCAAATCTTACCCATTATCATTCTAGCCTTACCATCTCCCTCCATCTCCATTACATTATCTGGTATACAAAACCAGAGCTGCTGGGAAGAATGTGCATTTTGAAGCCTCAAGCTTCAACTTAAAGCAATTTTGATCCCTTTTTCATTTTAAAATCTGGAAACTCCATGCTACACCAGAAGCCAGAGATCTAAGGGTGTTGTTGACCCTGTGTTTGAGTTGGTGCAACAGAGTAATTTTGATCTGTTTCCTCCATCAGCTTCTCTTCAACGGTCTAAGAGTTTTCCTTCTAGCCTTATCAAGTCACCAACGCAAGGTAGAACTTCTTTTCCCACTGTTAATCATTGCCTACCTATAAACACTCCACCAAAGTTTTTTATCCCACCATTTAATCCTCCTATCATAATGGCTCAAGGCCCATGGGGTAATTCCTTCAACCCTCTTAACTTGACCCCACCTCTGCATAAACTACCTCGTAGTTCTAGAAAAAAAAATCCTAAGTTTTTTGGTGATGGAAAGGTTCATCCCGATGAGCATATTACCACTTTCTCCATAGCATGTGGCGTAATTGGTGTTGAATTTGAAGATGTAGCGGTGAGACTTTTTGTAGAGACTTTGCAAGGTGCTGCTGTGGATTAGTTCTATCACCTGCAGGCTGGGTCAGTAACGGACTGGGATATGCTCAAGTCCAAATTTGAAGCTAGGTTTAAACCTGCTAATGATGCACACGCTTTGTTGGCTCAGCTAACACAGTTGAAGAAAGAATTCCAAGAACCTATGAGGGATTTCATAGCCAAATTCAACAAGTTGAGAAACCGAATTCTGACTATGGCTCAGCCCACAACGAAAAATCTCAAGTGTAACTTCATCAACTCGCAGCTTCCTGAAGTAAGTTTCCTATTGAGGCAAGCTGGCGCTATGGACCTAGCCTTGGCTCAAAGTTTGGCTATCGAGATTGAAGATGATCTTATCTTGGTAGGTAAGATTAGAAAAGATCTTAGTAAAAATAAATTCCCTTCATCAGCTGAAAGTTCTTCCACAGGCACTACAAACCCTATGGTGCAAAAATTAATAAATGAATAGATAGCTTTGAAGAGACAAATAACCCAAGGTACATCTGCTCCTACCTATCGAGACGCACCCAAGAGAATGTTTCAAAATCAGCAATATCAGGGTAATGCTGCCTAGAACCAAGGGTAATCCAACTGCCTACCTCCCCCTTCAAGGAGACTAGCCATTGAAGCATCACCTGCCAATTCAGTGGTTGGTTACCTGAAAGCTAAGCACGACAACTCTTTCCAACCCCAATCAGGTCAATAAGAAAGTGATAATCTCTTCAATGAGCAGGAAGAGGAATTAGCTAGCGACTCCAATATCGGCTTCTTGGATTAACAGGATGAAGCTGGAAGTAAAGGGAAGGATTTGGATGGAGCTTATGTTATTTTCACCAGATCTCAAAATTAGTCAGCTTCACAAACTGACAAAGGGAAGGCAGATGAAGAATCCCGACCAGCAGTTTCCATTGCCAAACACGGGACTCCATTGCCTCCACAATCAAAAAATTAGGTAACCCATAAAAAAGTGAGTACTCTCAATCACCCAATATCTTCCACCTCTGCTACTCAAACCAGTGCCACACCTGTTAAAGTCCCTGATGATGGGCTCTCTTCCTCTATTTCAAGTTCTTTTCAATTATTTGACATAATTGACCATGCTAGAAAGACTAAAATTCAAATGACAGAGGTTGAATATCTGAGAGCTAACCCAAAACAGTTCGATAGGTTAGCAGAATATGTGAAAAACAAAGTTGTCCCTGTAGGAAAAGACTCTTTAAAAGTTATTCCTGACCCCCCTAAAGGTAAACTAGCCCAAAACAATCTTATTGTGACTCCTCCTGTCGCTCTCGAGTAAATAGAACCTTTCTATGTTTCTCTGCTTATAAATGGTTATAAACTGAGTAATTGTATTATAGACTCTGGAGCCTCAGATAATGTCATGCCCGCAAAGGTGGCAGATTCTCTTGGCCTAACTTTGACCAAAACTTTTGGGAGGTGTTTTTCCATGGAAAATAAGCAAGTTCCTCTCCTTGGTCAAATAAAAGACGCTCAATATGCCTTCATAGCTTTTCTAGAGAAGCGGATAAAAATGATGGTTTTAGTAGCCGATGTTCCAACATCTTACGACATCTTGCTTGGGCAAAATTTCTATAAAGATGTTGGAGGTGAGCTAAGCATGGACCTATCAAAAGCGAGAATTCCAATTCAAGGCGTCATGAAGAAGCTGCTTCTTGAAAAAGAGGCCAGGTATGTAGTTACCCGTTCTGCAACACCTGAAGCTCAAATTTTATTTGAGTCTTCAGGCATGGGTAACTATTTCTTGTCTACGGATGAGATCCACTATGCATCTGATGAAACTCCTACGGGTGATGATTTAGTTTTAGTTTCATCTGACGCAAAGGGTAAAGTGCCAAAGCAAAATGGACACATGGAAGAACCCCTTCCTCGAAACAAAAAGGCTTTTGTGAAAAAAGCAGTATCTAATGAAGTATAGACCTTAAAATTTGATGGTAGTTGCTCTGCTACTGGTTCGGGAGCCGGGGTTGTGTTGATATCCCCTTAGGCAGAGATTACCCTTTTTTCCTACAAATTACAGTTCAATAATACCAACAACATGGCTAAGTATGAATTCTTGTTGCTCGGACTACAGGCTACCAAAGAAAAGGGCATTAGGGAACTCCATGCTAAAAAATATGTTGAGTTGATAGTCTGTCAGGTGAGAAATCTCTATTAGACAAAGAATGAGAGGTTGTGCCACTATCGCAACCTGGTCTGGGATCAGATCAAAAAATTTGACACCTTCAACATCTCTACCATTCCAAGAGAATTCAATGACCGAGCAGATGCATTGGCTGTCTCTGCCACCCTTCTAGTTCATCACCCAGACTTTAAGGGAGATAGGTACACTATTGAACTAGTTTTTCAACCAAGCATATCAGATAATGCCAGCCACTAGCAAATGTTTAATAATGATGATCAAATCATCGCCTTCTTGGAGCAAAAGGATAGTTTTGAACAACTGCATTTTGAAGGTAGTGAACCCCGAGAGTGTGGGGCAGCCCCTGAAACCTAGGCCAATATAGGTGAAGATTTCCTACAGCTCAGGGGGAATAAGATTCCCAAAGGTCTGGTTTCCCTAGAGAAGTTTGATAACCATGACAGGTTTGTCAAACAACAACAAACAGATTCAAATTCTTTCCAAGATTTTGATCAAGTCAACTTGGGAACCAAGCGCAATCCTAAAATGGTAAAAATTGGGAAAGGCTGCACTCCTGAGGAAAGGTTTGAGCTTGTTAGTCTACTCTACCAGTATATGGATGTGTTGGCCTATTCCTACGATGACTTAAAATCTCTCAGGCCAAATGGCATCCATCACGACATTCCCCTGAAAGCCAACTCTGTGCCTTACAAATAGAAATCCAGGCAATATAATCTAAAAATCTCAGGTACTATTTTAGCTGAGATACAAAAGATGTTGGATGCCCGGATAATTTTTCCAATACATCACTCAACGTGGATCGCCAACATAGTACCTGTCAAAAAAAAGAATGGCAAAATTTGAATCTGTGTGGATTTCAAAAACTTAAATTAGTTGTCTTTAAAAGATAATTACCCTCTCCCCATCATGGATCAAGTTCTGCAGATGGTAACAGGTTCAAAAATGTTATCAATGCTAGACGGTTTTTCGAGGTACAATCAAGTCGAAGTCGGGAAAGCAGATCAGTACAAGACAGCATTCACCACACCTTGGGGCACTTTCACTTACCGCAGGATGCCTTTTGGTCTGATAAATGTAGGCACCACTTTTCAAATGGTGATGGATCTTGCTTTCAAAGACAAGATGGAAAAATTCATTGTAGTGTACCTAGATGATCTGACGATATTTTCAAAACATCGTTTTGAGCATGTTCACCATTTGCAAAAGGTACTGGAACACTGTCGTCAAAACAGTATCTCTTTAAACCCAAAGAAATCTATCTTCGGAGTAACTGAAGGGAAACTTCTCAAACACATCATGTCCTGAGAAGGTATTAGAATCGATTCAGAAAGAGTCAAGTCTATTCAGGAACTTACTCTGCCTACCAGCAAGACGGTAGTTCATTCTTTCTTTGGAAAGGTGAATTTCCTCAGAAGGTTTATTCTTAAGTTTGCTGAGAAAACCTGTCATATTGTTAACATGATGAAGGGAAATGCTACGTTTAGGTGGACTACTAAGGGTAAGTCAGCATTCAAAGAGATTAAGGAAGCAATCACCTGTGCACCAGTCCTGGTCTGTCCAGATTATACTAAAGATTTCAAGATATATAGTTATGCCTCTAAGCATACGCTATCAGCTATTCTGGTTCAGCAAAATCTAGAAGGTTCAGAATCTCCTATCTCATTCATGAGTTGTCCACTCAAAGATTACGAGCTAAAATATTTCCTTATGGAGAAGCATGCATACGCCGTGGTCAAAGCTGTCAAGCATTTTAGGTTTTATATCCTGAATTCTCACACTGAAGTTCTCGTACCAGTTACAACAGTAAAATCCATTTTGACTCAACAAGAGTTTGGTACAAAGAGATGTAACTGAATTGCCAAAACTCAGGAGTTTGACCTGGACATCAAACCCACCAAGCTCGTACGAGGAAGGGGTCTCTGCCAGTTGATCTCCAAAAACATCCCAGATGAAGTAGAAAGTGAAGAAGTAGAGATTGAATGTGTGATTATGGTCCTCTTTGTTGCCACTACTGATGAGTGGTATTCTGACATTGTTCATCTTCTGACATATGGTGAGTGTCCCACTCATCTTTCTTATAAAGAGAAATGGAATGTTAAATTAAAGGCAGTTAGTTATGTCCTGTGGGATAATGGTCTTTACAAGAGAAACCTGGATGGAGCATTTCTTCGTTGTGTTGACAAAGCTCAACAAGGAAGACTCTTAGAATCTTTTCACAATTTGGCTTGTGGAGGACATCTCTCTACACTAATGATGGCACACAAAATTTTGTGAGCAAGGTACTATTGGTCCACGCTTTTTCAAGATACCTACAAATGGGTGCGTAGGTGTGAACTATGTAAGTAATTCATTGGAAAGCCTAAGTTGCCTGCTCTGCCCCTCAAGCCAGTCGTGATTGAAGAACCATTTTAGCAGTGGGGTATTGACTTCATTGGAATAGTCAACCCATCTTTAAGTGCTAGACATGATTACGTCCTCACTGCAATAGATTACTTTACCAAGTGGGTGGAGGCCATCCCAACCAAGCATGCTACGTCTGAAGTGGTATGCAGCTTTCTCAAAGAAAATATTATCTCCAGGTTTGGGGTTCCACTAAAGATCGTAACAGATAATGTGGCCTATTTTTTGTCACACAAAATTACTCAATTTTGTTTTCATTATGGGATTACCTTATCCCACACTTCAGACTATTTTTCTCAAGGGAATGGCCAAGCAGAATCGAGTAACAAGAACCCAGTCATGATTATCATGAAGTTGGTGGACGACAACCAGAAAATGTGGCACAAAGCATTGTATGACACCTTGTGGGTGAAGAGGATAACACCCAAAAGGGATATAGGTATGTCCCCTTTTCATCTTTTGTATAGATTGAATGTCGAAATTCCCATCACCCTTGAACTACCAGCACTCAGATTAACCAAAGCATTCGAAGACTCAACCTTTGAAAGCTCAGTTGACAAACGAATCATGTGTCTAATCGAGCTGAATGAACAATGAGTTATGGTAGTGGATCAGATCAAGAAACATCAGGATCGGGTGAAAGCACTTTTTGATAAGAGAGCTAGAATGCATAAATTCCAAGTCAGAGATCAAGTCTTGTTATGGGACAAGAGGCGAGAACCAAAAGGGATGCACGGCAAATTCGACTCCCTGTGGAGGGGCCCATTCACCATTCGACAGCTCTGTGGTGAGGCCAGCTTCTTGCTGGAGTAAAAAGATGGAACACCATTTACACTACCTCAAAGTGGACATCATCTCAAGCTGTTCAATCCTTGAAGCTCTGATAAGTCTGTTTGTATATATGTACAATTTTTATGTTGTCTATTTTTCTTTCATTTTTTCGCTTGACTCCGTAGCCCAATGGCTTGGATGAAGGCACTTAGAGACTGGTTTATACTCTCGCTAATCAATTTGATCAGTGGAAGTTCCCCAATAGGAGCCAGCTGTTGTTTCCAAAATTAGCTTAGCTCATTTTTGAGAACAACCCCCTACGAAACTTGCCCGTTTCGTCTTTCATCTCTCTAAGTTCATTTTTTGAGACAGATTTCGAATTCATTCTCATCTTGGCCTCAGAATGTGAAAGTGGTTACAATCTCATCCCGGCCAAGTTTTCCCTCCCCCAAACTCTCCTTTCAGAGTTAGTCTTTTCTTCTATTTTCCCTGCAGGAGTGGCAAATTTTGCCACCTCTACATTTTCTCTTGTTTTTGTGCAAGGGCGGCAAATTTTACCGCCCCTACACTTTTTCTGCAAGGGCAGCAAAATTTGCTGCCACTGCTCCTCAGCATGTAAGGGTGGCAATTTTTTCCGCCCCTACAAAGATGAACCGAAACATGCAAGGGTGACAAATTTTGCCGCCCTTGCATGCCTCAATTTTTGTGCATGGCATTTATGGCCGCACATGGTGGGTTGTTGGGGTCAATTTTCACCCCATTTAAACTGGCTTGAGCCTCATTTTCCTCATTGCTTCCTCCTCTCCTCCTGCTCTTCACATCTGGATCATTTGGTGATCAACTCGAAGCATGCATTTGCAGATTCAACCTCGTGGCGCACGTGATTTCTCAGGTAGGGTTTGTTTTTGGTATTTGCTTCTTGTTTTCTTCCTATTTTGCTTAGTTTTTTATTTTTGTTGTTGTTTTTTGCTTTATTTTATGCTTTTTCTCTCTCCTTCTGCCCGCATCCCTCCTCTCCTCACCATGGACATTTCTTTTCCTCCCCCTACGCCCGCAGGTTCCCAGCTGAACCTCACGCAGGCGGCAAATTTTTGCCACCCATGTGTTCTTTTCCACCCTCTATGCAAGGGCAGCGATCTTCACTGCGCCTACATGTGTTTTTTGCCCTCTGTGCAAGGGTGGTGATTTTCACCACCCCTGTACGTTTTCTTGTCCGTGTGCAAGGGCGGCAAAATTCACCGCCCTTCCACGTTTCCAACCCTACGTGCAAGGGCGGCAATTTTTGCCACCCCTACATGTTTCCAGTTGAAAATGTAAGGGTAGAAATTTTCACCGTCCTTCCCTTTTTTTTTAAACTTCTTGCAAGGGCGGTGATTTTTACCGCCCCTACATTTTTTCTCCAATTTTTTTAACTCTCGAGAATTTTTTGAGTTGTCCTTTTCTTCCCCTTTTCTCCTCATTTTCTGTTCCTTCTTCCATCCTGGCCTTTTTAAGTGACCTCCAGTAACCATATCACCTAAATTGCACTTTCCCTCTCTCATCCACTCTACTCTCTTATGTGATCAAGACTGCAGCACCTTCAACGAACTCCGACACACCTGCTCCCATCTGGTCAGGATCATTCCCAATGATGAAAGCGTCTCCCAAGAAGGCGAAAAACATGAAATATAAATACTAGGGTGTTTTCTCACCTACATCAGTCTCTTTGAATGTCGATGACATTCCAGACACTGAGATCGGCCATGTGGACATGGCCGAATTTCTAACACAAACAAAGGTGACAAATCCCAGCACTGGAATAAAAAAGATCATTGAGAGCAACATCCACCTGGAGGCCACCTTTTCGGTAGTAGCGCATCATCCTGAGTTTGTCCTCTAATGTGTGCACTTATACAACAAAGAGACCAGATCAGTTTTAGATGCCAGCGGCAACATGATAATTTGGTTGGACCCCGATTTCATCGACAAAGTTTTCTTGTGCCCTCCATCCACTGAAGTAACCCAAATCGACTTCGAAAATGCACAAAAGGAATATGATAAAGACCCTGAGAGGGCAAAGAAAGTTATAAACTAGAAGTGACTGAAGACCCCTAGGACCAGCCTCTCTAGATGGCCAAAGAACTTTTTGATGAGTGATTTTGTCAAAGAAGTTGGTGACTTGATCACCCTTCTCAGCAGGGTATGGGGCCTCCCATCTTCTTCACAATTCCATGAATGGATGTACCCATTCATTAAGATCATCCTCCAGGGTAAACAAACCATCTTTTGGGGAGAACAAATCAGTAATGCCCTCCACAAATAGTTGACCAAGGTACAGACTTCCTTCAAGTTCTACATGACCTCGTACCTGGTCTATATAGCTACAGCAATGCGGTCTTTCCCAAGATTGGCTATAGAAGGAAATAGAAAGACCACCCCGGTCTACTCGTATTATCCTCAGCTGACACTTTAGGGGTCAACACGTCATTTCAAATGAGTAAATGATGCATTTTTTGCCGTGTTTTTATGTCTTTTCGATCCTTAGCTCGAGTAGAAGAGAATATCAGACGAGGCCTGGGCAGTGGTAAATAATTATGGCCGCATGTTCCTCCAGTTCTCCACTTTCTGCTATCTTCGGGTTGGTTTTTACCAAGGATACCCCTATATGCTCCCTAAGTTTCCTTCAGACAAATTAGTTCTAATAGAACTTTGCGACAACTGGCTATCATGTATAGTAAACAGATGGAACTTAAGAGACCCGGTTTCAAGTTTCCAATCCAGATTGGCAGGTTTTCAATTGCTACATCAACCAAAGCCAAAGTCATGAAAACAAAAATGCAGATGATTACTATCAAGCCATTCAAGAGATAGGAGAAATTTGACTACAGGGGAGTCAAAGAAAAGATCAGAAGGAAAACTCAGTCCCACGAACCCATGATTGAAGATATTAGGGTGGACCTGAGGATGACCGAAGAAATAAGGAAAATGGACTATTGCCATCTAACACCAGAGCAGATAGAATACCTTGGGCTTGTAGAGATCCCATCTAGTCTAATTGATGATGGGAACATCATAAATAATAGGTATCTAGCAGAAAAGGTTGTTGGTTCCCCTCTCCCTCCAATTTAGTGGTCTCAGAAGGAGCTGACTTCTCTGAGAAAAAGATTCAAACCAATATTGGCTAACACCAATGATTGGTTAGCAGCCAAAGGGATCACCTTGAAAGAATTTATTACAGGATTAGAGGCTAAATACCAGGTAGAATTGAAGAAAAAAGTAGAGAATAGAACCAAAAATAAGGGTGATGTCCCTTCTCCTTCTAGGCCTCACAAGCCTAGAATTATATTCGTATCTAAAAAGCCTAAGACCACCCAAGGGTCTGAAATGGCAGCCAAAGGAACTAAAGAACAAAGCCCTTAGGCACAGGTAGCTCAGCCCTTGGAGACAGAGGATCAACCATCAGAAAAACCAAGTGTTGGGTCTCCACTCTCGCAAGAACAAGTGCAGCCGATCCAGAGTGCCTCTCCTTCTCCCCCTCAATGTCCTGTGGTGCTCGTTTCTCCTATCTTCCCAATCAGTGTTCCCTCTTTTGGAGCTGCTTCTCCTTCCAAGGTTGTTTTTGGTGATCCTCAGGGTCCTTCCTTAGGTTCCCCTCGCTCTTCTGGATCCATTCCAAGTCTGTCATCTCCTTCTTTCACCTTGCCAGCAAGCCCTGCACCTGAGCAAAAATTAGTAATCGGTGTAATTTTGCCGGTTACTCCAACTGCAACTACTGTCACCACTAGCAGTGTGGAAGCTACTACAATAACACCAGTAGAGACAACCATTACCACAATAGGTACTTCTCTCCCACCTTGGATGTCTGCTTTCATGCCAAAAAGAAAGAAGATGGCCATCTCACCAGATGAGTTCGACTTCGGCAAAATAGTGCCAGTGAAAGCAAAGGCTCCGAAGAGGCCAAGAATCCTCTCTAAATTAGTCAAAGAAAAAAGGCAAAAATTTTTGGAAATGGCCAGGCCCCCACAACACGCAACCCTTGAGGGTTTCGAGATGATTAGCTATTCCATCTCTCATGTTAAACTTGGTAAAGTTACTCACAAAGGTGCGAAAAGTGATCTTCAGGCTGCCATGGACATTATGGTCCAGAAATTTGACATAGAAAAAGAGATGAAGGATCATTACAAAGCTAGAACAGAGCAGCTGACGACAGTGATCAAAAGGTTCACTCTTTCTCCTGAAGCAGCAACTCCAGAGGCCTTCTCAGTGGATGACTCAGTCATTCAAAAGGTGGAAAAGACTTATTTAAAGGGAAAAGTCCTGGAGGACTATGTCGAAAGGATGCATACTCAAGGAGTTTCTTTGTTGTCAGAGGTGGCAGAAAGGATAGGTAAAATGGAGAAAGTGAAATCATAGGTAGATGATTTTGTCTCCCTTATCTCTCAATAAATTGACAGCTTGGAGAAAGATCTCGACAGATGGAAGGAAATGAAAAATCTCAAGAAGAGCACCCTGATATCTATCGGTGTCATCTCCAGCAAAGACTCCTATGTTGAGATCAAGGAATCACTGGTTTTCAGAATCCAGGTACTCAAGGATTTAATTGTTGATCTTAAAGCTTTCAAGGAAGCTAGTGAGAAGAGTGACCTGAGCCTACTAAATAAATTAGAAGAGCTGCCATGCGACTTAACCTCTAAGGACAATTAGTTCATTTCGACAGAAGAGATGATTCAGGGTTTCAAGGAAATGATTTAGAGAGATTTTGAGGAAAAATCCTTCTCAATGTCTTCGGTGGACAGCATTCTAGATGCTCAGTTAACTTTGGAGAATCTGAAAGCCAAGTTAATTGGCCACGCTAAAGCCGTCACAGCATTGAAGGATGCACTGATCAGAGCAAGAATCGTCTCCAAGAACGCAGCTATGTCAGATGTCGTAGGAATTTAGGCATCTATCGCCATGTACGATGCTCATCTGAAGAAACCTAGTGGCCAAAATTGATCCTCTCTCTTTCTCTTTTCTTTCTTCTTCTATCCTTATGCACTTCTGTTTTGTGCAAAGTGCATGCAGCTTTGAAAAATGTAATTACATGTAAAAAGTTTGAAAAAATATCTAAAAGTCAAAGATGAGTCATCTTTGACCAAGATATTTTGTATATTTTATTATTTTCTCTTTTTGAGGATTTTCTCCCTATATATAGTGGAGACCTCATTTGTAAATCTTCTTGGAAAAAATTAATAGCAAATACTCTGCTGAAATTGAAGCAATCTTCAAGACTTTGTGCTTGTTTTTGTAACTCATATTTCATTAAATGAATGAGAAGCAGGTTCATTTCAAACTTTGTGTTGAGATTATTTGTGTTGTTTAGGAAACAGTTCTTAAGTCCTTTTTCCTGATAATATCTTGTTTATCTAATTTAATAAGCAAAGCGAGTGTGTTAGTATTATCTAAGGGCATTTTTGGAAGGTAGAAGATAGACTTTGTGTTACTTTTATCTTTAAGATTTAGTTATCTTTTGTAGTTTCAGGTGAAGACTTTGTGCTTCACTTTACTCTATGGTTGCACTTGTTCTGAATCAGTGAAAGAAGCTACGAAAGACTTTGTGCTTGCGTGAGCGTTCTTGTGGACTTTGTTACTTCAGGTGATTTCTGGCTCTCTGTTTAATATCATTCCTGAAAGAAGAGGAGTGTTGTTAGCTTAAGGCTGGGATTTTCCCTTTTTTATTCTTTGTACATTACCTCTAAAAAAAGAGAGGTAGATGCTGTTATACCACCCCCTGTGTTATTTTCCGCTTAATTATATACATATATTCGGCATGTAAGTATTAATAGGGAACCTCCCCTTGATGAGAGGAGAGATTTACCTCGTCCAGATCTAGTAAACCCACACTTTTCATGGTGTAAATCTCCCTATGTTGTGGCTGATATCCCCATTTTGTTATCAGTTAGTTGATGACAAAATATTCACCCAACAAAGGTCATGTTTTGAGGCTTAGTCCTTACATGACGACCTAATGAGAAGGCATAGGCATGGTAGCATGTTGTGTTGAGTCATATGTGACTTGTTTGAAGAATTTTGGAAATGGGTGAGCATGGTATGAGTTCCTTTGACATGTGGATGAGGTATTGTGAGTAGTGTAATAGGTTTCAAGGTATGATCATGGTCTAAGTATGACTATCAGTTTAAGGTATAGTGTGCAAAGAGACCTAATATGGCGCAGTGAGGAGTCAAGTTCATTTCAAAAGGTGTTATATCTCTTGAAAGGATTTAAATAAGTGTGATAGGTTGTTTTAAGTATGTTGAATAAGTTTGAGGTCGTATCCCAAAGTAGAAAGCATGAAAATTAGTGTTAAGGCTTTCTATGTGTATAAAATGGGGTGTTACAGACCCAAGAAGGAATTTCTTATGCTCCTTGGCATGTGTAACCATTACATGAGACCCTGATCATATCATGGAGGTTGGGGAAGGTCCCTAGCTTGAATTTTTTGGCATTATTTTTGGAGTTGAGGGGTAACCCTTTATGAACGATTGTTAGGAAGGGAAACCAGTCAAAACCCTCCGAAAACCCTCATAATGACCCGATAGGAAATATATTGTTAGTTATGGCTTAGAATGGTTTTTTACCTATTTTAATGTTTTTAAAATGTAAAAGACTCTTCTAGGTTTATCCAAGTATTTTGTTTTATCACAATAGTGAGTAGAAGCTACATGAAAACCCTTATTTCTTAAAAATTTGATGTAATACGTAGGGTTGACCAAGTCAAAGCATGCAAATGAATGGAGGATGATGTGTGAGACTTAAAATTTATGATAATGTAAGTTTTTAATTAGGTTTTAGACCTAAAATGTGATAAACTGATCATGAAAGTTGGCATATCACTAAAATAGCCTAATAAGGAAGACAATGAGAAAACTAGTTAGTAGTGAGAAAGAGATTAAGGATTGGTTACAAAGGATTAGGGATGGATCCAAATGCATGGGGTAATTTTTCAAGACATATTCCTAATATCCACCTTATTTATAATTTTTGGTGATGCACATAAACATGCTAAATTTTTTTTCTCAAAGTGATTTGTCTAACATAGTGAAGTCTGTGTAGGATGAAGATGTGAGATTGGTCTCTAAGACCAATATTGATATTGAGTATTGTAATATATCTATTCCAATATTTTATAAGGATGATGAAGGATCATGATAACTCATTTTAAGATCACAAAAGTGTTATCACAAGTATTCTAAGACTTGATCTTCTTGAATGTGTTTTTGATGCTACAAGTAGTTTTCTGTGTATGAGTGAGAATGTTGTTTCTGACCCTTTTTTCATAGATTTGATGAATCCAATGCACATGAAGTTTTTTTTGGTGTCTCATAGATTAATTTTAACACATTTTTATGAATGAAAAACTTCTATGAAGGTGTGAAAATTCAAAGTCTTTTGATTGGGTTCTTAAGGCCTGTGTGCAGTTCTAAGTGAGCATATGAAGTTGATTAGTTAGAGGTATTTTGCCCTATTTGGTGAATTACAATGAAAATTATGTTGAACCTGAGGTCATGGATATTATATCCATGTGATTTTTTAGTATGTTTATGTGGTAAAATGATCCATAAACCCCTTTTGAACCCTTCAAGTTCACTTTTGGTTTATAATGGATACTGAATAATAGTTTTTAAATAAATGATCAAAAACTAATTTAAAGTGTTTAAAAATTGGATTAAAATTGAATATGAATATATGTGTATTTATTCATTCTAATTACACCTTAAAATGATCATTATATATTTAATTTATTTCCGTTAAGTGTTGTGTTTGATTAAAACTTGCATCCACATTTGAATAATTGAATCAAATTTGTGAAAAGAACAAAATGCAAAATAATCAAAACACAAACACTAAATTTTTTTAAAAAGTTCACCTAATCTAGGCTACATCTATGGGTCCTTCTCAAAGGTGAAACTAATCGATTATTTATGCAAAAAAAATTATACATCACTTTATCCCTAGTAGGGGTTCTCGATCTATAAATAAATATTTTGATGCCACTGGCTTTGGCTCTAATAACTGGTTATGGCTCTAGTTCTCAGCTCTCAACACTGGCTCTAGCTCTTGGCTGTAGCTCTCAGCTCTAGATCTCAACTCTCAACTCTTGGCTCTCAGCTCTAGCTCTGGCTCTCGACTCTCAACTCTAACTCTAGCTCTGGCTCTTTGACTCTCAACTCTGTGATGAGAGCTTTAAAACCTTGGAATGAATTCTAATTCTAATTCCCAATGATCTCCAAATAAACCCTCACCCCTTTATATACTTTTTGGAGGTGCACAAATAGTGGGATTAATCATTATCCCCTTTTTAATAATAATGGGATTAATATTTATCTCCACCTTTTTTGATGGGATTGAATAATATCCCATTCCACCATGTTTTATAGGATTTATATTATCCCATTACAATTTTATATAGAATTTTGATAATATCCCACATATTTAATTCATGGGATTCCACATAATTATCAAAATACCAATTAATTTGTGATGAATGAATTAATAAGCAATAATTTGGTCTAGGTTATGGGTTTTTATCCCACATAGAAATTATTTTAGACATGTTTAAAAATATCTTTCTTTACCTTTATAATTTGCCTTAGCTGCATGTGTCAACTATAAATTTGTTCACATATTTCATGTTAACTTTTTTTACATGCCATCATTTATTGGTCTATGTTGCCATGTCATCACTTTTACCAGGGTTGATCACAACTTTGACTGGTCATAACTTTCACATACAGACTCAGATTTGATCCATTCAAAAGCATCAAAAAGCTTACAATGAGCTCTACATTATGAAACTAGATTTGAAATGTTCTATGATGATCATTTTTTTAGTTTTACCAGCATTGACCACATGTTGACTTACTTTGACTTAAACTTTGACCAACTACACAAAGAGAATACGAGCTCCATTTTTTGCATTTTACATATCATTGGAAAGGTCTCAACGGGCCCTACGTAATGGTGTAAGTTTTGGTCTACTTCAAGACCTTTTATGAATTATCCTTCAGATCATACCTCCCCAATAAGAAAACTTTTTGTCCACAAAAGGCTATTTTTCACTCATAAATGTTGTTAATCCTCTTCCTACATATCACAAACACACAAGAACTATAGAAATATAATTATGGGTTAAATTACTACAAATTTTTTGATCAGTTAATCACAAAAAATTGATAAATTAAAATTAGACAATTGTTCACCAGAATAGACAACTGTCCCTTGATACTCTATGATGATGTCAATCTCTGTAAACAACTTTGAACCCAATGATCTGTTACTACCATCACAAACAATTGATCAATTTAAAAAAAATAGACACTTGTTTGCCAAAAGAGGCAAGTATTCGACTGATACTCTGTGATAAGGCCAATCATTGAAAAATTTCACTAAATTGGATCAATCTAAATTAGATAACTTTAAATGTCAGACATAGGCAAGTGTCCATTGACCTTGTGAAACTACAAAATTCTGAGAAGAATAATGCCATTATCTTCCTCTAGAGTAATCACACTCCCAAAATGATTCATCTACTATTGCATGACTTCAAATATCCTCTACACAGAATTGGGAACTCAAAATGTGTGTCTATAAGCTTGGAAGGCTTATACAAATGATCACCAAATAAAGTGATTTAAAGGTGACTTTAAGCATGCTAAATAAAACTTATATTTTCAAGAATTCTATCCATTTCTTACTGACCCAATTTTAATAGATGTTCCACTTTGGGATGCTCCTTCTTGATAGAATCTTCTTTAGATAGGTGGGATTCTTCATGGGTTACCTCCTAGACTGTTGGTACTTTACCAACTCTTTCATCTGCTACCTCTTTGTTCATGAGTGCTTGCACAACTTTCTTCTTGCAAGTATCTAAATGAAGTTTTGGATGAATCTTCCAGCACTTGTCATCCCAATCACCACTCATATTACAATGAGCGCAGTAATTCTTGTCCATTTTATTAGACAATAAAGCCCTCTTGTCATTCTCCATATTTTGGCTTGGAGAGTAGTCTTTACAACTTGTCTCCTTCTTGAGGGACATAACCTTTTTTTCTAAGGATTTTATCTTCTAACACAAGGCCATACAATGGTTAATTAATCCACAAAATGTACATGGATATTTATACCATAAATTATGTGTACCAAGACCATTCTTTTCATAATCAAAGAAGACATTATAATATTTATGCTTTCCATACCTTTTAGGGCTATCTTATTTGCAATCATGATAAGGAGAAATTGTTTTACCTTCTCCATTGGGATGTTCATCTCTCAATGGAGATGCTTTGCGTTTCTTTTGGATGCATTTTCCATAATTGAGGGGTTGTCCCTTTCTATATTTCAGCTTATAAACTTCTCCATCACTTTGAATAGGTTGAATCGGTAGTGGCTTACCACTAAAAAATCTCAAACCTAAATATTGAGGTCTTTCCTCAACCTATATGGGATTAGTAATTCCTTGGCCATTGATGTCAAGGCCCTCTCCATCAAAACCCATCTCAATTAGCAACTTAGAGTCAATACCACGAGTATGCTTCTAAAATTCCCCAAAAGATGTAGATTGATGAAAAGGAATAACATGGTGAATTACTTACAACACAAACCTCTATTTGAGTTTGTGCATCTATGGTAGAGGATGGTCTTCTAGACTTTGATTTATCCTCCATTTCTTCACCATTTTATGACTATGCCAATAACTTGTCCTTGGCTTGCAACTCAAGTTACAACTCTTGGATAATCCCTGAGAGAAACTCTCCATGAGATAGTAGTCTATCTTGTATCTCTTGCTTTTCATCTTCTAAGGACTTCAACATCCTTCTCAGTGCAAAATTTTCCATCTGAATCTGACGGTTGAAGCCTTCAAGCTCCTATAGTCTTTCTATTTTCAAAGCTTTACCCATGGTTTCCTAATCTTGCAAACACCATGTATCTCTAACAACTGCACATTGCACTGGAAGATTATACAAATCCAAATGTCTACACAAACTGAATGAAATCAACTAAAACTGAAATCAAACTTTTACATAATCAGAAGCTAATCCCTACATTCTAACTGCTCTGATATCAAAATTGATCTGTAAACCCCTTTTGAACCCTTCAAGTTCACTTTTAGTTTATAATGGATACTAAATAATAGCTTTTAATTAAATGATCAAAAACTATTTAAAGTGTTTAAAAATTGCGTTAAAATTGAATATGAATATCTATGTATTCATTCCTTCCAATTACACCTTCAAATGATCATTAGCCATTTAATTGATTTCCGTTAAGTGTTGTGTTTGATTAAAACTTGCATCCACATTTTAATAATTGAATAAAATATGTGAAAAAAATGAAATGCAAAACATAAACATCAGAATTGTAAACGGAGTTCACCAGATCTGGGCTACGTCTCTGGGTCCTACTCAAAGGTAGAACCAATCGATTATTGATGCAAAAAAAATTATACATCACCTTATCCTTAGTAGAGGTTCTTGATCTATAAATAAATGTTTTGATACCATTGGCTCTAGCCCTAGCAACTAGCTCTGGACCTTAGCTCTCAGCTCTTAGCTCTTTGGCTATTTGGCTCTTCGACTCTTCAACTCTCAGCGCTTTGGCTCTGGCTCTTCGACTCTTAACTCTACCACGAGAGCTTTGAAACCTTGAAATGAATTTCAATTTCAAATTTCAATTATTTATAAATAACCCCTCACCCCTTTATATACTTGTTGGAGGTGCACAAATAGTGGGATTAATCATTATCCATAATTAATAATAATGAGATTAATATTTATCTCTTCATTTTTTGATGGGATTGAGTAATATCCTATTCCACCATTTTTTATGGGATTTATATTATCCCATTACAATTTTATATGAAATTTTGATAATGTCCCACATATTTAATTCATGGGCTTCCAGATAATTATAAAAATACCAATTAATATGTGAGGAATGAATTAATAAGCCATAATTTGGTCTAGGTTGTGGGGTTTTATCCCACATAAAAATTATTTTAGACATGTTTAAAAATATATTTCTTTACTTTTATAATTCATCTTAGCTGCATGTGTCAACTATAAATTTTTCCACATGTCTCATGATAAAAAAAATTTATGTGTCATCATTTAATTGGTACATATTGCCACATCATCACTTTTATCATGTTTGACCACAACTTTCACTGGTCATAACTTCTGCATACGAACTCGGATTTGGTCCCTTCAAAATGTGTCAAAAAGCTTAAAATTAGCTCTACATCAAGGAACTAGATTTAAAAAGTTCCATTATGGTAATTTTTTTTATTTTGACTAGTATTGATCACCTGTTGACTTACTTTGACTAGAACTTTGATCAGTTGCACAAGGAGCATACAAGCTCCATTTTTTGCATTATGCATATCGTTGGAAAGGTCTCAACGTGCTCTACATAATGGTGAAAGTTTTGGTCTATTTCAAGACCTTTTATAAAATTTTATCTAGATTACAAAGTAGAGTATATGATTCATATTTGCAAGATAGACTTTATGGCAGTAAAAAGGCTTATTGACGAGAAGACCTAATTATGTGGTTCAAAGAGTGAAATGAACTAAATGGTGTTGGGGACATAAGGTGAGATTCATAGGGGTCTATTTGAAGAGTTTATAAAGTTTTTCATCCATTTTTGGAGGCTCAATGTGTTTGAAGGAGGCCCAAGTGAAATGTGTGCTTAGAGAAGGCCTAATTGCATTAGGTCTCCATTAGGCCTAATGGTGGTTTTGTTCCTTAACGGTAATGACCGACCTATGTGGTGGTTGTTTCACTTATAAAATATATTTTTTGATATATTTTAAGGGTGATCCAAGTATGGATAGGTTCTTGACTGGCCAATATGGGTAAGAGCAAGAGTCAAGTATAAAGAGAAGGCCTAATATGCCTAATTTGACTAGTTAAAATACTGAGGACTTGAGAGAATGATATAGAAATTTGAAAACCAGATAGAGGGATTGAGGATCATCAATAAATCATGGTGATTATGTTATGAATAACTAATAATATTTATAAAGGTGATAAGCAAGGTCATTTGACCTAATTCTGTGAAATAAAGGGCTAGTTGAGCAACAAGGCCTAATAAGCTACTTGAGAAAGATAGAAGAGTGAAAAGAGCAAAAGAAGGAGGTCATCTTCAGTTGAGTGAGTAACATATGTTCTAAGGTGATCAGAGGTTCAAGGTAGCTGAGTTGGTATTGAGTTACGTAGGAGATTAGAGCCTCATTACAAGTTGGTGCTTGCTAGAAGACTAGTTGAGTTGGTGCTTGACTAGTGAGGGGTTGGTACTCCTTGTGGGGTTGGTGCCTCACTAAAAAATTGATTCATTATTTATAAGATTGTAGTCCAAGATATGCACTAGTGGGTTTTATCTCCCAAGAGGGTTTTTCACATATATCCTATGTTATCATTTTGTTTGCTTTCATAGATGTTTGTGTATGCATTAACTAAATGTATGTATGTGAATGAATGTTTCATGGATGTTAAGTGAAATTGAAGGATTGTTTTAAGGCAAATGATTCAACCCCCCCTCTCAATAGTTATAATTCCAATATCCCTAGGCTTTGAAACCCTGATATTCACTTTCCTAAACAACCCACCACCAAAAATAACCCCTAACTAAGCAAAAACCCCTTTTACCATGTTTCTTACTAGTTCAACTAGGTCGACCCTATTATTGGATTTACTGCATGTTATGTAACTATGTTAGCTAAAGCCAACATAGTTCAAGACCTAACGACTCTATTTCCTACCTAAAAAGGTTGACTGGGTCGATTTCATCGGCTTAATTTTTCAGAAGGTTTAAGGTCAATCCATGGCTATATATATCCCATTTCATTTCATTTCTAACAGAGGATCAATCAATTGTGCATCATTACTACTTGTAAATCTACTTATACAATCAATAAGAGGTTTCATTGCTTAGGTTTTTTTCCCTTAAAGGAGTAACACTTGTCTTTTAGAAATCTTGGATGCATAGGAGAGGTCTTGTAGCCTAGAGTTGATTTATCCTTGTGATTATTACAAGCCCACAAAAACCTCTTGCAAAGCACCATTGGCTAAGGGAGAGATTGAGGCACCATGGGTTCACTTCAACAAAGGTAAGTATATGCTTAAGCCCTTCACATTTTAGTAAGTAGATATTATAAAGTTAATATATCTTAGATTATATCTCTCCTTGCTTAGATCTTCTCTATGTTATAGATAGATTTATCTTTGCATGTTATTATCTTCCCCTTTTATGTCACTAGCTTTAGTGAGCACTAGATTAGCTTAAATAGTTGTTTTTTACATTAGCTTGCTTTGATATTAGTACAAACATAAAGGCCTAGCTAGGGTTATCACAAGATGGCATTTGCCTAAAGGCCTTGGAAAGCTCTCCTTTGCCATAGTGTGATAAGAGATCCCTTAGTGTAGGTTTAATGGATCTATTATTGACCATGACCCTAATTTAAACACGTCTTAAAGCATAATTGTTAGTTGATTACCTTCTTTGAGCTTGAATATTATTAAGTATGATAAGTTATAGAGCTGTCTAGTTTCGCTTGCACATACAAGCCAGCTAAAAAGATGGCACTCAAGTTCCATCATTTGTAGGAGGTGCTCAACCAATGAGGCAATGTTCTATGCACCACGAGTTGCATTAGCCCCACCTCTCCACCCCCCAACCCTGACCAAACCCCTCATGCTTTCCCTCCTTCAGCTCTCAAGCACCGACAGAGCCACTCTCACTATTGCATTCACTTCTAGACCCCTCCTCCTTAGTGAAGGGATGGAGTTCATCATTGTTACTTGGGAAATCCTTTGTTAGCCTGCCATGATGGAGCTCACCTATGTAGAGGGTGGTCCAATTGCTAGCTATTTTTGTTTTCCCTTTGGTTGGGTTATCACAGTTTCATTAGCACTCTTGTGATCGGTCAGGATGGATAGGTGGTCCCTGATCCTCCTTCAGCTAAGTCTTCTACTTGGAGTGCCCAACCACTTAAAGATGATCTACCTCTACCATCTTCTCAAATTGTGGCCCGTTCCTAATGTTTTATGTTGTGATATAATTTTATAGCTTCTATATTTTTGTGTGTAAGCGACGGTTTTTTATAATTGAGTCATATTTTGCACTGGCATAGAGTTCATGCTATGAACACCAACCACCCACTTTTTATTATAGCCATATATATATATATATATATATATATATATATATAGAATAATGTTATATCAATGAGTTCCATTTATATTTATGTGGTAAAATGTTTGAATTAGAGTCAAACAAAAGGCTGCGTTTATTCTTAATAATCCTAATTCTCTCTATGTACTTGAGTCTCGAAAACTCAACTTTCATGAAGTTTTGATTATTCTTTTAAGAAATTAAGGGGCTCTTAACTTATAGAGATGAACTTTAATAATTCATATGATGATGTCATGTCTTAACCATTACATCTAATCTAATGAACAAAATTATATAATATTATAATAAAACAAAATAAATAAATATATAATTTTTGAAACACATTATTGAAGAATAATGTCAAGATAAAAGAATTTTTAAATAACATTCTTATAATAAAATAATGTAAACCAATCAGAGAAATCCCAAGTAACCAATTGGCTATTTTAAATGGCAATAAAATTGTTTATAAATTTATATTTAAAATAGTAATTCATATATATCTCAAAATACAAGTCTTAATAAAGATTTACAATTGTGGTATATGGGAGTTTTATGGCGGCCAATCAATGGTTAAAGACGCTGCATAATTTATAAACAAAACTCATATCGAGAGGAAACACTTATTTTGAAATAGATTATGGCATTATATTTATAAATCATTAAATTTTATTTATTCTCACTCCCTTGCATTGGGAAAGGAAGGCCATTTACATAGCTTGTGCTCTGTAATAATTAGAGTCACAGGAATTTGCCTTTTCCCTTCCCCTATTGTCACAAGGAATAAGGTCAGAAGGAAAAACATTAAGCATAATGGTGGTGGATGAACAAGTGGGTGTTAAAGAGAACACTTAGTTTTAACTCTTGTCAATGACCAGTATGCCAGCAATCTGTAACCAACAAGCATCATGAACAAGGCAGCCACATCCACCAGTAAATGATCCAACCCAACATCTCTTATGGCAGGAAAGTCAGCAATCCTGCACAGCATACCATTGCCACATACATACATTTCATCTTTGCTGTACTGTACACCCAACAGCATCTTGTAGCAGTAATAGCTGAATGACACATACTTTAGCCATGCAATGAAGGCAGGGATCTTCTGTATGTAATACCCACCTGCCAATAAGAATATCAGCATTGTAACAGAGGCCAAGGTGGTGGCCTGCTTCACATTCATGAGTGCTGCTCCTAGGGCCAGGCCTAGGCCTTGGGAAATCAGGACATTGTATAGTATTACTAGAAGAGTGAGTGTGAATGTTTGGGCATCTGGCTTTAGGCCTCCCATCCAGTAGGTGATTATGACAAAGATGGTGGGGAGCACTAGCTCCATTGGCAGGTCGCCCACTGTTCTAGCCATGAAATATGAGGAGAGTCTGTACATCCCTGAGGACCTCTCCTTGATCAGCATTGAACGTTCTTGTGGGAATGTAAATATAGCATTGAACAGTGGAAAGAAGCCCCAGAATATTGAGAAGAAAAACAGCAACCCCACCTGGTTATAATAACCATAACATTACCATCAAATTGGATCAGTGTTTTTAATAATATAAATCAATTTCATATAAAAACAAGTTGCTTTAAAATTACATTAATGAAAGTTTATTTATTTTTGTTGGTTCAATTGATACTGTATTTTTATACATTTAATGTTTCTATAATATATAATCTAATATCATATTTTTTAATATAAACTAAATATTAATATCCAACAATCTTCATACCCAAATAATTTTATTATGTTAACTCCTAAATAAATGATATCATGATGTATAGGGATTAACTCCATAACCCCTACATCACAATATCCATTATCATATAACTCCTCACCTTGATATCATATGCCAAGGTCCATAACAGATGTACCTGATCTTGAATACGAGAAGTTGAAGAATGCCACCAAAGAAGGCCTGAGAAAATGGATACAGTCACCACCTGGAAAATTCTTAGCCACCCAAATGACTCATGCCTCCTCTCCTTCAATCCTCTTCGAAGCAGCACAGAGAACTGATGACACCAACTTGTTGTCCATTCATTCTTATCTAGGGACCCTGCAGTGGACGTCTCATTCATTAGACATTCAGCTTGCAGTCTAATAAGCATGCAAATTATAGGGATGCCGCCTTTAAGTCAGGGCAAATGCTGCTTAAGGGTATTACTGTAAAATAAGTCAAAGAAGAAAAGGAGGGGGTGGTAAATTCAAAAATAGTAACTGACCCTCTAATGTAAGTATGAAGCATAATAATTAGATGGCACAAGCAAATCTTACTTTTGTGCTTTTTCCTGGTTGTATTCTGATCAGTATTGACCTCAGCCTTGAGCTTTAAAGCAAGACTTTTACTGTATGCTGTGATTAGAGATTGCTTTACTGACTTCTGGAGGTCAGGCTCCGTGCCAGCATATGGATCTGCCTGTTGTATGGAAGAGTTGTATGCAGGCTTTGCCTCAGGAGCAATCCCTGCAAGGTCATAATTATTTTTACCAACCGCATACACAGTCAAAGATAATGTTTGTGGAAGCTTACAACTCATAACAAATAAAGTTAATTATATGGTCCGAATCAAAATAAAGTGAAGAACTCACCATTGGCAAGATCAAGCATGAAGTCGGCTGGGTTCATGGGAAAAGATGGTGAGAAGCCAATGGAAGAAAAATAATGAATGGCTTCAGAAGCTTGTCCATGGTAAATTGGATGGCCCTCTGACAGCAAAATGACCTTGTGGAACATATGATATAGTCTACTGGAGGGCTGATGTATTGTGGTAATCACTGTCCTCCCTCCCCTAGCAAGTCCTAGCAATGTTAATATAATCCTTTGGGCAGTAGTTGAATCCAAACCAGATGTGGGTTCATCTAAGAACAGAAGACTGGGATTTATGAGCATCTCTTGACCAATACTAACTCGTTTCCTTTCACCTCCGGAAACTCCTCTAATTAGAGGCCCTCCAATTACGGTGTTTCTGCACCTGGTTAGCCCAAGTTCTACTATTACTGACTCTGTCTGCTCTATTTTGTCCATTTTGGATAGAGTTTTAGGCAGCCTGAGGAGAGCTGCATAGGTTAGTGTCTCTTTGACAGTTAAATGAGGATACAAAATGTCATCTTGGCTAACAAACCCAATTTTCCTTTTCAAGGATTTACTCAATTGTTCTCCATTGAAAAAGATTTTACCAGATATTTTACCGTTGAGCCTTCCACCCAATGCACTGAGAAGAGTGGTTTTACCACTTCCAGAGGGTCCTAACATGGCTAGGATTTCTCCCGGGCACACAATTCCAGTTATGCCATTCAGTATGGTCTTCTCAACTGCTTTATGCTCCGATGCCGTGTAAATGTCGTACCATTGTGCTTTTGGCTTTAACTTTAGCCTGTAAAAAATGTCCTCAAACTGCAAGACACCAGCCAACAAAGAGATGTCAACCTCAATTGGAGATTCACCCCTCTTATTAGTGTGAAAAAAATAACCATAGTAATAAAAAGGGATAATCAAATACTAAATACTGGTCAATCAAACAAGCTTGATCAAAGCTTCTCCCTTCCACCATCTGTGTTCATTTACAGCTTTGCGTGATGCAAAATCAGATGCAGAAAAAAGTAGTCTAGCATGTAAAAAGAAGTAATAGAAGAATCTGGTGCAGAAACTTGTAAAAACTAGCTATATATATATATATATATTCAATCTGATCTCTCAATAGACAAAAATGCTTCCAAAGTTTATAAAAAACTTGTCAGCTAGGAGATGTATCTACATCCCATCTGGGTTAGTTTAAATGTCTCCTGGAGTTCTCTATACACAACTCCATTTAAAAAAGAAAAAAAAAGGAGCCGCCGCCATGGAAGGGGCTTCTATATGGAAGCCATGGAAGTAAAAATGTCTCGAAACAAAAAAGTTCAAAATCAGCATGTTGATAAAGTTCGTGTCAAGACCCAAGTGCTTTTGTACACAACAATGTAGTCTATAAGTAGCACCAACAACAACAAAGTGAGGTATTTATGCTCTATCTAAATCTACGCTGAGAAGAAAACATTTAAGAACAGAAATAATGCTTCTGGAGAAACCATGATAATATTTTTAGATGGTGATCATCATCAGGATGACCAGATAAAAATCTATTACAGGTTTCGCAGAAGCAATCTTTCTATTTGTAATGGGCTGTGGAAGCTTAAAAACTCTTAGTACTTAAAAGAAGTTTGTTAGTATAAAAACCACTAGATAGGAGAAACTTGGTGTCCAAACTTCAACCTTGAGAGTCACAGGCTGCAACGGCTGCCCCAAGATGGATTTGGAATTGGAATTGGAGGCCCTTAGACTGTGAGGCTGCTGAACAGGAGATTCCATCTCAGACGGTATACAATTCATCGGATGGGAAAGATGATCCTCGTGACAATTATCATTATTATTATAACCACCATCTCCATCTGGGTCATGGTGAACTAAAACATTCTCTGATCCTCCAACCCTTGGCTTCACAGGGGAAGCCATTTTTGACCCAATCATGTTGTTATCGTGCTGAAATGGATCCTCTGGAGGCATCATGACTGGCAAAAGCAGAGACTGCAAAGCTTCGTCCTCTTCAGTGGTCTTAAATATTTTCTACTCCACAAACGAAGATATCTTGAGATTTTTGAGGAGCAGATAGGAGGAATTTGATACAGTTGAGGACTCAGTTCAGAGCATGGTGGAAAGCTTTGGGACAATCTGGATTTAAAGGAAGCAATGGGAAGGAAAGTTATTACGTTTCAAGAAATACAGATTTTAACTTGTATTTGATTAGTTTAACTTGTATTAAAACAGAAGAAATAAACTCAAAGAACACAGTAGAAAATCTAGTTGTAAGGACAATATCTATCAACACCTAACTGTACAACTTTGAGAATTGGAACAAATTATTTTTATTACCTTTCAGAGTTTCATGGGACCATCTGTTGGGAATTTGCCAGGCTTCTACTGGCTGGTGGCAGTAAGGTTTTGAGCATGAAAAGAAGTCACCATATAAGAGCAGGGTCACATGATTGGGGCCTAACTGTTTCTATTCAAGGAAATGCAGGCCAGGCCAGCGTATAAATGCACTTATAAGTTGCTTAGCATAGCTGTTGGGAGATTTAGCACATGGTCTATTCAACTTTATTATGAGCAGTCTGAAGAATTTGTATCCACTAGATGATAATGTTTGTGGAAGTTATAACCTATCTAATATTGGTGATAGGTTTAAGTATAGTTTTGTTAACAGAATTTTTTTTGTGATGATATAATATTGTATGTAAAGTAGGAAAAGGAATAAGAAATGGGAGATTAAGTCTTTGGTATTAAATTGAAAGGCGGTTTATTATTTTTATATATAAGAGATGCCAGGAGATTTTTAAGTTAGATATTTTTTAATTAAAAGGAGAATTTTTTTTTTCTTGAATGTTTATATTTATGGTTTTTTTTTTTTTTTAAATTATTCTTTATAATTACTGTGTTGAAAATTGTAATTTTTAAAAAGATATTAAGAAATTCAAAAATTAAATTATTATAATAGTGCACTTAATTATTATTAAATGATATTAGAAAAAAATATCATTTTCATTTTTTAATTAAGATAATTGATGTGTGAAATAAATGGAATAGAGATATTTCTTAATGTTTTTTACATAATTTTATCTAAAATATTTATAGGTTTTTGTGTCTATCATTTATAGTAATAGCTATAAAGATTGGGAGTTATTTTAAAAAGTTGTATTCATTCTAAATTCATCTATAATAAATTTAATTTTGAAAATATTTAAGTTTTAGAATTTTATTATATGATATGTCTAGTTCAAATATGTTTAAAAAGATTTGTTCTTCAACATTATCTATATAAATTATAGTAAAGATGAAAACATTAAACACATAAATATATGATTTAATAGTTTGATGTGCTCAAAATTTTATATTGTATATTGTAATTGAATGTGAATATTTGTATATAAATCCATGATTCATACTACCATAAACTTAATTTACATATTTAAACATAGTTCTAGTTTTATTTTACTTATAAATAATCAAATTTACAAAAAATATTATAATTTGAAACTGTTATAAAAATTATTATTTCTTTTTTCAAACTAGAGAGAGAAGGTCATCTAAGAAAAAAAATAACAACACAATTATTAATTCATTAGATCAATAACTTTTTAAGCATAGAAATGGACCTATTTTTATAAGTACCATTTAATAAAGTTAGAGACTCTCCTTGCAATATCATTCAAAATATATTTTTAAATTTTAGATGAAAACATAATTGATTCTTTGCAAATACACACGAACATTGAAAATTAAATAATAACAATCAATTTTACTCTACAAATTTAAAAAACAATTTTAAAATTATAATAATATTTAATCATAAAATTATATTTTTAATAAAATTTAATTATAATAATATTAACCACCCCTTCACACATTATTAATTTATAAATTTGTTTTAAATATTAAAAGCAAGGAATCTTATTTGATTGACTATAACTATATCATATAGGCTTTAAGATATAATATAACTTTGTGAAGGTGCAAAGAAATATATGCTTGATTTGTCTTTTTACCGTAATTTATGTATATGATTCCAATTAATGTGGGGGCCAATCAGGATTGTCTTTTTAAGGTTCAAGGTTCAGTGGAAGATATAATATAATATAATATAATTTTCACCTTTTTTTTTTAAGAAACAGATGGGGATATAATTTTTGTAAATATACAAAAGGTGACTATTCTCAATAATAATAAAATAAAGAAAACTAAACTGCCAAATTTCCACAGGGATGTGAGTGGTTAGCTTCTTATATGTTTCACCTGCAGTAATTGCCCATCATTTAGTGTTAAGATTGGTTTATCAGGCGGCTCCATGCAGGTATGTTAATGAAGTTGTTAAGAGTGTCAAAACAAAAGGGTGGCATTCAAGTATTCAAGGTATGGAGTAGCTAAGGCCTGGTCACATCAGGGTTTTCAAGGTGGAGTTCATGTGAGTTCACATGACCATTTTTAAAATGGAGATAATTGCACTCCATTATTTCCCATCAAATCCACTTTGGCCCACACCTTACAAGATACAATAAAAAAAGCTTCAAATTACAATCCACACATAGATACTGTTGTTGCCACTATTAGTAACAAGAAGTTATAGTACAGATATTCTAGTACCAGAGAAAGATGGTAGTCAGGATAACAATTTCTTATTTTCTTTCAACTTTCAGATGTTATTTAAGAATTAAGATAATATTGAAATAGATATAATAAATTGTTAATGGTATGAGATTAAATTGTTTGAGAGCTAAAAACTAAAATATTATATCAACATTGATTGTCTAAAATTTATGTCTTAGACAATTATATTTGATGCTTATTTTAGAGAGAACATTTTACAATATGTTAATACCAAAATAAAAAATCTAACAAAAATATATATACTTCCTTTTGAAAAAAATTTACATAAACAATCACACTATAAACAAATTTTTACTTTTATATAAATAATGAATTTATAAATAAATTTTTACAAAACAACTTAAAAACTTTATCAGATTATTTCAAAAGAAATGAGGGTCCCTCAAATTTTACATAAGCAATGAATTTGTAAACAAATTCTTACAAAACAACTTACAAACTTTATCAGATTATTTCAAAAGAAATGAGGGTCCCTCAAACCATATTAATTATAGACAATGGAAAAGCATATAGACCACTAAACTCTATCTAAAGAGCAACTTCATTTGTGAAATGAGAAAGATTTCAGTATATATTATGAATTGAGAAAGATTTCAGTATATATTGTAAATCTTCTATAGTTAGGTAGTGGAAGTTGGTAAGATTCTAAAACACCAGCATATACCATGGTTCCTTCTCAAAGTACAGACTCTATGGATCAACATGATATATGCCCATTCCAATTTTACAGTGCCAGAAAAAAAAATGGCAGAAAAAACTTTTTGAGTGATGGGCCCAACTATCTGCACATAAATTCTGTTATAAAGTGACCACTTCATTTCATATCCTATCTCCCTAGTTAAACCTTGATGTGGCCATACTCTGACTATAACTCATCTTGCATTAAGACCCACCAAAACATCCTAGAGCTGACATCTTTTTCACCAGATTTGACACACCAAAAATGACAGAAAGGTGGGATAAAATGCAATGTGGACACCTATAATTTTACAAGATGACATCATGCTTTAAGTACATCAAGGAGGAGCAATGCTTCTTCAACATCTGTAGAAAAGCTTCCATAGTTTCGCACTAATGTAATCTAGAGAAGACATCTGTCATGTAGATTAATGCTATTGTAGAGATGCCATATATCAAAGGGAATAATTACTACAGGAAGGATCATTTGCAGTGTCTTTTGAGGAATGTAACTTGTAAATTATAAGTGTCAAATTTGAATAAAGTGCAAAAACTTTCTACCGAAATACCCTAATTTGATTCACTTTTATCTGAGAAAGGAATAAATGCTATGCTTGGAGTTCCTTTCACATGCTTTCCCTATAAAAATACTGTTCCTTGGGTTGCTTTCTGTAGAAAGTTCCGTAGAATGCCTGCTTTTTTCTGGCTCACAAAATGTGTCTCCTTCAACTGCCATATTTGTTTTGACAGTTTTTCCTTTTTCAGTTAAGTAAAATCTACTGGGCATGGTGACCAGCCCTCATCAATTTTAAGTTGAAAAAAAGGACAGGAAGAATATAATATCAAAATCCCTTAGTGGAACAATGGAATAATATTGTTTGATTAGGATGGAATGAATCTGTTTGAACCTCACATTATACCAGTGCCTCCATTAGGATTTAAATATCTACCCCTGTGCACTAAATATATAAATAAGGTTTATTATGTGGCACCCAATAAACAAAGCAGTCAACCTGCTTTAAGCCTTGTCCGCCGGCTGTCGGACCGTTAGGTTTGAACCTGCAACTTCCTCGTCCCACCGTCCACGTATGTGCCTTCTATTACGATCCATATGATTTTATGTGACTAGAACAACAATAAAAAGTAAGAAATTATGCAGTCATAACAAAGAGACCAGTGATACACGGTTTTAACTAACCTCTCAGAAATCATTTAGTCATTATTCATTCTCTCATTTAGTCATTATTCATTGTCTCTATATTTTCTTCAGTCACATTCTGCTTGCTATCTGCTGTGTTTGTGGGATAAAATTGTTATAGTAAGGCGTGGGAAGTTGTGGAAGTGAGGAGGAAGAGCTCAATTACCACTATGTACAGTAAGAGGAGGAGCCTACTTACCACAATGCACATGAGAGGTAGAACCCAATCACCATGCTACGCCGGAGAAGGTGAATGCCTACACAATGACAACCATTTTGTGGGCTCCCCTCAGCATTCTTTCTCTTGAAGACGAGAAAAGAGGCACACAGAAACCATGCAAGGTGCATGTACAATTGAGGATATAATACGTAACATTTTATTTTGTATTTAATATCCATTAAAGCTTCCTTTCTCATTAACGAGGTTGATATCCGAATAGGAGTCCTATATATCTATCTAGCCCCGCTATATAGATATGGGCGGAGAGGTCCCCCCAGATAAAGCCCATTAAACTCTATATGGTGGCCACCCTTTATATATCTTATTTTATCTATCTGGGGTAAGGATGAGGACAGGGCACTAACTTATACTTATCCAAAAACCAAGTTTACATTAGAAGTGTGGGATAGATCGAGTTAGGGACTTTATAGGGCCCCTATCTCCTTATCCTCTCTCTATATATGTGGAGTGTCAATATCTTATATGTGAGTATTGATAACAGATATGAGGAGGGAGAACCCAATCACCATATTACATTAGAGAGGGTAAGTGCTTACATAATTGTTGGGCCCCTATTGTGACTAAGTATAGATCTGCGTCAACTCAACAAACATCTTGGCATAAGACAATCACTTGGCATGTTTGCTATTTTGGTATCTTTTACGTCAATTGGAGGAATCGATGCACATCTTGTACTAACTGGTAGGCATTTAACTGGTGCCCAGATTTTCAAGGCATCTTCGAGAGTGGCTACACGTGGCGATCACATCGTAAAGGATGCAAGGTGATGGAGCTAGCAAAATGATCAACAAAGGCTCCAGCTCAGCACCCGACGTGCACTCTCCACCCTAGCAAGGAGATGTTCCCGTGTGCTATAAATCCAAGCTTGAACCAGTGAGCAGAGAGACACAATTGAATGTAGTGAAACTTTGAAGAATCAAACTGGACTGTTAAGACCACCATTATTGTTAAGTTTAGCATGGACGCCTTTGAGGCTCCAAATTGTAGTGCCCAAGCTCGCATGTAAGCCTCTGGGCCATTTAATAGCACTAGTAAAGTATATGCTCTATTTGCAGTTTAATGTGCTTTGTTATATGGATTTATAATTAATGACATAGAAGGGTTAAAATAAAACTTGGAATTTGGTTTATATGACTTAGTTATTAATCCTTGAATGCAAAAATGGCTATAATGCCATAGATTATAAGCATGTACAATAAGAATGTATACTCAAGAATTTGGTTTATGGCATTAATGGCATCTTTGAAATTTATGATGATGTCAACACACTATGTAGGAATAGCCTAAGTGTAGATAAGAATCCATGCCAAGCAATGATATCCTTCCATAAAGCACAAGCCTAGTATGAACTTGATCTATAACATTTCCTTGACTCCTCAAAGTGCTTGAATGACACTAAGCTTAATGAAACAAAGGTTTGCACCCTTGAGACTATAGGACCAACTTGATATAGGCCTGTGCCCCTATGACCAGAACTAGTTCCCCGAAATAGGCCTGCACCTATAGACCATCAGGCTTAGTCCAGACAAGTCTTGCACCACTAAATCCCCCAAAAGCCTCCTCTCAAATGACTAAGTCTTATAAGTGAAAAGTTGTGCCATGGCACAACTAGCCCAACACGGGCCTTGGTTCTTTCTCTGTTGCGCTTTAGGTGAGGGCATAAGGCTTACACCTTATGTGAATTGATGCCAATATAGTAAAGTAATAAATGTTGAGTATTACAAGAACATACCATGTTTGTGCCTAGTTATAATGATTATAGAATTGACTTGGACAACTAGATAAGTGCTTGACTCCATACATGATGAATTGGCTCCCTTTTCTACAACATTTTGGTTCCATTTCTAGGACCCATGTTGAATTTTGTTGTTGCAATGGTGTAACAAAATAGTGCTCTGACTCTCCCTTGAGAACATCCAGCCTTGGCTATAATAGTTAGAAGATAGATTTGGGCTGAAGTATCCATCTTGTAGAGGATAAAAGCTAAGAAAGTGGGTTCAGAATAACCTGTATGATGCTTTGGATGAGGTCTTCTTCTACGAACTACCTGAGCATGTGTACCGATGGTTGGCTACTTATGTGACCCACATAAGATGAAGTTATAGATAGCACCTCGAGTGGACTAAAGAGCACTTAGATAGACTTGTAACTCTAGATGCCACTTGGATGAGAGTAGTATACAAATGGTGGCAAGGAACACTAAACAATTACATGCTTGAGTTTGTTGTTTCCACATACTCCTACCCTAAAGAAGTAGAGTATTAAGTTTTACGTGAACCCAGAGGTAAGTTTATGAAAGAGTTTGACGTAGAGCTCAAGAAATTAATGGTGGATTACAGATTTGAAACTATGAGAATGGAAGGATAAAGTCCTTTAGCATATGAGGAGTGCAACGAGGAATAAGGGGATGTGTAGGTGAAGCACAATGGGAAGGGGATGAGCAGATTAACACTCAAGAGCTCAGGAGATAGAATTATAACAAGAGAAGGCATAGGGTGATGGAAGATCAAGAACCTGGAAGTGCTGAGAGACCCTGTAGCGAGTGGGAAGGGCATGGAAAAGGATCTCTTGAATTACAACATCATGAGGAGGAGAGAAACAATTAAGCCATAGATCAAGCTCAATAGTGGATGGGTATAGAGTGCATTAGATCCCTATAGAATTTGGTAACTAAAGATACACTAGAAGTGCCTATCCCTTTTGAAACTATGGTGCAAGGTCATGCACTGGATCCCCCATGTGAAGAAAGGAGAGTGATAACTGACCTTGTTGTTAACATAGACTTTGGACATTTTGCATACTTGTATAGTTTTGTAATTGAACAAATTATTCCTTACGAGGAGTTGAATGAGGATACCTCTAGACCATTGGGCACTAATTCACCAAAATAGAACGTGAGTGCAAACATACCAGCTTAGCCAATGTTAATTTCATATATTGGGCAACAAACTACAAGAAGTGGCTTGGTGCCACAAGTGAGTACTATAGTGCCATCATCATCTGTGGCACTAGTAGTAACAATGGGACCAATGCCTAACCCAGTAGCTAGAGGCATTGAAAGATCACCATCAAGACAAGTACGAGGGGGACAAGTGCCTTAGATGCTAGCTGCGCCCCCCATAGTAGATCTATTATGAGATGGCCATGCACTTGCCAGAGTATCATGGTGTGGAGAATGTCATAGAGCATGTGTTAAAGTGTGAACTATAATGACATGCTTAGGGCATCACCCAATTAGAGCACAAGGTAACCCAATTTGTGACAACTCTACTTGATCACGCCCATACCTAGTATAGGAAATTTGACCCTAGGTAGGGTATGGTTGACTACAATAACTTGAATGAAGTATTCTTGAAGGAATTAGACATACTAGAGTTTTAATAGTAGAGCATCACCGCACTCAAGAAGATTAACCAAGGACTCTTAGAGAGCATGCACCTATATGATTTAAGGTTCAAGACTCTCCTTTCCAAGATTCCTTATGATATTCACTCCTCCCAGCATGCACAACGGTTCATTAGATGATTGCTATTACCATTCAAAAGAGCACTTTCCATGAAGACATTCATAGACCCTTGTGAAGCACTTGAAGTCATGCTCAGAGCTGAGGTAGTTGAAAACACTGACATGTGGATCAACCCATTCATGGAGGCATAGATTGCATATATGGCCTCCCAACTTCAAAAACTTATTGTAGTTCATCACAAGATGCTCAAAGCAGGTTATGATGCATTGACTATGAAATGGAAGGCCATAAAAAGAATAACTACCCTCAAAGGAATATGCACACATTACTTCTAAGTTGTGAGGTATATCATGACGTGCATGATGTTTGTAAATACCCTTTGTTGCAATGTGCTAGTCAGGTTAACACAACCATATATTGTTGATTGTGTGATGCCTACACTCATACCATAGTTGATTGTTGATTAATTGATGAGATGCATGACAATATGGAAAGAGGTGCATGATAGGCCTTTACAACATTTAGAGGGTAGGCAACCCAAGGAAATAAGGGCTATGGCCTATAAAATTTAGGCTATGGGATGCAAAGAGCCACCAAAGGCCAATGTGGAGGATGCAGTGGTAGAAGGTTCCCACCCTATTCATGTTATAAGTGTAGTTTCACATAACATTATCAACATGACTACCCTACACATCCCATGTGTGGGTATTGTTGAGGAACCCACAAGGTTGAGGAATTCCCTGACTTTGTATAAAAAGTTGACCCAAGGTAGGCCTAACATAGACAAAGGCACAAGAATGATCAGGCATGAGCTAAAAGTGGAGAAATGAACTCCAAAGGTGTAACTAACCAATGCAGAGATAATCAAAGTGTAGGTGAATACTCACAATGGATTCAGAACTAAGCTACCAATTGTGCCAATGCTTAAGTTGTGTCTAGAATATGGGGAACAGAGTTATATTGAGTACATCACATGATTAGAACCCAAAGCTATGCTTTACCTAGACCCCATGTGCTAGAAAGATGTTTTGCATTAGGTAATGAACATCATTCAAAATTTTCAAATAGAGCTCCAACTGGCATGAGACCTAGAGGCATAGGTTGTCACTTCCCTAAAAAAGCAAGATAGCCAAGAAGTTGAGATACAAGAGCTAACAGAGATATTGTGCCTCCTACAAATATAAGGGATGCTTCCCCTATTAAAGAACTTTCTTTTGGAACATGTAGGGTAAAAGCTAGTTGAAGTCACTATTCCACGCATAGAAAGGGCATAGAAATTAAGGCATACATAGAATGTGGAGTATGATCAAGAACTCCTTGTGAATGCCACCATTGATGGATGGTCTATATGTGAGGTCCTTATGGACACAGGCACTAAGGTCAATATCTTGACCAAGAATGTCTGGGAGAAGATGGGCAAGCCAACCTTGAGGCATTCTCATATATTTTTCATGGCCAACAAAACTAGGATGCAACAAATCAGAATTCTGAGGAGCACCATTGTAGATATCATGGGTATCAAGTTCCACATTGACTTCAAAGTGATCAAGTTGGCAGAATAAGACAATTATATTTCACTCTTGGGAAGGCCATGGTGTTACACAAATAACATAGATATGCATTTTAAGAGGCATTATATGACCTTTGAAAATGGCAAGGAGAGGGTAGTGATCCCCCTCTCAAGTGACCAAGGACCCCCCTATGTAGAGAGTGTTGATCTTAAGGATGAGATCAACCATATATATAGCATCACGACATAATGTGTCAAGACTCAAAACCCTAATGACCAAGGAGTGATTTCTTGGGAAGATGGATAGTTAGCCTCAGACACCACCGGCATTGCTTGCAACCAATAGTTCTAAGAAGCTTATAAAACCACTAGTCAGATGTGTTGCTTAGTGCATGTGAAGATGCCAAAACCTATGAGGACTGGCTAGGTCTAGATTTTTTGCACTTTGAAGAGATGGGCCCCTTATAAAAAAATATGGGAAAGAGAGTGTTTTGCCTCGATAAAGGCAAACTTGTGGTGCTCCCAAGATATGAGGGGAGAAAACCTATGGAAGAATATGTCTACAACCTCAAATCATGCATCTTAAAGGAGGTAGATAGGATGGGTACACTAGTGTATACTTTGAGGAACACTGTTACTCATTGGTGGGCATTACAAAGGCCTAGTTTTTTGACTTGGTAAGATGTGAAAGTAACCTTATGCACTAGATTTAGGAAAAGTAATGAGGATTTGGACATCTCTATCCAATCTAATAATTTTGAACCTATAGCACATGTGCGCTTGTGCGAAGAAACATGGACTGACTATGGTGCAAATGCCTTAAGAAACCAATGGGTGCATGCCTTCTACATAACCTTAAAGATATGGGCATGAGCTTGGTATGTTGTCAATGAGATGCACTATGAGACAACAAATTGGGATGTACTTAAGGATCGATTCATGCACACCTTTTCTTTTTCTTCATAAAACCTGAAATTGATCAAGCCCCTGCAAGTAATTTGAAGGACAGTGTTTGAGGACACCATAATTCTAGAGGAGCAGCTAAAAGATATGTTCAGGGAAAAAGGGTTGGATCTCCTAACTTTCTTTGAACAAAAAATGGTCAATAGCGACTTGAGTGACAAAGATAGTGATATCTATAAGGCATAAAACTAGACAAACCTTATAAGCAAAAAGAAGCTAGTGTGCCAAGAGGAGGATAGTACCCCCAATGAAGAAGACTGTACTCATTTTTGCATAGAAACGACTGAGGGTAACAATAAAGTTGAGGACTTGCATCATAAAAGGAATGAACCCTACTACACGTCACTCAAAACTACCAAGGTAGACATTAGCTCAAAAAGGAAACCAAAGATGGCTACTCTGGGCACATATTGATCTTATGTAGAGTTGGTGTAAATTATGGATCTCATGAAAGAGTTCCAAGACTTGTTCCCTCACAATTATTGAGATATGAAGGGCACCTACCCATCCCTTGGCAAGATGAGCATAAATTTGGTGGATGGTGGAAGACCTATCAAGAAGTACCCTTACAGAATGAACCCCAATCTCCACACCAAGGTCAAAATGGAGAGTGATGGTATGCTATCCACGAGCATCATCTACCATGTGCAAGAATTTGAATGGGTGAGCCTAATGGTTATTAGAATTAATAAGGATGGATGCATTCATATTTTTATCGATTATTAATGACTAAATGTTTCTTGTGTAACTAACCCTTTCTCGACTTTATTCATTGATGATGGCATCATAGGATATGAAATATACACTTTCACTGATGGGTTTTTAGGATACCATCAAGTCCAAATTGAGGAGGAAGATAAGATTAAAACAACCATTGTGATAGAATGGGGTTGTTTTACATACAACGTGATTCCCTTTGGACTCAATAATATGCCAACCATATTATCCATAGTGGTAATCACCACACTTAAGGACTTCATTCATAAGTTCCTCTAAGTGTATTTAGATGATTAGATTTTCTATGGGCTAGTGAAAGATTGTTATGACAATTTACACCTCATGTTTAAGAGGTGCAAGTAGTTGTAGATATCCTTGAACCTAAAGAAATGCATCTTTATGACACCTTTTAACACCTTGCTTGGCACATAATTTGTAAATATGGTCTACTCATTGATCCCATGAAGATTTTAATCATCCTATAGCTCTAGACCCCTTCCATGCATAAAGATGTTCATGCCTTTCTTGGCCATTTGGCTACTATAAAAAGTTCACAAGGAGATATGCAAAGATTATAACATTATTAGAGGAACTCTTGTGCAAGGATGACATGTTATATTAAGGTGTAGTGCAAGATGATGCCTTTGAAACTCTGAAGCTCAAATTGGCTAGTGTGCCAATTCTATAATTTCTTGACTGGATGAATCCATTCCACATCTACATCAACTCATTTGGCATCATTCAGGTGTAACCTGATGAAATCAAAATGGATCATCCCATCTCCTTCACAAGAAAGAAGCTAACCCAAGTAGAGTATAACTATAGAACAATCGATCGTGAGGTGCTTGCCATGGTCTACACCCTATAAAAAATCAGGTAATACTTATTGGTGACCCCATTCATCTTCTTCACCAATCATGAGGTGCTTAAGTACCCCATGAACATGCCTGTTATCCATGATCACATTTGTAGATGGATAGTTCTATTTCTATAATTCCATTTTTTAGTTGTTGTGAAGCCTAAAAAATAAAACTCCATCTCAGACCATTTGTCCTGTATTAACTTTGGCAATGTGGCAGTGCCTAATGAGGATGGCATGCCAGACATGTAACTCTATAGGGTCCAGTGAATCCTCAAGGACTTGGTAGAGATAGTTTCTTTTTTAACATTTAGGTCTGTGCCCCAGACTATAATAACCAAGGATAAGGAATAGCTCGCAGTTCATGCCACTCTCTTTTATCTCATTAGCAAGGAAATATATAAATTAAGTTGAGATGAAGTCATACACTGATGTGTCCTGGAACACAAAAGTGACTCTATCTTAAAAGAGGCACATGAGGGGATATTAGGAAGCCATTATGCTAGAGACACTACCATGCATAAGGTGTTGCAATCAGGGTTGTGGTGGTCAAGTTTGTTCTAAGATGCAAAATTTTACACCAAGGCATGTGACATCTGCCAATGTATAGGGGAACTGAACCTCCAAGATGAGATGCCTCTCATCCCCATTATTTTGTAGGTGCCATTTGAAAAATGGGCCATTGATTTTATTGGGTCGATCACTCCCACAATAAGGTACACAAGTGCATAATATATTCTACAAATCATCAATTATTTCACCAGGTGGGTCAAGGTAACACCAACCAAAGATTGCATAGCCACCAAAACCACAAGGTTTATATAGGATAACATCATAAATAACTATGGGTGCCCACTTATTTTTACTAACGATAGAGGTACACACTTCATTAATGAAATTGTACAAATCTTACTGACTAAATACACGGTGGTGTACCATAAGACAAACCCCTATCATCCCTAAAAAAAAGGGTATAATTAAGGAATTTAATAAGATACTGGGGATGTACCTCATGAATATATTTAACTTTGTTCATAGAGATTGGGATGATTGAGTGTCAATATTACTTTGGGCATATCGCACTATCTATAAGCACCTAAACAAGGCTACATCATTTTAATTAGTGTTTGGTACAAACACAGTTTTATTGATGGAGTTTGTGGTGCCCTCATTATGCATTGCACAAATTGTTCATTTGGATGACCAAGAATCATTGAGTGCATGGTTGGAAGACTTGGAGCACTTGGATGAGGTACACACCCAAGCAAGATAGAGCCAATAGGTAGAGAAGCCACACCATAAGCTATGGCATGACAAGCATATAAAGCACAAGGTACTTACTAAAGGAGCATTAGTCTTACTTTGACTCCAAGTACCTCAAGTACCTAAGAAAGATAAAAATTAGGTGGATGGGCCCTTATATCATCCAAAACATATTGGAGACAGGTGCATGCAAGCTGTACACATTGTCAGGTGAAATTTTGCCTGGGCATTTCAATGGCAACTGACTAAAGCCTTATAGGTAATAACATGGCATTTATGCCATTCGACACTAATTTTTTAGTCACTTTATGTGAACTAGAAATTTGACTCAAGAGAGGATGGTTAGTTTGGTGTTAGCCCCAAAATGAAAACAAAATGAAATAAACACACTAGCATAACATCTCTAGGCCTAGTTACTAGGGAGATATTAGTTAACAAAACAAAATAAAAACACAACTAAAACATGAAATAAACCTTCTTTCACCTTCCTTGGATGCTCCAAAATTCTTGTTGTAGTGTCTTGCTTGGCTTTGTACTTATGAAGTCTGCATCAATGGAAGCTTGGCTACCTCCATCTCTCCTTGACACCTTATGTGGTTTTGGCTTAGTTTGGCTTGGATCAATATTTTATCATTATAACACTAATTTTCATGAAGCTTTGGAATCAATTCAACACTATAACTATGACATACAAGAGCTTTAAAATCAATAGACAAGGCCTCTTATTTATATATTTTTGCAAATGGCTAGAATCAACCTGAACCATCCATATCATGATGGAGATGTGTGGCTAAGGATTAATTCAATTATGTAATTAAAATTCATAAATAGGCTCATCAATATTTGAGATAGAGGGGAATTAAGTAGGCATGGAGGGTCTTAATGAGGCATGGGAGGCATGAATCCTGATATTTGTGGTATTTATGGCCTAGGGATGTCTTCCCAAGACATGATGTCACCTAATGATGCAGACATTAAATATTCATTTCCAAAAATAAATTATTCAACAAGTTTCATATAATTCTTAATTAGGCTCATGATTTGGTTTAATTAGCTCCTAAACATGATTAAGCAGTTTGATACAACCTTGGCAATTTGTGCACAAACTAATCAAATTAGTCAAAATGTCTTGTTATTGGCCCAAAATTTGACTAGATTAGAATTGGAAGTCGATGTTAGATGCATTGGATCCACCATCCCATTTAGGATGATGTCAATACAAAATAACAAAGCTACATGTCTTGTGCAAGATATTTGACAAAAAAGAGCAATACAGGGTACCTAGGTGCAAAATTGAATTTTGACTCGAAATGATCTAATCAAAGTTAGCTAGATCATAAATTACATTTCCTTATTTAATGATATCCTAGCAAAAACCAACACTTGAATATATCAATTTTAAATCTTTTAATGTGTTTTAGGATTTTTGGGCTAAATTATGCATTTTGGTAAAAGTTGGTCAAAAGCTTGGTTGGAGGTTATTGATGGCTAGATTTAGGTGACTACAATTTTCCCTTGTTTGAGAAGGCATTTCAAGCTATAAGCATAATAAAATCTACTCAAATAATGAGTAAAGGCTTGTATGCCCAAAAAGAATATGATGGTCGAAGAACAAAGATCCAAAGAGTGTTTGGGAAGCCAATGATGATACCCCCTCGAGCGAGTGGCCATCACATTTGTTGATGGATGGTCCCTCGAAAAAGAAGTAAGAAGAAAAGTGGAATTAAACCATGGTTGAGATAAATCCAAATGAGAAAATTCTTGCATGCATTGATTTAAAAAGGATATTGATTTTCCCAAAGGTGGTTTTAATCAGGAATAAAAGTTGAAATAATGATTTGCTCATAGGTGTTTATAATCATTAAGGGGAGTTGGATTGTTTTATAAAGATGATTATGCCATAGTTAGGGATGATTAACAATCATAACTCAAGGATATAACCTGGAATATAGATTAAAGATGAGTGGGTGTAAAATGATGAATAGAAGAATAATATTGATCAATAGAAATGATTCAGTTTTACCTACCAATGAGGATATGCTCACCCTTATTAGAATTAATACAACTAGAATGGTCAATGGGTTGATTTGATCAAGGGTAGAAGGATTTGCCAAGGTGACAAGGAGAAAATTTTACGGCTCCATTGATTGTAGACCTTCTTGAAGCTGATTTTTGTTGTGGCACGTGATGGTATGCATCATGATAGAACACCATGAAGACTATCTTGAAATGTGCATAAGGACTAACTCTTGATCCAATAAATAATTGAAAATAATGCACCAATGATAAAAACCATGATGATAATGTTGATGTATGAATATGGATGGACTCAAAAATAATGTGCGCAAGGAATCACCCTATATATATATATAGACTGAGTCAAGGCAATAGTGTTGAAAGCAAACAAACAAGCAAGTATACAAATAAACAAAGAAACACATAGAAAGCACACAAATAAAAAATTTACTTGAAATAAACAAACAAGAAAAAAGTTTGAAAATAAATGCAAAGAAAGCATCCTAACAATGACCATGCCCTAGTAAGGTGAATTGAGGATAACTGACTAGGCTTAGATAGGACAAATCTTTTTAGATTTTGAAATATTTGAATGTTTTTAGAATTTTGAGGTATCTTAACTCATTAAATAATGAAAAGATACCTACTTGTAAAATGGTGAGAGTTTTTAGCTTAGATTGCTTGCAAAATGATGAGAGTGTATGGAAAGGGGGACTAAGGAGACCTCAACATGAATTGAGCATGACCAAAATAATCTTGAAATGACCTCAATTCAAAGTAATTACCTCCACACAAAAGGTGAGGAAAAACCAACTAGGTCCCAACAATTTCTCAAATCTGACAAATGACCAGTCAAATGAAAATAATAATGGCCAGGTGATTTGACAATGCATGATAAACAAGTGTTGTCCTTAGTTTGCCCATAGGTGGTTATAACTAGTATACAATGGCATAGATCAATGATACTAATTTACCCAAAGGCAGTTATAATTAGTATCAAGACTACTGAACACTTATTTGCCCATAGGCAGTTATAATTAGGGTCACTTAAACAAACTTGATATAAGATGGAAAATGAAAAATATATTGCTAGATCAACTATCACACTACTTTCATAGACTGTCATTTAAAAATGAACTTGATTGATTATTGAAACTTGATCAAAATCCCCTCACAAAAATTATGGGAATAACCAAATGAGCCAAGATCAAAATAGGATTGGGTATGATGGTTAAAAATAGGCTTTGATCTAGATAGGAATATAATGGTCTTGCTCTAGGATAATGATGGTTTTGATGGATTGGATAAAATGGTAAAAGTGTTTCCCCTAAGTGATGGGGTGACTGGCAAGGATATGTGAAAATGGAAAAAGGAATATGGAAAATGAAATGGTATGGTACATGGTTTTGGTTTTGGCCTGAGTATGATAAATGCCATATGATTATGTTGTTCCTACTGAAATGGAGATGAATGTACTAATCAACAAATGATATACATAGAATACATGATCATGTTAATTGCTAGCCTACACCTCATCTAAATAGTTGATTTGTCAAGAACTGGTTGCAAATTTAGATGTCAAGAATGTTGTGATCTTTATTGGTCATTGATTATGATTCCTTCAAGCATCGAAATAAGGTATATTTGTAACCTCTATAAAGGAAAGTGTGGCCATGGATGGTAAATAGGGATAAATAATGTTTGATAGGTTTTTTTGTGAAATGGAATGGTGGATGATAATGGAATGTGTAGTGGTGGGGAAACAAATGAAGATTGGGACTTTCAGTCACACATAATGTTGTTGATGCTAGATTTGACATAATTTTGGTTGTGGTAGGGCTGAATAACTTTGAATATTCTCTCGATAGGATCACCATATTTTTTTGTTGTTTAATCCTAAGAGTAGCTACCATCTGATTAGGCTATAGATTGGAAGCTATTTTAATTTAATATTTGATATTATCTTCATCAAGCAGTGAAGTATTTTTATGCTCAAATATCAATGCCTCAATAAAGTTTTCACTAATGAAGTTGTCTTAATTGTTCTATAATGCCTTTGATAAGGTTTCACTAAAGAATGTAGACACCTAACTTTGGCCATCAATAACCTCTAACTAGGATTTTGGCTAATTTCCACTCAAAATACACAATTTGGCCTAAAAACACTAAAACATGCTAAATGCTATGAAAGTAACATATTAAAGTGCTGATTTTTGACAAAGTATCATTAAATGGGGCAATGCAATTTATGGGCCAACTAACTTTGATCAGTTCATTTCAAGTCAAAATGTCAATTTTGCACTAGGGTGCTCTGGATTGCTCTTTCATATAAAATCTTTTTCATAAGATATGTGCCTTTGTTATTTGGTTTTGGTAACATCCTAAATGGGATAATGGATCCAACACATCTGAAATCACCTTCTAATTCCAATCTAATCAATTTTTGGACCAATAACAAAGCATTCTGATCAATTTGAATAATTTGTGCACAAAGTGCTTAAACATGCTTAAGAGCTAATTAACCCAAATAAAGGCCTAATTAATAATTCCATGGAAAATTGTTGAATACTTATTTTTAGAAATGAATATTGAATATGTACATCATCATGTGTCCTCATTTCTTGGGAAGACATCCCTAGGCCATAAATGCCACAAATATCAAGATTCATGCCCTCCATGCCTCATCAATGCCTTCCGTGATGCTCTCCATGCCTCTTAATTGTTCCTTACTCCAGGATAATTATAAACTTAATTACAAAAATTGAATTAATCCTCAACCACCCATCTCAATCTTAGTATGGATGGTTCAAGTTAATTCTAGGCATTTGCAAAAATCTATAAATAGAGAGGCCATGAACATCATTTCTAAGCTTAATTTATGCAAAGTTATAATTAATAATTGATTCCAAAAGCCATTACAATTAGTGTTACCATGCCAAATTGATTCCAATCCAAGTCAAGCCACAAGCCAAAGGTGCCAAGAAGAGATGGAAGTAGCCAAGCTTCCATTGCCAAGGATTTCATAAGCACAAGCTGAGCAAGCCACTACTATAAAGGCATTTGGAGCATCCAAGGAAGGTGAAAGAATTATTGTGTTTTATTCCTTACTTTTTAGTTGTGTTTATCATTTTTTTTTGTTAACTAAGCTCTCCTTAGTGTCTAGGCCTAGAGATGTTATGCTATTAGTATATTTATTTCATCTTATTTTCATTTTAGAACTAACAACATACTAATCATTCTCTCTTGAGTCAAATTCCTAGATCCACATATGGCATGCCTGGTGGGACTAGATGCATCTCACATCTGAAGAATATCATTTTACAAATTAAAAATATTCATTTGGATATTTAAAACTCTCGCAAATTGATTTTATAATTTTATTTTGCTATTTTTGTTTACCACAGTTTTACACAGTAACTGACATCAACAAGTAAGATCGCCATTGATTGCATATATTAACCAACATCGATTAGTAAAACTGACATTGATTGTATACCTACCATCAGTTACATTGGCATAACTAATGTTGATTAGATAACTGACATCGGTTAGAAAATGTCACTATTGTCAGTTATACAAATTAACATTGGTCACTATGTTTTTCTTAAAACATGGACCCGAGAGCTATTTTTATAAAGTTCATTGTTTCAAACCAAAAAGAGCTTCAAAGCTAAAGGACATGATAACATTTTTATTGTAGGACCAAGCTTGACATTTGCTAAAAATATGTTTTAAATCACCTTTTGCATGTTTAAAAATCAATTAGGAACTTTGTTTTGGTGTTTAATGAATAATTTAGATGTTTAAAGGAATGTTTTCAAAGTTCACAATCTTAAGACCAAGGGGTCAAATGAACACCACCAAATATTTTTTTGGTCTTAAAATTGAACACACTTATAAATTTTAGTTTGAAATAGTTTTTTAATTAGATTTTGTTTCACAAAAAGAGGAATGTTGCATGTGTGATCTTCCATTTGTCCCCTTTAAGGAACCCTTGGAATCAAAAGTGCCATTCATATTACAAATAGCCTAGTCTAAGGCTTAGAAAGAAAGTCATCTAAAGCACTCCCCAAAATCTCATCAAAGTTTGGGTGACCTTGAAAAAAAACCTATAGTCTTTTTAATTTCATGATTTCTTTATTTTTATGCAAACTTGGCTTTTGAGGGGGACTTCATCACCTCCCATGAGTTATTTAAGGAAGCTTTGACCTAGGGTTTCACCTCCCAAAATTGACTTCATTTGGATCCTAATTGAAGTGGCACATGGGATGTAGTGGCACTTTAGACATCACACTACACTAAGTGAACAACAAGATGTAGTGGTTGTAAAAAGGACTTGACCTTTTTGCAACAAGCCAAGTGATATAGACCCAAAATTTGTGCTTTTCTTTTACATTGTTTGGCATGAAAGTCATTGTGCAATTGATTCCCCTAGATCATTTAGAAACCCATTAGATCTCAGATAAATCCCCACTTGCCATGGAAGTATTATTGGTGTAAGGTGTGCCTCAAGGTCCATGTCACAATACTTTCATTTGAGAGAAGGGGGGTATAACAACTTTACTATATAATGTGCATTTACTTTTGTATGAATACTTAAAATCCTCTCAAATGATGTATATTGATAGATTCCAACAATAACAAGAAACCTTGTCAATTTAGGATCTAAGAGCAGTTAATTAGTTGGTCTTGTCCTAGATTAAAGTCTTGTTTGGAGTCAAAACTTGGTACAAAAAAACAATCCAAACCAAACAAATAGTGTAAATTTTCCTTTGAACAAAGATGCATTATGCTGCCCATGTGAGATCATCAATTTGCATTGTTCAAAATTTTATCAAAAGTTTGAGAGTCATATCATCCACTTTGGTGTAGTTATGCTACCCAATTGAGTCTAGACCTTTACCAAAGTTGTTTAAGTCCTTCACTTATAATATAAATTTGAAATTTTACCTTTATAAGTTCATAGGGTTGATGTGTTAAGTGGGTTCACCATTTACACTAAACTTGAGGGAACTTAGGTTCAATTTCCAATTTGGGTTGAAGGTCGTTTAAGACTCATAATCATTATTATCATTTGATAGACTTAAGCCATTTTGTGTTAAAAATTTGTACTTTAAGTCCATACACCACAATATTTTGAATCAAGAAAAGTAGTGTTATGCTGTCAAAATTGTAGGAAAACATCTTTGCCTTAGAGAGTTGTTTTTGAAACAAACATTTTTGTTACACCTTCTAGGTAATATAGTATCATTATGCTACCCAAAACATTTTGAATATTATTTCATAGACCCTCTTGCATAGGGTTCAAATTTTTTCCTACATTTTTAGACCAATCCAAGTGCACCTTTGTGATCCTTTGTCTAAAATAGTTATACTATCCACTTTTGTCTAGCCTATTTGTCAAAATAACCAAGTTTTATACTATTATTTATGAGAAAATAAACTATTTATAAAGTGCATTTTTTTCATACCTTATACCTAGTTGATCAAGTTCATGTCCAAGAATCAAATTCCTAGTGTTTTTTAGAAGTGTTTCAAATATATTAGATTAAAACCTTCATCTATTTCAAAGTCTAGCTTATGATGCCATTTGGCCAAGAGTCCTAGCGCATGCCTTGTTTGAGCCTAGATTTTGACACCGTGTTTGGCCAGAAGACCTAGAAACTTTTAAATTCTTAGATTAGACTAATTTGAAACACTTCAACCTTAGAATTTGGCATTTTGATTTTTAGTCCATTTACTTGCTTATCTTTGTGTGAACACTGAAATGTTAGATACTTCACACTAGCTTGTTTCCTCATAAACCTTTTGATCCTTTTAGAAAATCTAGACCAAGTTGAAATATCATCTATTTTAGACATTATCTATTTTAGAGTTTATAAAAAAAATTGAACTTTTATCTCAAAGCATTGACTATAGATCCCAACATGTACTCCTACACTTGTAGTGGACTCATGTACAATCTAGGGATTAGTAATGTAGTTATATAAGAAGAAATGGTGCAAGACCTCTATGCAAATAATATTTCTTATGAAATGGATTCTTATCCCTCTTATAATACTCAATTAAGGGCACAAATCCAAGATCCATTGGCTAACTATATGGTTAACACACCACCTTATTCAGAAGAAGACCAAGAGCAAATTGCACAATACATGTAGTGGATGAGCCAATACTTCAATAGTCATATTCTACTAATATGGCTTCCACGTATGATCCATTTTTATTTGAGTGAAATTTGTTAGAGAGTAAAGACAAGATTTTGGTTAGAGCCATAGAGGTAAGGGCCAAGTTTTCACAGACTTCCCCCATGAAAATTTACCAAGTCTAGTAAGAGTGCCCCATAATATCATTTATGATCAACATGCTTCTTCTAGCAATCCTATGGCTCTAGTCCAAACAATGTACCAAGATCCTAATATAATTGATCAAGACAAAAACATCATGGAAGATCACTTTAACCAAATGCAAACATCATATCAAACCTCCCTGAATCTAGCATGTGATTTCAATTAGATGAACATGGTAAGTAAGCCTCTTATTCACCCAATTTCTTCAACAAGAGTGTTGATAGAGTTCACTAGACAAGAGAATCCAAATTTTGACCCATTCATACAAACCACTTTGATAGATAACTTGATGCATATGCCTATTATTAAAGAAGTGTCTTTAACCTATACATAGAATAGTGAGCCAAACGTAGTAGACAATGTGCAAACAATATCTAGTCTTGATCAAAGTGGTACTAACATGTAAAAAATTAGCCAACAACATGTGCCTATAGTTAATCCTATGAATAGGTCATCATACCAGGGAATATGAGTTTCTACACCCCAACCTCAACTGAATGCTTCCTCAAGTGTATAACCTATGGGATTATGTAATCAAATAATGGCTAATGTCATACCTCAATGATAGAATGTGATGAACCCTACTCCTCCTCAATAGGTAATGAGTAATATTCCACAAAAATAGGTATAATCTAGTGTATCAATGCAACAGAGGACAAAACATTGCCACCTCAATTAGGGGAAACTAATGTTCCACCTCACCAAGTAATGATGAACATACCTCTTCAGTCGTAGACTAATATGCCAATCCAAAACCAAGCAATGCCTAGTCAATAATGTGCAAATATAGGTTAGTGACAAATTCCAAATCTGTAACTTTATTTCACTTCCTCATAGGGATTCATACAACAAAGAGGTCCCCATGTTTCTCAAGTACCTACTAGGTAACCATTGGTTCAAAATATGCCACAAATCTAGAGACACGGTCTTGGTTTACAAGTTACCACTCAATAACAAGGTTTGATTAGTCAACAACATGCCCCTTTTCAACCATAACAGGCACAATATAGTTATATCCATCTATCCCAACCACAAAATCTCCAAGTCAAACCTTTATCACCAACCCAAACTAGAATATCACACAACCAAGTGTGTAATTTCAAGTACATCCTAATCTGTGTATGTGTATTCTTAGTCCATTCCCCAACCAAACCAATATACCCCAATAGGTATCTCCATCATACCCTGGTCAAAGTGTCCCACTTGTGACCTCCCAACCATCAACATAAACCAATACTCTGCCTCAAACCAATGTTCCTTCTAGTTTCTTATCCCAAGAATTGCAACAGATGAAGGATGTAATTGCTACCATTCAAGCTGGTAAACAAACTAAAAAGTTCATATTAGATGACATACGTTTCTATCCATTCAACATGGAATATTTGTAGATACCATTTCCTCTAGGATATGAACCATCGAAATTTGATAAATACAATGGGAAATGTAACCCTAAGGCTCATTTGACCAAATTATTTATCGCATGTCAACCAGTGGCATATAATGACATATAAATTTTGCTGTTATTTCTAAGGAGCTTGGCTAGACAAGCCTTGGAGTGGCTTTTGAAGTTGCCCAAAAATTCAATAATGTATTTTGATGATCTTTCTGATAAGTTTATGCAACACTTTTCTTATAATCTTGAGCATGAGATTTCATTAGTGGACTTAATGCAAGCAAAGTAAAAAGATGGTGAGAGTTTTGAAAGTTATTTACATTGATGGAGATCCCTTGAAAGATATTTCACCCATAGTTTACCAAATAAATAATTATCTATTGTGATTACCATAAATTTTTATAGTGAGATAGTTTATCATTTGGAACTACAATGTGCGCATACTTTCAAGGAAATCATTGATAAAGGTTTATTTATCGAGTGAGAAATCATCATGAAAAGAGTCATAAAGCTTAATTAAACTAATAAAAATCAAGGTACCAATAAGGGAAACGACTGACATCCCATTCAAGCACCAACATCACAACCAACATAGGCCAATAACCATGAAAGACCGAACCAATTCAACTTCAATAAGAATGTTGTGGGCAATGGAGTAACCAAATCTTATCATGTCCAAATGGTGAAAACATCATTTACACTGCCTTTTAAATTTACTCCTACATATCAACCTCTCCAACCAATGATACAATCACAACAACCAAGACCTACACAACTAATGCAATATCCTTTAACATTGCAAACCCCTCCTCCTAAGAGAACCGTGCCTCCACATCATATCTTTAGTGACCTAGGAGAACCTATCAAGTCTATGTTTTGTAAGATTGCTAATGCTAATATAATTAGTTGGCCTATACCAAAGCATTATGCATAAGGCATTCCTTATTCTGATTGGTACCATGAAAATAAATTCTGTGACTATCATCAGGTCAACAAGCATAATCTATGAAGATGTGTCTAAATCAAGCATTTAATTGAGAATATGTTGGAGAATGGGGAGATAAAATTAGATAATGGTGATTCCACTTATAATAAAACTCTTAGGATTTATACAAACCCCTTTCCTCAACATAACAATCAACAATAAAAAAATAATCAGCAATAACAATAACATCAACAATGACCAGTGCAACAACAAAATCAATAATATCAAAATCAAACGCTGAACTAGTAGAATCAACAAAATTAGTAGCAAAACCAAAAACAATTGAACAATGGAAAAAACCAAGGTTAGAATAGTAACAACCAAAAAACCTACCATGCAGTTGCACATGACTACAACAGGGTTGTAGGTTATATTATAGGGGGTATTATTAATACCATCTCCATTAATCTTAGACCAAACACTAATCAACTTAGACCATTGCTAAATAATAACATTCAACCAAATTACATGGATAATCCTTATTTAACCTAGGAATACATATAGGCAAACTGACAAATTAGGACTTCCCCTTTTGGACCTTATATCAATAACTCATCCTTACCATGTGACCACATGCGAGTGCACCGATAACCAAGACTTGTCCTATCTAGCCCCGCACCATTTCCAACATTGGTTAGCAATAATGGTCTAGTATTTAATCTTGACTATGCAATCACAACTTAGAGGTCAAAGATTACTATCCCAAGCCCACAACGATCTACCACTTGGCCTATCATCCAACCAACCATTCAGCCTCAAAATAAACCATTCACTCCTGAATAAGAAAAGAAGTTTGATATTGTGAAACAATTGTGGAAGATACCAGCATACATTTCCATTTTAGATTTTCTATGAATGTCAATAATCCACAAGAACATCTTGAATTTTGACCCAATCCATTATTGCTTGTGATATATCCCCTGATAAATTTAAAGCTTTGGTTGGACACTTAGCTCTAGCCCAACAAGTCACATTCAACCAAAGTGATATATCTTCCCTTGGCCCACTCTATAATAACCCATTGTACATAGAAGTTTGTATCAGATGGCATATAGTGAAACTTGTCCTTATAGACAATGAATCTGACCTCAACATAGTGTATCTAAATCTCATCAAGATTCTTAGGTACATAATGGTAGATCTTTAGCCAAAAACAATAACTATCAAAGCCTATGATAATTAGGAAAGATAATTTCAAGGCACCATTAGTTTACCAGTTATTTTTGGGCCTTTAATCCATGATACAATTTTCCATGTGATTGATCTTAAGTTATCATACAATATGCTTCTAGGCAGGCCTTGGTTACATGAGATTCATGCAATTTCATTAATGCTGCACCAATGTATCAAGTTTTCCCACTCAGGGATAAAAGTGAATATTCCATGAGATTTACACTCATATGAACACTGCAAGCATCTCAAGGCCAAATTTCAAAGTTATAATTATCATTACAGCATGAATATAAGTTTTAAGCAGGATAAAGGAAAGGCTATACTTATTAATCCTTCACTAGATAATTTCATAGATCATAATACCTTAGATTCCCTTTCTCACATGCTACCTCCTAAAGCTTCTAATCATTCACCATTTCAGATAATGGACTAGGAGAGTATGTGACCCATGATACATTTCATATTGCCAATCTTCCTCAGAATTTGAAAACCTTTGGGTGACCTAAAGTCATCCCACATATGCATTGGTAACAAAAAAACAAAGATAATGGACCTGCCACATTTGTACTAGCATCTAGCCTAGGACCTAACCCTCTTGAAGGGGAAGAATCATGGTTATAAAATGACAATCAAGCTAATTGTTATAAAAATGCAAAGCATCATATTCTCAATAGGATCATGGAGCATCACAATTATGAAGGAAGAGGCCTCAGACTGAATCAGTAAGGAACCATGAATCCAATTTCCATGACTAAGAATGAAAGACCTTATGGACTTAGATTTAAACCACATGGGGGTGACCCCACATATCTTATTCAAACTCCATCACCAGTGACTAGTGATGATGATGCCAATAGTGAAGTAGAGTCTGATCATAGCCTCACTTTTGTAACTTAACTAAAACTAACCTATTTGATAACAATGCCATTTGTACCCTTACCTTGGCCATTCATCACAACCCTTTACCATTATATTATCCACAACTGATAGATTGGGACCTACAAGAATCTAGTCTGTCAATTGATGAGTTCCAAAATGATGAGGCATTCAGTGACTTTTTAGGCCTTAGAGACAATGTTCCATTAGGAGATCACAAATCAAAATTCTCAATCACATTGGATCTTGTAGCCTATTTTGGAGAGCGAGTGAACACCCTTAGTGAAAAAAAAAAGTAAAACATTGAGGTCCCAAAGTGAAAACCTCTTTGAGGTTATTTCTAACTAGGGAAAAAGTAAAGATAAAGGCCAGTCTAGTGGTGAAAACCTATTTTAGGTACCATTAGATAGGGGTGTTCATTCTTCTTCAAAATTAGATTAAGATACCACCAACTATGAACGTGCTTATGGATCCGAGTTCAAATTTGAGAAATAATAAGTATTTGATCAAATTCTTCAAGAATTTTTGACTATTTTTGTTACATGGTTAGATCTCCCATTAGGGGACTTAGATTCATCTTGCCTAGGAGAAGTTGAACAACAAGTCTTAATAGAGGACCCTGACATAATTCAATAGTTTAAGTCATTGCCTACTATCCTAAAATATGGTTTGACTCTTCTAGTCGAAGATACGATAGAGGTAAATATCGAGACTCCATTAGACCTAAAATGGATAAAATTAGGGGCATCTCTCACTAAGGAGGAATGTGACATCTTTATAGCTTTGTTGAGAGAATTTTTAGATATCTTTGTATGGGCCTATTCTGACATGCCAGGTTTAGAGCCCACCTTGGTTTTGCACCACCTTGTGGTTAATCCTAACACCAAACCAATAAAACTAAAGTTATGTAAGATGCATCCTCACATTACTGTATTGGTTAAGAAAGAGTTGGAAAATCTCTTTGAAGCAAGATGTATTCGATCCATTAACTACCCAGAATGGATCTATAATGTGTTACCTATTAGTAATTTTTTTGAAAGGATCAAAATTTGTACTAATTTTTGAGACATCAATAAATATTATACTAAAGATGATTTTACCTTGCCTAATATTGACATGATTGTTGACTCCACGGTAGGTTATGAAATGCTTTCACTTATGGATGAATTTTTAGGATACAACCAAATTAGAATAACACCAAAAGACCAACATAAAATAGCATTCACCATTCCATGGGGAGCATTTTTCTATCAAGTAAGGCCATTTGGCCTTAAGAATGCTAGAGCTACATATTAAAGGGCCATGACTATCATATTCCTTGATATGATGCATGATATTGTTGAAGGCTATGTTGATTACATATTAGGAAAATCCAAAACTAAGGCTGACCATCCAACAATGCTACATAAGACATTTGAAAGATTATAGGAGTACAAAGCCATACTCAATCCAAAGAAATATGTGTTTGGTGTAATTTTAGGCAAATTACTTAGCTTCATCATGTCTCTTAGAGGTATTGAATTTGATCCAGCTAAATTCCATGCTATAACTGAGATGCCACCACCAACCAATTTGAAGCAACTCCATAGTTTGTAGGGTAAGATCCAGTCAATCTGATGCTTCATCTCTCAGTTAGTAGACAAGTGCCATCCATTTACACACCTTTTGAAGAAGGGAGTTGCATTTCACTGGGATGATCATTGCCAAACAACTTTTCAACAACTCAAAGACTATCTTGTTAAACCCCCTATTTTATTACCTCCTATGTCAAGAAAGCCATTTTTATTATACCTATCAGTGACCGACCATGCTCTGGGGGCACTCTTGGCTCAACATGATGACAATGGAAAAGAGCATATTGTATACTACCTAAGTCCTACCTTAGTTACATATGAACATAGCTATACACCTATTGAAAAATCTTGTCTAGCTATGGTCTTCATAGCTCAGAAATTATGCTATTACATGTTGAATAATAAGACCATGGTCATTTTAAAAGTAGATCTGCTCAAGTATCTGCTATCTAAAACAACTATGCAAGGTAGAATGGCTAAATAGATCATGCTTTTTAGTTAATTTAACATAGATTATGTCAATCAGAAGGTAATTAAGGGACAATTTATTGTAGATCAACTTACTAAAGCATCTCTCATAGACACACATCCACTCACATTTCAATTTCCTGATGAATCCATCATGATCATCATTGACACACCCTTAATTAGTAACCTTGGAAACTATATTTTTATGGTTCATTTACTGCACATGGATCAAGGAAGGCCTATTATTTTTTACAGCATAGGGGGATATAATCCCTAAATCATTCATAATCAGATTTCCTTATACAAATAACATGGTTGAGTATGAAACACTTATTGCAGGACTTTGGCAAGTAGTGCATTAGAACATATCTCATCTCCATATTTATGGTGATTCTTAGTTAATCATTAATCAGGTTACAGATCAATTTCAGACCAAAGATGACAAGCTGGTTTCATATAAAGCCATGGTTGACACTCTTAAGAAACAAATTACCAATATTCAATTTGAGCACATACCAAGGGCTAGTAATAGAATTTAAAATGCCATGGATACTATTAGATCTCTAATTTAACAAATAGATAAAGCTAGAGAGTATCAATTTCTCATCGAGAATTTATTAGCACCAACTCATGAACCTTCAACTATTGCCATGATTTGTGATATTGTTGGTCCTAATTCTATCTGGTACTCAAACCTTTATAACTTCCTTCATGACCAAGTTATGCCACCTAACCTATCTCAAAAACAATCCAAAGCCTTCATTCATCATTCCACTTGTTATACTCTACTTAGATCCACCCTTTATCATCACAGTTTTGATAGAACCCTACTTTATTATTTAACTTTGACTAAGTGTACACTAACATTAACAAAAATTCATGGAGTATGTGGAGCTCATTATAGTGGGGTATTCTTATCTAAAAAGGTATTGCATACTAGTTATTATTAGCCCACAATGGATGTAGATGCTATTGAATATGTAAGAAGTGTGAAAAATGTCAACGACATGTTAATCTGATTCATACCCCAGTAAAAACTCTAAAATCAATGTTGACACCATGGCCATTTTCTACATGGGTACTTGACCTCATTGGGAAGATTAACCCCACTTCATCTAATGGACATAAACATATCCTTACCACCACTGAATATTTCACTAAGTGGGTTGAAGCTATACCCCTCACTTACGTGACTAAAAATCAAATTTCCAAATTCATTTTTAACCATCTCATTTGCCACTATGGTATCCCATCTGATATTATATCTGATAATGGAGGATTATTCAAGAACAAGGATGTAGACCAGTTATGTACTGAATACATCACACAATATTTTCTACAACATATTACCCTCAAGGTAATGGCCAAGTTGAGGTGTCTAACAAAACTATTGTCAATATTCTCAAAAATATTGTCAATGATGCCAATCATGATTGGCACTTGTAGATATTCCCTGCCCTTTGGGCATACCATACCAGTCATTTTACTCCCATAGGAGCCACTCCATACTCACTTGTTTATGGTACTAAAGCCATTCTTCCTATTGAGGTCAAATTTCCTTCACTGCACATCTCTTTCAAGCATGTCTTGGATGATCATAACTATCGAGTAGCTCACCTGCAATAACTAGACCTACTTGATGAGAAACACAACCATGCTTAATAATCTTCAATCATATCAAAAATGACTCAAATGCCACTATAATCAATGTGTTAAGTATAAAATATCTAAACTTGGTGATCTTTTTCTTAAAGAAAACCAAAAGAATACCATGACCAAGAAGAAGCATAAAGGGAAATTCAAACCAAATTAGATAGGGCCTTTCATCATCACTGTAGATTATGGATCAGGAGCATATAAGCTTGCCACACTAGATAGAGATGAACTTCCTGAGATGATGAATATTATTCATCTCAAGCAGTACTATGCTTGAGTGCTAATGTGTATTGTCTATAAGGACCATTTTAGTTATGCCATTTTACCACTATTCTTATTTATACAAATACCATCCTTATCCATCATCTTCATCCTATCCACTTTTCACTTCCGTTCTATTGACCCAATATGTTCTAAAGCCTAGCTCATTTGACCTTAGTTTTTTCCATTCATTATGTATTTTCAACATTGAGGTATCTGATCAATTCATTAGTTAGTTTAAGTACTTCAGACAAAGATCATATTTTAGAATAGTGTGACAAAAGTTTCAGTAGTTATATCCTTCATTTGTTATTCCTTTCTTACCATCAGTCTTGTTATTAAGTATAACCACCTTTAATAAAATTAGTAACATTGATCTATGATATTGTGTCCTAGTTATAACCACCTATGGGCAAACTAAGGGCAAGATTAAGCCTTGATGTACCAACTTGCCACTTCTTATGTTGTACTATCCCTTTTTACCAATTGTGCCTATTTTGTTTGAATTGACTACTACACTCATTGAATTCCTCTATTGTAAGGGTGGAACTATAGTGAATTGAGGTCCTAATCTAGGACTATGTAGGCAACATTCGATACTTGTTGAGGTTAGCTCAGTCACCCTAAGCCACACTCTTGCCATTTTGTGAGCACCCTAAGCCACACTGTCACCATTTTAAAAGTAACCTCAGCCACACTCACTATTTTGTGAGCAACCTAAGCCACACTCTTACCATTTTGTGATCTCAAACCATTTAGTATCTCATCATTCTTGATTGAATTGAGATACTTCAAAAAATTCCAAAAACATTTGAAACATTGTTAGAAAAGAACAAAAACATTGACCACTTGTTTGCCTTAAGGATTCTAGAAACCCTTACTAAGTTAAAATAAAATTACTTATCACTTCATTTCCCCATACTTTTTGGCCTTTACTCTCATGCACTTTCCATTTTACAAGACCATTCCTATTCTTCTACCACATCCATTCTATTTATTTTCTTCAGTTATCACATTCTTCCCATTCCTTGGGGGAACTACATTTGGCCCAAAGTTTTTTATTGGATTTTACATCCATAGAACTATGTAGGTAGCATCCACTTATTACATATGGATATAGCTTAACCACCCCCTTTCTTTTCTTTTGTTCCCTTATTTTGTTTATTTGTTAAGTTGTCACCTATTTTCTAGGGGTAATGTTTGTATGGTTTTCATTGCATTGTTTATTTGTTTATCTACTTGTTTATTTATTTTCAACATTATTGCCTTGATTCAATTTATGTGTGTTCATTGGCTGATTCCTTTCCCACACTTACACTTGAATCCATCCATATTCATATATTTACATTTTCATCATGGTTTCTATCATTGGTGCATTATTTTTTATTATGTATTGGATTATGGGAGTCAGTCTTTATGCATATTTTGACCAAGTCCTCATGATGTTATACCATGACACCTACCGACATGTGATACAACAAACCTCATCTTCAATAAGTCTATTCAATAATGGTGGCATCTATTCGACACTGACATCATGATTCAATCCCAATCATATCCCAAATAGAGTAATTAACCATGAAAGAATTTCAATATTTATTAGTTCAAATGAGCATCTCTCTATTAGTAGGCTATTCCAATTCATCATTACCCTCTGTGTTAAGTTATCATCATCTTAAACTAAGTTTATCATGTTTTCCATAATCAGGGTCTAATGATTATAACCACTTCTGGGAAAATGATTGCACACCATCCCAGCTGCATTTCTCAATGATTATAACCACTTTTGGACAAATCATTGTGTTGTCACCACTTTACTTTTTATACCTATATAGGGGAATTCTATTATCTTATTTTTCTATCCTAATTGGCGTATCTCCATCTTCCTAATAATTATAACTACCTTTGGGCAAATTATTATGTTATCATACCATGTTGCCACTATTAGGGTACAATACTTATAACCTCCTTTGGGCAAACCATTATACACTATCCCACTTGCATTCTCAATGATTTTGACTACTTTTTCACTATAATTATGTTTTCACCCCATCATCTTTCTTTTATTTGGTCATCTTATTTCACTTCTTATAGAGGGACTGTTTGCCAGCTTGCTTGTGCCAATCATTCCCTCAAGGGGGCATCATATAGTTAGTTTATCATCATTACAGTTGTAGGCATACATGACCTTTTCACTATTTGAGAAGATGTTACTATGATTATAGCTTTCAATGCCTTCCTAAATAGGGGCAAATTATAAACACCTAAATCTAACCACTGATAACCTTTAACCATGCTTTTGGCTAATTTCCACCCAAAACACACAATTTGGCCTAAGAACACTAAAACATGCTAAATGATGTGACAATGACATATTGAAGTGCTAATTTTGGCCAAATTATCATTAAATGGGGTAATGTGATTTATGGGCCATCTAACTTTGATCAGTTCATTTCAAGTCAAAATGTCAATTTTGTACTTGGGTGCTCTGGATTACTCTTTCTTATCAAATATTCTACACAAGACACACACCTTTGTTATTTAGTTTTGGTAACATCCTAAATGGGATAATGGATCCAATGCTTCTGACATCATCTTCTAATTCCAATCTAGTCAAAATTTGGACTAATAACAAGGCATTCTGATCAATTTGAGTAATTTGTGCACAAAGTGCTTAAACATGCTTAAGAGATAATTAACCGAAATCAAGGCCTAATTTATTATTCCATGAAAACTTGTTGAATACTTGTTTTTATAAATAAATATTGAATATCTACATCATTAGGTGACCTCATTTCTTGGGAAGACATCCCTAGGCCATTAATGCCACATATATCATGATTCATGCCCTCCATGCCTCATTAATGCATTCCATGCCTCTTAATTGCTCCTTCTTCCAATGTCATGATGATGATAATTATAAAATTAATTCCAAAAATTGAATTAATCTTCAACCACACATCTCAATCTCAAGATGGATGATTCAGGTTGATTCTAGGCATTTACAAAAATCTATAAATAGAGAGGCCATGAACATCATTTCTAAGCTTAATTTATGCAAATTTATAATACATAATTTATTCCAAAAGCCATTACAATTAGTGTTACCATGACAAATTTATTCTAAGCCAAGCTAAGCAAAGCCAAGCCACAAGCCAAAGGTGCCAAGGAGAGATGGAGGTAGTCAATCTTCCATTGCCAAGGACTTCATGAGCACAAGTCGAGCAAGCTACTACTACTACAAAGGAATTTAGAGAATCCAAGGAAGGTGAAGGAATTATTGTGTTTTATTTTTTAATTTTTAATTATGTTTGTCATTTATTTTTGTTAACTAAGCTCTCCCTAATGTCTAAGCCTAAATATGTTATGCTATTAGTGTATTTCTTTTATCTTGTTTTCATTTTAGAACTAACACCATACTAACCATCCTCTCTTGAGTCAAATTCCTAGGTCCATAAATAACATTGAATTTTGACTTTGATTATCTTCTAGCACTTTTTAAAAAAGTTTCACTAGAAGATGTTGAGTTTGAACTTTGCTTATCTGCTAGTGCCTCTGAAAAGATTTCACTAGGAGAGTGTTTTTTAGCTATATAAATTTGGTTGTTGCCTTCTTGATCTTCTTCAATTTCTATGTCACCATGGATGTAGTTCAATAAAGTGTGGTTTTTTTGGGTCCCAATTGACACTTGTGGGAGATGGGATGTCAATAATATGGGTATGTTGGTTGGTGGTAATGGCATGTGGAATGATAATGGAATGGAGTTTGGTAGCACAATGCTCATAAAAGATACTAGGAGAACTCATGTCAAAGTTGAAGTACTCATCCTCAAAAATCATATAAGGATCATAAATGTATTCTAATTGATTTTTGAGGCATTCATAACCAATATTGTAATAGCCACAAACATATTCTTCTTCTGAATCTGATTCTAACTCAAGGGACTCTAAATCTGATGTTGAGATGGATGTTGATTTTGATTCTGATGCTAAATCTAATGTCATTCCAAGAATAGAACCTGACTCTAAATTTGATTCTTCATATGATGGGTACTATGTTACAATGATTTCTTATTGAATGTTTGGTATTGGATAAGTAATGGCTTGTGATGGCATAATGGGCTCCATAAAAACTAATTTTTCAGAGTGGGACTCCTCTAGGATGGGAAAAAGGTCAAGAGACAACTCCTTAGAAACTAGCTTGTCAATAGGAGGCTCTTGAAAAAGAGGCATATAGTTGAGATAATGGTTTACCCAAAGGGGGTTATAATCATTAAGTAGTGACTCAACAAAGACTGGCTCATTAGAGTGAGAATCCTTGACAACTAGTATAAGATCAATAGGTGATTCATCAAGGTTGACTAATCATAAGTGGTTAGTTCAAAAAAAACATCTCAAATTGGTTGGTTTTCTTGGCCTTGGTTTATAATGAGTTGGAAAATACCAGTTTTGAACATAGCTTGGTTTTCTAATGATTGGCTTAGTTGAAGGACTAATTGGCTCAATTGAGGTTTAGATTGGATTGGTTATAAATGAGGAATGACTTGTAGTTGGATAATGGTAGGGTATTGGGGAGCATGATTTCTCATATGATCCAAAAGATGAAGTCCTGAAATGGTAACGATAGGGTGGTGTGGAGCTTGATTGCTCACCAAAGCCAAAAGACTAAGTCTTGGAATGATGAAAGGGAGTTGTAGAGATTAATTTCTCACACAAGCCAAAGGATGTGGTCTTGGTATAAAAATGGTATGGCATTATGGAGCCTGATTGATCACACAAGCCAAAGGATGAGGTCCTAGAATGCTAATGGTATTCCTTAGATATTGTGGAGCTTGGTAGCTTATATAATCCAAAGGAGGGTTAGGGGTAGCCGAGGGTCAAAGAAAAAAATGGCATCATAGATCTTGAGATCTATCACAAGCCAAAGCATCCAAGTCCTCTTGATAAACCGTATCATCCCAATCTTGAGTTGGATCATAAGCTAGTTCTTGACTATGTTTAGCATACTAATTTATCGTAAAGAGGGTATTGATCCATATCCCAAACAAAATTATCTATAGTTGGGTCTTCAAATTACTCCTCATAAACCATATCATCCCAATTGGTAATTTGATTTGGATTTTTTGGATTCTAACTATGTCCCCCATTTGGAGTATTGTAAGGAGAATAATAAAATTCGTTAGAAAATCTTTCTCTATAGGGGAATATAGTGGGATTTGTGCATCCATTCTATCATAATTTGTATTGTACATGACTCCACCATAAGTGTAGCTAGACATATCTGAATAAATGATGAAATCTCTGAAATAAAATGGCTTAGAGTTCTATAAAATCTAAAAAACTATGTCTAAAGGATAAATGGTTCAAACTTGGTCTAACTTGGTCGAAGGTGGAGCTATATCTCTAAATAATTATTTGATCATGGAGCTATATCTCCAAAATGGTTTGATCATAGAGTCGTATCTCTAAAATGGTTTGTGGTAAGACTTGGCATAAAATAGTCTAAAATCAAATGTCTAATGTTAAATGTCATGCATAAAAGGTTAATCATATAAATAAAAACTAGAATGTCAAAGTCTAGGTCACAGTGTTCCAAATAAGGTCTAAACTAGGAAAGAGAAAAGAGTCGCTAGGTCTTTTGTCCAAATGTGGAGTCAATATCTAGGTTCAATCAAGCTATGCTAGGACTTTTGGCCAAATGACGTCAAAATCTAGACTTGAAACAAAGGCATGATGTGATTTGATTTAATTTAACAAGTTTGGAAATAACTTTGACATAGACCTAATGTATTATTATGTGAACTAAGAATTTGACTCAAGAGAGGATGGTTTGTTTAGTGTTAGTCTCAAAATGAAACCAAAATTAAATAAACACACCAGCGTAAAATCTCTAGGCCTAGTTACTAAGGAGAGCTTAGTTAACAAAACAAAATGAAAACACAAATAAAATATGAAAGAAACATTCTTTCACCTTCCTTGGATGCTCCAAAATGCTTGTTGTAGTGGCTCTCTCAGCATTGTGCTCATGAAGTCTACATCAATGGAAGCTTGGCTACCTCCATCTCTCCTTGGCACCTTATGTGGCTTTGGCTTGGTTTGGCTTGGGTAAATATTTTAGAATTATAACACTAATTTACATGAAGCTTTGGAATCAATTCAAAACTATAACTTTGGCATATGAGAGCTTCAAATTCAATAGACAAGGCCTCCTATTTATAGATTTTTACAAATGAATATAATCAACCTGAACCATACATCTCAAGATGGAAATCTGTGGCTAAGTATTAATTCAATTATGTGATTAAAATTCATAAATAGGCTCATAAATATTTGGGATAGAGGGGCATTAAATATGAATAGATGGTCTTAAGGAGGCATGGGAGGCATGAATCTTGATATTTGTGGCATTTATGGCCTAGGGATGTCTTCCTAAGAAATGATGTCACCTGATGATATAGATATTCAATATTCATTTCCAAAAAGAAAATTTTAAACAAGTTATGTAATTATTAATTTGGCTTATGATTTGGTTTAATTATCTCCTAATCATGATTAAGGAATTTGATGCAACCTTGGCAATTTGTGCACAAACTAATAAAATTAGTCAAAATATCTTGTCATTGGCCCAAAATTTGACTAGATTGGAATTGGAAGTTGATGTCAAATGTGTTGGATCCACCATCCCATTTAGGATTATGTCAAAAAAAAATAACAAAGATACATGTCTCATGCAAGAGATTTGATAGAAAAGAATAATCTAGGGCACCCAGGTATAAAATTGGCATTTTGACTCGGAATAATCTGATCAAAGTTATTTGGCCCATAAATTACATTGCCCTATTTAATAATATCCTAGCATAAATTGGAAATTTAATATATAAATTTAAAATATTTTAATGTGTTTTAAGGTTTTTGGGCCAAATTGTGCATTTTGGTAAGAATTGGTCAAAACCCTGGTTAGAGGTTATCGGTGCCTAGATTTAGGTGTCTACACTTCATTTTATAAATAAGTATATTTTACTAAATAAATAAAAATAAATATTAAATATTATTAAAATTAAAAAAATCATATTATTATAAATCTCTTAAAAAGACCTATTTATATGTAGAGCCACATATTTTTATTGGATTTTTTCATCCTAATACGTAGCATCCAAAGTGGCAATTTTAGGCCAATAATAGCTTTCCACTTCAATGGGTGAGGATTTGATGCCACATGGGGTTCGAATAAAGGGGGTTAGTTTGAACCCCCCCTCCCCCCCAAAAAAAAGCAAATGATTTCATTGGTCAGTTCATTCAAATTAATCAAATGACAAAGTAAACCTTTGACCCCCTTTCAAAAGTACATGTGGGGGTTTGAACGAAGGGGGTTTATTTGAACCCAATTTTTTTAAAAAAGTTTGGATGCACTTGGTCGCTAAGTGGGACTCACTTATGTGACATAGCCCTTAAAATAAAGTGTAACAAGAAAAGAGGAGATGGAACTAAGGAGGTTGAATTGTGCGCATGTGAAGCACTGAACCTAGGTTAACATAATAAGGGAAAAGGTCACAACAAGGTGAAAAAAGTATAGGAGGAGGATCATCTAGACAAGATAGCATCTACCCAATGGTAGGTAGGAAATGACTATTTTAAAACACCTGTCACTTCATTGAAAATACCATATAGAGAAGTTATTATTGTGATGATGGAGGCACAAGGATCCACATTAAATGTGAATATGGTGGTGTATTTTCATAGATTTTGTGGGTTCTAGTGAAATTCAATAAATCCATATGTTGCCACACCATTACTCACCTACAATGAAGATGGTAGCTAAAAATAAGGTATAAATAAGTGAATGGTTGATTGTAGCAGGTTACAAAGTTTGTGAAAATTTGAATTCATAACTAGAGTTGAACTAGAGTTGAAGCAAGAAAATGCTACTGTAGAGAGACCTAAGCACCCCTAACTACCAAATGAGAATGCATAAATAAGGAGTGATATTATATCTCATTTGAGATTGGAATAGAGTCATATGGAGAAGGAATTAATAGAGAACTAGATAAGAGCAATGCTGAGGTTACCTTTAATGACAAACAAAGTTTGAGATCCAAAATCATAGTCATAAACCCCATGACTATGAGGAAATGCCAAGAAACATTAGAAGCTTCAACAAAATCAATAGACCACACTTCAACACTAGCCAGTTTAAAATGGTAAAGAAATGAATGAGTTTTGGTCCATCATAGGTGCAAAAGGATGATAAAAGGACATGAATGATAAAGGAGACAACCACTACAAATAATAAGGTATAACCCCTTGAAGGAGTGAGTGTCATTGAGGTTGATCTTGAGTTACTCACCAAAATGTCATATAGAGAAATACAATTTCCCCTAGAGGTCTTAATAGGGGAAACTTGGGTGTCTTTCATGCACACATGCAAGTTGACAGAATATAACCATCACACACTGAGTAATGAACAAGAGCTCAACCAAGACTGGGTGGTTGAAACAACAAAAAAGATAGAGGTGGGAATGGTATTATTCAATGTCTCCATTTTAGATAGGCTTGTGACCACTGGTACAACCCAACTCTATGAATTGCCATGTTTTGTCAAGGTGGAGGAACTCATGTAGTTCCTCCTCCTACACGTCCATGGAGACCACTTCTACTTTTTAAGGAGTTGCATGTAGTTATTAGTGTGCCTAATCAGTAGAATAAATGGGCTCCCTAACTTAGGCATAGACATCCATTCGATGATGGTAGATGATGCAAAAGTATAAAGGGTCATGAAAATCCTTAGTTATTATAAGGGAGGATTCACATTCCTAATAAAGGATATAAAATACCATAGCATGAGGTCTACATCATGCCTAGTGAGATCTAAGATTTGCCTTGGTAGAATATGGATGGACATTAGAAAGGACTACTTATGTATCACCCATCACATGGTACAAGGGGTCAAATTCAACATTGCCTAATTCATTGCTGAAGAGATGGTGAAGAAAGCACTTGTGTGTCACATAGTGAGAGAGACCTTAAGACGGGGATCATTATTGATATTAATAGTCATGGAGGAGATCAAAGTGCCTAATGGTGATGAAGATAATATCTAGGTCTTCTCGATGCACAAAGACTCCCTAGCACTAAAGTATTAGGACTTCATTTGCCCACCCTTCTTTGAGAAAGACAAGACATGAGTAATGTAGTAGTACATTCAATACATTGAGGTATTTGAGATAGAATGGTGCATCCTATAAGAGATAACTTATCACATGTTTAGCATGGTGACCTTTTTCATCATGCAACATTTTTGTGTAGTGCACTTGGTGCTCACAAATGATAACCTATTTGTCTGGTTCAAACTCCTTATGCATTTTATATTAAATATTTTAGGGAGGTGATAAGTAGGATTCTCAATGCATAGTAGCTAGACATCTTGGTGAAAGTCATGCACCTAGAAAGGAGTATGTTGAGGTAACCATATGTGTACCCATGAGGGAAAACCACAAAAGATGAAGAGAATGACTCTGATCACATGGACCTCCATCCCTTGCAAAGAGAAATCATCATAAGGTGCATCTTCAATTTATATTATGAGTTGAAGTTGTGAAAGAAGGGAATAAACCTTGGGAAAGATGATGATCTCCCCCTCTATATAAGTAAATACAAAAAGTCAATGCCAATAATTCAAAATAAGTCTCCCCAAAAAAAACATGATGAAAGACTTGAATAAATTCAAGAGTGCATTAGGTTAAAGGTTACCCCTATCAAATAATCCACTCCTTTAGCTCCAAAAAAGAAGCACATGACCTTTATGCCAAAAAATACTGATTCAAGTAAGAAGAAAAAAAATAAGAATTCCAAGGGACCCATTATGATGCCAAAAATAACCCTAGAAAAAATGGAGGTAGAAAAATCCCATGCATAAAGAAGGGATGAAGAGATGGAGCAAGAAGAATAAGAATGGACCAAAGTATACATTATACAAGAAGTGGGAGAGGAGCCCAATGCCCAAAAAGTTTAGAAGGCCCTCCAATGTGGAACTATCTCCATGCTTTAAGAGATAAGGAAGTTCCCAATGCTAAATAAGTTCAAGAGGCCCTACAAGGTAACCCTACCATCATGCTTAAAGAGACTAGGAATCTACCCAATGCCTCATCTAAAAATCCCTCCACATACCCTCCATGAACTAAGGAGGAAAATAAAAGGTTGTGGAATAAAATGGGTCACAATGAGGAAGAGATTGAGATGGTGTTGGAGATGGAGAAAAAAAGGAAGGCAATGAAGGAAGGTGGCATGACTCAGGAAGATATTGAAAGAGTCAAGGCCAAGGAGGATAAGGTTGAGGAATACAAGGCTAGGAAACAGAAGATGGCCAAAGAAGCAAAGGCCAAGAAAGAGAAGAAGAAAAAGGAGGTCTCTATAAGTGTAGAACCAACTAAGGAAGTAACAGAGAATGTGCCTAGCACCCCCACTAGCGAAGCAGATAAAGTTGAACAACATGTGTGCCCAAGTAGAGAAGGGGTGCCTAAAGAAAAGGAAAATGATGCTATCACCTTAGAAAAACAATAGAGAGAGAACATTGAGGAACCCAAGTAGAAATAGGAGGAAGGCAAAGCTAGAACCAAGGGGACACACTTGGAGGTAAATGTTGACAAACCTTAGGAAAAATAAGTGAACAAAGATGAAAATTTTGAAGAACCCCTCTAGGAACAGGAAGAAGATACCTCCGAGGAAAAGATTGAAGAAAGTTATATCACCGATTGAGAGGAAGAAGAGAAAATGGATATGACCATCATAGAAGTTAGGGACCAGAGTTGAGCCTTAGAAAGAAGGTATAGAAGGGGTAGACATATGAAGATTTCTATATGTTTGAATGCATGTCCCCCAAATATACCATAGATAGGATGTGCAAATAACTTTCATTTGAATTTGATATTTACATGGATGAGCCTCACTTTGAGGTGCCACAAAAGTCCATATTAGGCATAGATAAACTTGAAGAGGGGAATGACTCCCTTATCATAAATCCCTATGCCACGAACCTAGTTAGGTTGGTGAATGCACTCATCTTGATGTCCACTAAAGTCACATGAAAAAACACCATCAATGATTTTAAGGTAAAGAAATGGAAAGAAATCACCAAGAATGTCAAATAAGAAGTGTATGCCATGAATTTCATATTGTAAAAACTATGTGAGCATATAGAGACCACTGAACCATCCCTTTTGGTTGGCGTTGATACATTGAATCTCTTATAGGTTGACAAAGTATGCATGCTAGTGGACTATATGCTCTCGAGGATGAAATTAGAGCTAGTGCAAGAAGAAGAAGACCCTTGCACTATGCTACAGAAAGAGCTAGCTATCAATCTTGTAAAGTTAGAGGACCTCTTCATAAAGCTACAAGAAGGCAAAGATATAGCTGATGCTATATTCATGAAATTTTCCACCCAAGTGTTAGTCATAAACCCGCACCTCAAGCAGGTAAAATGGGAGAAGGAAGAGTTGATAATGTAGGTATACTCTACAATTAGGGTAAAGCATACATAGATAATGGGAAGGGTAAATGTGCTGATCACACAAATAAAAGACTAGGAGCAAAACCTATAAGTACTCTTTTGTGCCTGAATATAAAGGCCTTTGAACAAGGAGCAATCCTTGATGGAAGAGTGATGAAGGCTAAATAAAATCTTGTAGCCTTTAGAAAAGAGTTGGAGAAGACAAATGTCCTTGCAATTAACACTGTCTCCATGGAGATAGACAACATAATTAAGGAAATCAAGAAAACTATCAAGGGATTTGAGGACTTTACTGCCAAACTTAAGGAGAGCGTACCCAAGTTTTTAGCATTAAAGGCTTTAAAATCCTAGTTTGAGGGTAGACTAGCAATTTTATATGGGGTAATGTTGGGCCCCTATTTTGATTAAGTATAGAACTGTGCCAACTCAATAGACATCTCAACACAAGGAAATCACTTGACATGATTGTTATTTTGGTATATTTTGTGCTAGTTAGAGGAATTGATGCACATCTTGTGTCAGTTGGTAGGTGATTAACTAGTGCCTAGATTTTTAGGGCATTTTTTAGAGTGGCTACACATGATGACCATAATGCAAAGGACACAAGGTTTTTGATTTAGTGGAATGATAAACAAAGGCTATAGCTCATCACCTAACATGTGCTCTCCACCATGGTAAAGAGATGCTCTAATGTGCTATAAATCCAAGCTTGAACTAGTGAGTAGAGACATGATTAAATGCAGTGAAGCTTTGGAGAAATCAAACTGGTCTGTTAAGATTTTTATTAGTGTTAAGTTTAGAATGGATGAATTCAAGGCTCCAAATTGTAGTGCCCAAGCTCACATGTAAGCCTTTGGGCCATTTATTAGCACTAGTAAATTATATGATCTATTTTTTAGTTTAATGTGTTTTGTTCTACATATTTTCAATTAATGACAGAAGGGTTAAAGTAAGACTTGGAATCTATTTTATATGACTTAGTTATTAATCCTTGAATTCAAAAATATCTATAATGTTGTATATTATAAGCATGTATGATAAGAATGTATACTCAAGCTTTTGGTTTATGGTGTTAATGACATCTCTATAATTTATGATGATGTCAGCACACTATGTAAGAATATCCTAAGTGTAGATAAGAACCCACACCAAGTGATGATATCTTTGCATAAAGAGAAAGCCTAGTATAAAATTAATCTAAAGAATTTGCTTGACTCCTCAAATCACTTGAATGACACTAAGCTTAGTGAAATAAAGGATTGCACCCTTGAGATTATAGGACCAACTTGATATAGGCATACATCCCTATGACTAGAAATAGTTCCTTGAAATAGGCTTGTGCTTATATACCATCAAGCTTAGCCCAGACAAGGCTTGTGCCACTGAATCCCCCTAAATCCTCTTTGTAAATGACCAATCTTATAAGTGAAATGTTATGCCATGGCACAACTAGCCCAATGTGGGCCTTAGTTCTTTCTTTGCTATGCTTTTGGTGATCACACAAGGCTTTCACCTTATGTGAATTGATGCCAACATAGTAGAGTGATAAATTTTGAGTGTTATGGGAATGTACCATGTTTTCAATGAGTTGCAATGAGTCTATAATTGACTTGGACAACTAGATAAGTGCCTGACTCCATAAATGATGAGTTTACTCCCTTTTATATAATAATAATGGCAAATACTTCATGAGTTCCATTTAGCTTTCTTTCCTTAGAAGATGACAAAATAGGCACATCAAAAACATGCAAGGTGCACACTATTTTTTTATGTAATATTTGTAAAATTCAAAAAATGTGTTAATATCTTGTATGCAATCATCCATAATGGGTGGATTCACAAATATTCTTGTTTACTACCCTGTCTTTAACACTTATTCAAGCACAAAAATATTAAACATGAAGAGTTTTTAACCTTTGATTGTTAAAATTAAAGTGAACATATTGAAAACATAGGGTTTCCCCTCTATGGTGCCATGGAGATGCGAGGTATTGATACCCACATATATTTCATGATAAGATAATGGTATACCATCCAAATTACATCCTCATTATAGCTTTACACTTTGTAATGTTTAATATAAATATAAACTAAAAATTCACTATTTGAATCATTGTTGAGTTTTCCTGCTATATCTACATTTCCTTAAAAGAGGATGATCGTACCTTTATGTAGTAAAGAAGAAATCTAAAACCCTCTCTTCTCTTATATCTATACTAGTGCCATATCCCTTTAATGCTAAGATTTTATGTTAAGTAATTTCAAAGGTTTTTAAAACCAATTTAAATTATTAGAGTAGTCTTTCTTTTTTGTGATGATTATAGAATAATAATTCATAAAAATATTATTAAAATGACAATTATATATGAAGGTCATCTTAATATTAATTAAACACATAGGGATAAAATCTTTTAAAAATATCAATTTAATAACTTGTTTATTAATAAAGTTTTTCTAGAATCATAATTATTAAATGGAAAATTTTCATTCGTAAAACCTAATATACATAAATTAGTGTCAATTTTAATTCTATGTCAACAATGACCACATTCCATGTGTTGAATATTTGTTCTGAAAAATTGATGTTTGCATCCCCTTCCCATTAGCTACAACAGTTTATAATGCAAAGCTTTCATATCAACTCAAACCCATAGTATGTTTTCTATCAGAATATTTGGGGATTAAAAGCCTCCTTACTATAAAACTCCTCTTATGATTTGATATAAATAAATTTTTTTATTTGAATTTAAATTCAATAATTTATATGGTTTTTACAACTACAAAGACTTCAACACCCACACTCACCCTTTGGAAGATGAATACCAAAACTCAAACATGAGGAGAGAATGATGCATGCAAGAAAACAATGTTAGAAGAAGCTTATGGAAGATCTAAGGATAGTTCAGACCCTCATAAAAAATTATGGAATTTATGACTTTGGAAACTAATTATATGACATAGATTCACTAACCATATAATTCTATGCACTTAATTTTTCAAATTATCTATGAAGATTCTATATAAATAATTGAATTCATTCAAACATGTCAATCAAGAAGACCAACATACCATAATAAAATTGTATCATTCCATATCCTCACTATTAGCTGAGATGGAATAAAATTTCAAGTATTGTGATTTAGAGTTGACTTTTCCAACCTAGAACTTGAAAAATGAACATACTTTTTTTTAAAGATTACACCATTGAATTTGTGTATGTAGAAATCACACATTATCACTAACAAGCAAGTGTATTGAAATTGGTTTTCAACAATATTTAGGCATGGTTTGGGAATCTATGCATTATAATTAACATAAATGATATATATCAAATCCCATATTTATAACACACATCAATCCTTTCACCTTTTCTATGCTAGTGTTCAATAATTTCATTTGATCAACACATATGTACTATTATATATTTTTGTAAGAATTGTATGTTTAAATATCTAAGTAAATTATAAGTCAATATTAAATAGTTATGTGTTGGTGAAATATTATACATGCACTAATATTAAGTAAACTTAGTTTAGTTTATCTATACTAAGTATGATTGTCATACTTATATAGGGTTATAATAGGATAAGTGGCCATTTAATGCTACCAATAAGAAATGCTTCCACCATTAATAAATGCCACCTCTATATGGACCAACCACATGTGCCTATTATGTGGAAAATAGGGAAATGAGAGATTTACCCTTGCATAATTGATTTATAACCCTCATCTCTCTTTGTATATTGATATACTATGATATAGAGTAATATACTTTTATGTTTTCATTATTCCTTTGTAGAGTGTTTTATGTTTAATTGAATGACTACATTATAAGGAGTTTCCTAACCTTCATGCTCTTAGATTATTTCCAACATGATTATCAGAGCTATTTTTCAACATGGTATCAATGCAAATTAAATAAGCATGTCTCCCTTAGCATCAATTTGAAGATTGTAGGTGCATTGAAGGGATCTCAGAGGGAAACCCTAGGTTTATGACACTATTCAAACTACCATTGTGCAAATGGCACCATGAGACCAATGAAAAAAATATTATCCTTAACTGTTAGAGGCTATGTATAATATGTGGTCACACATATAAGTATGTGTTTTGTGTTTTATCCCCCTAGGGTGGCCCTTATGCCATGTAGCCCTTGGTTTTTAGTTATTTTTGCATTAAGGATCATATCTTTTTATTTATGGAGGCTAGAGGTATGTTATTTTAATTCATATATTTGTGGTTCTAATGCAAAGATTTCAAAATAAAACCTTTGTCATTTTTAGTAACCATTTTTTCATAGAAACACATCTTCCCACTATAAAGCATGTAGGGTTTATAATTTAGGCACTTTTGTGGGTGCATATATTGAGATCCATAAAGAGTTTTGAGGTGTTATTTAAAAAAAATATGTTTTTTCCTATAAAATTTATTTTTGGAGTCAAATTTTATTCATATTTTATGAAATTATAAATTTCACTCTCTTTTCATATCCTTTTCTAATTCTTATATTATAACTCACATTAAAAAAATATGAGAAGTGAGAGTTTATAAATCAATTAGTTTATATCATAATTTAGTATATTTCTATTGTTTGTGTGTGTGTGTGGAGGGGGGGGGGTATACTTCATTTGTTGGGCATGTTATGTTGTGTTTCAAACCTTTTAATGGGGAGACTATTGTGAAATTGTGTAATTGTAAGTAGTTGGGGGTTTTCTCATATTTTGAGTCTCTTTCAGTTTGAGATTCATTTTAAGGATTTTTTTGGCCTTATTGTAATGGATTCATGCTAATACCTCCACAACCTCACACATGCCATTAATAACCTACATTAAAGAAATGATATACAATTATCTGAAGTATGAAGAATTCAAGAATATATAGTTAAATTAGTTAAAGAGAAATATCCCTATGTCTCTCACTCATTTAAATAGAAAATATTCCCCCTTTCATTCACTATAGGACACAATTGTACACTTTTAATGCAAGATTGACATTATGGAAATGTCTTCCATTGATCCTAATCTATAATACAACACATTACATGTTCCTAACTTTGGTATCCAACTTCTTGATGTGATTTTTATTTTTATCTATGGAATATTAATTTGAATTTTGTATCTTATACACCCATTGTTTCACCTATTAAAATTACTTCATATCCACCTACATATGTTCTTGGCTCATTTAAGAGATAAACCACTAGTTTGAGCTCCTACATACTCTGTTCCATGGGTCATCTTGGAGGACGTATTGGTAAACACTCACACGACATTATTTTCCCCATCCATCATATTAAATAGAGTTCTTACCATGGAAGTGGATATCAAACAATTATTTGTTCTCATGACAACTTCATGCAACCTCATTTCATGTTTTTTAATCTTCAAGATGATATGGAGCAACACGTAAGCTTTTCTGCATATTTTCTAAATCATGAGAGAATTGAAATTTATTCTATCAAGAATTAGGGTCTTGATAATTTTTTAGATTCACATAGGAATGAGAGTTATGAATCAGATTTAAATGCTTCATTGCATACACATATTATGCACATGGCACCAAATCACATGAATGCATCTTCTTCTACCATCTGTGTCCATTTGGAATGGATTTCATATCAATTATGGTATTTTCATTAAACATTCCTTTTAATAAATTAATTAGTGTGGTTCCTCCACCTTTTAGTTCCATCATCCACACATTATTAATACTATCTAAAATTTCTCCCTTTTGTAGATCAAATATCCTATTGATGATGAACTATTCTATATTTTCAATATATTATTCATGTTTAAGTAGTGAATTCAAACCACTCATATAGATGTCTTAAGGTTTTCACTATATATTTTTACTCTCATTATTCATAGCCATGTCTAAGTGTGGATCAACCCACCCTATAGTCTAGTGGATCCATCCTTTCTAAGATCGAGTTTCACCTTTATACTGGATTTGTTTTTACAAGAGAAAGTTCTAGCATCTCTAATGTCTCTTTGTCTACTTTCAACTATATTTAATCAAAAATTTCCTATATTTTTGACACCTTGACAACTATTTTGATTCCTTATTATGAGTGTTTTTGGTATCCTTAGCTTTTGTCAATTATTTTGTGTTTGAGTAGTGGATTCATACCATTAATAAAGATATTTTAATACACTCCACCCATTTACAATTATTAAGGGTGTGTGAGGTTATACTAATTTTTTTGTGTGTTATATGTTTCTCTCTTGGGTATCCTTACATTGGCACATCTTAGTATCTACTTTGAGCACTTATTTAACTGATAGAATTCATTTAGTAATCTATTTTGTGTATGCAATAAAAAAATGTATCATGTCTATAAATCAATCCTAACTGAGAGAAGATAGATCATACCATACACTTCCAATTGGGGACACATTAGATAATCAGGAATATGACCAATATGGGGATCTATTAGACCTGATTAGGTGATCTCTTACCATAATACACAATGATAGGAAGGGTTCCAAAGCCTCCAATAATAAATAATCACATAATAACCCTAAGGGATTCTTATGTTTTATTTTCACTAAACTAATAATAAGTAAAGTAAAGTATAATCTACTGCTCACCAAAGCTTGTGGCATAAAGTGGGGGTTAGAAACAATAAAAGTAAATATGCATAAGAGACATATTATACTCATGTCAATGTATATATAATCCTAACGCATGGAAGAGATGTATAAGTGCATATCTATATACTCTTACAAAGAAGGAAAAAAGTTAGGAATAATTACCTTTGAAGATGAACCCATTGAGCCTAAATCTCTCCCTTGGCCAAGGTGATTTGCAAGAGGTTGTTGTGGTATGTAAGGATGACAAGGATAAATTAGATCTAGGATACACAACCTATCAATGCATCTAAAAGACTTCTCTATAAGACCAGATCTATATCTCTAAAGAAAGCATGAAACCCTAAGATTGGTCCTCAAGTAGAATGGTAGATAGCAGATGTAGAAAAGATCTTAATTATTCTCTTCTCTAAATAATGGTGAAATGAATTTGTATATATAGGTAGATTTAACCCTAAGACCTTCTAAAATTTTCAACCTATAGGGTTGACCTAATTGACCTAACACAATTTTGGACAAGAATTCACTAGGTCACAGGCTAGGTTGGCTGAGAACTGACCTAGACCCTAAGTGAATTTCAACCAAAATTGTATAGGGTTGACCCAATTGACCTAGTATAGTCAAAAAGGGGATAAGGTTAGGAAAAGGGGGGAAAAAGGTAGGAAATGATTGAGGAGTGTAAAATAGAGAAGAACTAGTTTAGGGATATGTTTTTCAAGAGATAAGTGTGTAGATAATAAGTTGTAAAAGGGACAACTATCATATGAAGCATCAATTGTCTTCCCACCCCTTTCCCAGTGCATCCCTTAAGGCATGAACTTAGAGAGATTGAGAATCTATGGGTTCCTACAAGATAAAGAGCATCAATAATTGATAAAAGTTTGAAAATATTATGTGTATACTTATGCCCCACTCAAAGCTCATCACATGTCATGTGCGTGTAACATGGAATGGTGGTTAAGGAATAGAACATGATGACACATATCATTGATGCTAACTAAAATGTAGTAAGGAGAATATAATAAAAATGAAAGGAAAATATTAAAAAATAGATACCTTTACTTAACTTAGTGTTGTAGATAAAGAAGGAGATTGCAAGAGAAGTGAAGGCCTCCAATGTGAAGAACATTAGGTGAACCTATAGATATTAGTACAAAAAATAGCCAAAAATTGGAATTTTTGGATTATAGGCATATAGTAGTGGAAATGATTCTATATGACATCACAATTCCAAAAAATTCTATGGTTTGGAAAAAGAGTTAGTAGAGATAAAGATATAAGTTTTTAAGGAAAATTGGAAAATTAGGATTGTAAAAGCAAGGTTAGAACCAAAAATATTGAGGGGAAATGCATGATAAAATGATGGTAAAGGAATGGAAAATGATTTTATAATACATCAAATTACATTAAAAATCATGGAAAATAGAAATTGCAAAAAGGAATGTAGAACATACTAAATCATGTTGGGAATCATGTAAAACAAAAATGGCAAAAATGAATGTAGAACATACTAAATCACATTGGGAAGTATGCAAAACATAAATGATAAAAAGGAATGTAGAATATATTAAACCAAATTTGAAAGCATATAAAACATGAATGGAAAAAAAATAAATATCAATGCAAGAAAACTTTAACATTTATGTAAGTGACATGTAACCCCATGTAAGATATGCATGTCGAATCAAGCATAATGAAAAACATGAATGACTAAAAATAAAATGTAAGTAAAGATGGAATAAAAACATCAAGAATTAATACATAAAGAGAAAAATGTAAAAAAATCCAAATGTCATATGTAAGATAAATGAAGACCACATAAATGAAATAAGAAATGATAGATAAATGAAAATCAAAAGCTCTAAAGGATGAAAACTCAAACTTAGTGCTTGTTCTAAGATCTAATGTAATAAATTAAAACCACATAATGACATTAATACTATTATAATGAGATGGTGTGGTAATAAAAATGGTGTAAGGGTGTTTGTGATGAAGTCTTGGTCCTATCCAAGGTCTTGCAATGTAACTCATAAAATATAAACCAAGAGGCATAATAAGGTAGATGTGATCAAGGATGAAATTAGTTAAAATCAATATCCACATGGGTGATATAACAAAAATATGATGTAAAATAAGAAATGTGAGGCACCACATGGGTGATGTGAACATCCTTAGTAAGGATGAGACACACTAGGCAAGTGAGAAAGGCTAAGAACTATCAACACCAAGGACTTAGAACATTTTGACTAATGAACACAAAGCTTAGGATAACAAGTGAAGTATATATATTATCCCATGAAGGATATATGAATGCAAATTAAAATGGACCTACCTTCCCATAATGTGTTCCCCATTCCTTAGGACCCATTATAGAGCCATTAGTCTAATACAAAGATTGGGTACTTGAGTGAGAAAGTAGGTATCACTAAAAGATTTTTTTATTCTCCTTTTCTAATCTACTAGCCTACCACATCCTAGTGGACCTTATCTCTATTTTGAGGACAACTATGGAGTTTTATATTCGACTAGAAGAAGATGTGATTAGAATCACATATTTTAGTGTGTTTTGAATTTTGGAATTTTTAATGTTGCCTTTTAGATCATTGACTTTTGTTTTTATTTTATGATTCATCTTTTAACTTGTTTTTGATTTTTCTATTCCTCCTCCATATGGATTTGGAAAACTAGACATTGGTGTTAAAGATGACAAACACCAGATCTTACACTTGGTCACAAGAGAAAATAACATCTAGACCAAGGTGTATTAAGACTCCTAGACTTGCCCACAAGTAAGTGTGCCATCTCATAGTTGACCAATGTGAGCCTCAAATGAAAGGAAATATGGGGATCATGAGATATCTATCTATGTAATAAGTGATACAATGATGTATATGCTTATAGCTAATCATAAGGAGGTAAAATAGTGCTATGAAAGAGATGGGGATACACTTATGATAGTCATATCACTAAAGAATCCATGCTAACCTACAATGGATCTAGCAAAAGTACTAATGAATGTAGTAGTCATCCCAAAAAGTTATTTTAAAGATATTTTAATGTGGTAATTTGTGAGGGAAGCCAGGTCCTATCCATGGTCTTACACTACAACTCACAAGGTGAACACCAATGAGGTGAATGCTAAATACAGGGAAAAATAATCATAAAGCTACTATGGCAAAGAATGACATAAAAAGACAAAAATAAAAGAGATATATAATAAACAAAATAAAAATAAATGCTAAATGTAATATGTAATAAAACCAAAGAATGTAAAGGAAAATAATGATTCTAGTAAAGTGTGGCTATAATAAGTAAAGCACACAAAAAAACATGAGACATAAAATAACAAGTAAAATCTATGCTAACAATTATATCAAATATGAACATGTGAAATACAAGTCTATAAGTCTTGAAAGGTTTCTTAAAGCTAAATGTGTTTGTTATTAAGCATTGTATAATAAGAGTGGGCATCATAAAATGCTCCAATGGGAAAGTAGATGTAGGGATGGGCATCGCAAGATGCCCCAAAGTCTGAAGGGACATGTGTATGGGCATTACAAGATGCCCCCACATGTGAGGTGGATTTAGGTAACATTGAACCATTAAAATGATTTGCATTGGGTTGGTAGGTTCATGTGGAGATAGGTAAATTTGTTGGTTTGTTAGATTTTATAGATGTTGAATGTGACATATGATGTGTAAGAGAGGTATGAGGATGTAAAAAAGGACCATGTATGCTATGATTTGGAGTACGCATTTGAATTAGGTACTCCTTTGGTTCATGTGACCTAAGAGGTTGAGGTTCAATGGATGTAATGATATGCTTAAAGTTGTTCATGTTAATTATCCTTTCATTATTGTTTTAGGAAGAAGGATCAACTGTGGTTTCAATAAAATTAGTGGATGAAGTGTAGGTATGGGAAAATTATTATTAATCATTAGGTAGTTGATGTTCATGTGATTATGGTTCTTGAGATTTAATTTGAGAATCTTGAAGATAGTCTTGATAATGTTGTTTTGTGAAAGTATCAAGATTGAAATGCAGACCAAACAAGGAACAAAGAAGAAAATGGTGAAGATCATGACAAGAATATTGAGAATGTCCTATAGTAGCATGCCACCAATAAAATTTAGCAGGACTATACCATTTTGGAGGAGGCTTATAAGGATCAAAGATCATGGGTTTAGAGGGTGGAAATTTATTCTTAAGTTATTTTAGACTCAAGGGAGGATGGGTTGGGTTAAAAATTGGTTGAATTGGTTGCTCCATTTTGAGGTTGGGGAGGATTGGATGAATAAATGTTATGAGAAAATGATTGGAAAGGTTATTTAGTAGTTATTTAAGGTGTTTCAAATTGATTCATAATAATGTCTTGCCTTTTTACTTGGTCTAAGGCTTTTTTTAAAGTTTTAGGTGAAAATATTCAAACTTTGTATTGAAGGGGAGGTTTAAAAGGAGTAACAAATAGTTTTAAAAGAATACCATCATTCATTTTATGGTCCACTTTGTGAGCTAGAGACTTATATTATTTGATAAAATTATGAGAAAATTCTCTAGGAAGTTGCTTGGTATTGATGAAATGGCTAAGTTAATTTTTAAGAAGGTGCTTATGTTAGAATTATTTCACTAGATAATTGACTAAATCCTCTGGTTAGGACATGGAATATATGGAAAGTTGGTTGTACCATTCAAGTGCATCACCAACAAAGGTTTTGGCTAAGATCTTGGTGGTAAAAAAGGTGTTAGTTTGGACCCATTCCTTATAAATATTACCAAAAGACTTAATAAAGATAGTAGATTCCTTAGTTCCATCATATGTGATAGTTGGAGAAATGTTTCCAATATCTATGGATGCAATGAATGGGGATAAAGGTTCATTTTGAAGATGTTGAAGAATTTTATTATGCAAAGTAGGTTGAGGGATGATATTCCTATTGGCATCTCTAAGAGAAGGATGAACACAAATTTTATTTGGTTGAGACATGATGACTTGAGGTGGTTGAATAATCATGTTTAATAAATGTTGTTTCATGTTCATCATTTTATAATGATTAGTTTTTTGCATGATGTTCATTTGTTGCACTATGTGTGCAGGAATTTGAGATGTGTCAATTTGTGCATTAGTATTTAAATGTGGGGTTTTAGTGTTGGTGGGAGGAGGATTATTTGGTAGAGAATTACAAACATTGGTAATGTGAGGAGGATTAAGATGAAGGACCTCAACTACATTACATTGTGTAGTGACTGGTTTTGGATTTGGAGAAGATGAAGGAAGAAAGTGAATAGTTTCATCTGAAGTAATAAAATAAGTAAGGTTGTGAGTTAAATACTTGATTATGAAATGTTATTGACTAAGGTAAGGTTGTAAATATGACATCATTATGAGATAAGAGTAGATAACCATATAGAATATTTGTAAAAATAAAGAGATAGGAAGGAACATATAAGAGTATAGAGTTGACAATATCAACCTAGTAAAGGAAACTGAGGCTAAAAATTGTACAAAGTCGATAGGGTTGACCTAGTATAGGAAATAGAGGATGAATTTTTTTATAGAGTTGACACAATCACTCTAGTACTATAGTTAGGGGAAAATAATCATTCTGTAAGAGACTGTGTCAAGCAAAATGACTATGTACTGAAACAAGACAAATTTTGCAATGGAATTTGAAAGCAAGAAATGAAATGAAACACACAATAAATTGGGTCAATGAGGTTGATCCAATTGAGGTATACATCACAAAACCTTGTGAAAACACTAGATAATGCAAGTTTTTACAATACAACATATAATTGAGCAAAGAACAAGTAGTTAACCTAGAAAGTAAATGCTAACTAATCGATCATCTTGAATGTTGTTAGATTATTAGAATATGATTTTAATATGTAATAGGAAATTGGATATAAGTAAGGAAATAGAAATCAATCTATGGATGGTTTCAAGATGTTTAGGCTAAAAAGTATCTATATTGGCAATGGTACTAGCTTAGTATTGGGGCCTACCCCCTCATTTCACACACTACAACAATAAGGGTGTTGAGTGCTTTGCTAATATATACCATTAACCATGTGTTTATACTTGGCCAAAAAACCAAGTCATCTTCCTCCTTGGTGATGAAATTCAAGTAAGTAGGACTTAGTAGATAAATGTTTAAATACTTTTTTAGGATTATGTGATTTGGTAATGTGTGCATAAAAGGTAAAAATAGTGAAATGAAATGGTATATTTAAAAACTACCTAATTATATTATATGATCTATTCTAAGCATGCAAACACAAGAAATAAAAGTGTGAGCTAATTATTATCATATATGTGTTAATTCTAACTTTGAAACATAGTAAAGTATCTTTTTAGATGATAGTGTATGCAAAAATTACATAATAGAGTTGATGGTGTCACTACTATACTGTGGAAACAAGGGTCTGAAAAAGAACTATGTCAATAGTGTTGACCTAGTTTTGTAGACAAAAGATAAAATATAGAACTACATCGATAGGGTCGACCAAGTTTACTATACAAGGGAAGTTTTAAATATTAAAAAATGTGAAAAATACAACTATAATGAATAATAAAAGTGATAAAGGAGAAAAAGGAACCTTGGTAGGTTGGAAGATGCAGAGGAAAATGAGAGTGTTGTTGAAGTACCTTGATTTATACTTGTAAAGGTTGGAAACTAGGTCAATTGGGTCAACCTAGTTCTATAGATCCCTATTTTCTTAAATTTGTGAAATGTACTATGTCAATAGGGTTGACCTAGTCACCTGATCTAGAAGTTTGAAAGTGTATTGTGTCAACAAAGTTGACTAGTAGCTTGAAATGGAAATCTAAGAGTGTACTATATTTATAGATTCAACCTTGTAGCTTGTACCTAATGAAAAACTTATACAAAATAGAAAAAAGTTGTGTGTTAAATTTATGCATAGAAGTTAGAACTATACTAACACTATCGATCGAATATTGAAAATATAGAAAAATAAAATGATAAAATAATGAAAAATGTGAGAGAAAACTTGAAAAGTTTAGATTCAAATAAATTTCACAAAAATGTATGCAATAAAAAATGCATCATGTCTATAAATCAATCCTAACTCATAAAAGATAAATGATACGAAACACTTTCGATTGGGGACACATTATATAATCAAGAACATGACCAATATGGGGATCCACTAGACCTAATTAAAGGATCTCTTATCACAATATACAATGTGAGGGAGGGTTATAAAGCCTCCAATCAATCATAATCACATAATAACCCTAAGGTAGTCCTATGTTTTATATTCACTAAACTAATAACAATTAAAGTATAATCTAATACTCATCAAAGCTTGTGGCACAAAGTGGGGGTTAGAAACAATAAAATTAAACATACATAAGAGACATATACTCACATCAATGTATATGATATCCTAATGCATAAAATAGAAGTAAAAATGCATATCTATCTAATCTTACAAAAGATGAAAAAAGTTAGGAATACTTACCTTTGAAGATGAACCCATCGAGCCTCAATATTTACCTTGGCCAAGGTGCTTTGTAAGAGGTTGTTGTGGTATGTAAGGATGACAAAGACAAATCAGATCTAGGCTACACAACCTATCAATACATCTAAAAGACTTATCCACAAGACAAGATCCATATCTCTAAAGAAAGTATGAAACCCTAAGCTTACTCCTCAAGTAGAATGGTGGATAAGTAGATGTGAAAAAGATCTTAATTCTTATTCTCTTATTTAAATAATGGAAAAATTAACTTGTATATATAGGAATATTTAACCCTAATCCATTTCAAAATTTTTAATTGACAAGGTTGATGTAGTCGACCTAGCATAATTCTGGACAAGAATTCATTAAGTTAGCCAAAAGCTAATCTAGACCCTAAGTGAATTTCACCTAAAAATATACAGGGTTGACCCAATTGATCTAGTATAGTAAATATTCAAAAAGGGTCTAAGGTTAGGAAAAGGGGGAAAAAGGTAATAAATGATTTAGGAGTGTATAATAGAGAAGAAAAAGCTTATGGATATGGTTATTAAGAGATAAGTGTTTAGATACCAAGTGGAAATAGGGACAATAATCTTATAAAGCACCAATGGTCTACCCACCCATTTCTTGGTACACCCATTAATGCATGAATTTAGATAGATTGAGACTTGATGGGTTCTTAAAAGATAAAGATCATCGGTAATTGATAAAATTTTGAAAATATTATGTGTATGCATTTTTGTATCTTTGACACATCATTCAATAAATTTATAGTATCCTTATATGGAGTTAATCTGATGTATACAATGCCTCTTTGTCTTCATCAATGATTTAGTAGTGGAATATAATTGCTCATGTAGTTTTGAGTTATTCACCAGTTGACCACTCACTTGCACTTTGTGTGGTGGATAAATAGTCTTTAGTGGTAGATGAGTTCAACTAGTGTATTATATGTAATGAATTCAACCCATCTAGTGCACCTCTCTTTAGTGATGGATAAACACACCCTCTTTAATTTTTTTGGTGAAATATTTGTGTGTTATACTACTTATTGGGATGATTTGTGCCATAGCTTAGTATCTCTAATAACTTATATTATTTTAATAGTTTTTTGAGATACCCTTGTGGTAGGTCTAATTTTTATAGAGCATATTGAATGTACATGGGTACCTCATCAAGCCTAGTTGTTAAAACCCATTTTTAGAGAATTATTAGCCTTCTTGTTATGTATAATACATCCTAATTTTCACTAAGTTTCACTTAGGAGGGGTGTTGGCATAATATTATATATGCACTAATGTTAAGTTAACTTAGGTTATTTTAACTATACTAAATTTTCTTACCACACTTATATAGGCTTATAAGTGGAAAAGTGAGCATTGAATGCCACCACCATTAATCAATGCCACATCTATATGGGCTAATAAAATGTGCCTATTATGTGTCTAATAGTCAAAGGGCACATTTCCCTTGTAAAAATATTTATACCTCTCATCTCTCTTTGTATATTGATGTACTATAATATGGAGTATTCTACTATTATTATTTCCTCATACCTTTGTAGAGTGTTTTATATCTAATGGAGTGATTGTGTTCTAAGGAGTTTTTTGGACTTGATACTCTCAGATTATTTCTCACATGGTCCTATTTTCCAAAATAATTTATGAATTTAATATGATGTGGTAGTACATTCTAAAAATTAAAGTAATGGGTTTACTATCACTTACTCATATCTTATTGGTCGAGTGTGTAAAGGATCTCATCCCTTGTCATATACCCTTAAAGTTGGTTAAGTGTTATAATAATACATTGATTTCATTAATACCCATAAATGATTATGAATGCTATGAACATGTGTTTTAAACATGTTGTATAATTAACCAAGCTATGTTGAAAATTTGGTAGAGTGGCGTGGATAGATTTTGTATATGCCATATCTCTAGAAATTTATTTTGCATCATTACTTTAACTTGTTCTATTGTATCTCAATGATAAAATGAAATAGTTTCTATTATACTTAAGTTGATGTGGAATTATTTAAATTAAGATTTAGTTATAGACTCATGTAACATTTAAATTATAAAATATTGGTGATTATTAGAAGTATTAAATTAAACATAATAATTTGAATATAAAGATACAACACATAAGCTTCCTACATACTACAACACAAAAAGTGTTGAAATATTGATAAAAAAAAATATTATATCTTTCTAAACTATGGGTATGTGCATGGAGTTGGGGAAAAATTTCATGGATATTTACCCAAATACATACACATTATAGACATTACGTGTATGCCAAGTCTAAGTTTCAATAACATGTACATGTTATATAAGTTATGTGTACATGTAATATATATAATGTGTACATGTTATTGAAACTTAAGCTCAACATCACTACACCATAATGCATAAGCATTACAATGCGTAAACATTATATTAATGTGACACAAAATAAAAATGCCCAAACCACAAGTATTATCATTCTCACTTATGTTTATATTTTCTATAGCCTTCTCTACACTAAACCAAATTTGTGTTGTGTTTAAAAGAGGATAAAACATTATACAATCACCTATTACCTTGATTAATGAACAATTCTACCATGAATGGGAGGTAGGTAATAAAAAACCAAACCTATTAACACTAGATTTTGACATTTTTTTATTTGCATCATTTTATTATTAAGACCCCTTTCTTTAAAAAACCATTCAACTAAAAGATAATAGTATAATAACCCTCCTCCTTGTGAACAAGGAATATATAGAGGGTAGATTAGTCTTGTTTTATTCCAATAAAACAAAATCAAAATAACACACTAAATCCTAACACCTCTAGTCTAGACACTAGGGAGAGCATAAGTAACAAACATACAAATGAAAATAGATTTAAAACTTAAAATAAAACATTTTATTACTGTTAATGGAGATCCAAATGGCTTATTGAGGTGGCTTTCTTAGTTTGTGCATTAAGAAGTCTTTGAAAATAAAGCTTTCTTTACTCCTTCTCTCCTTCGTACCTTGGCTTGGTAGCTTGGATTATGAATTTGGCATGATAACACTAATTGAAAGGAATTATTTGCATCTAAATGAGCATTATAAATTTGGATTATGAGAACTTAAAAATCAATGGGTGAGGCCTTATATTTATAGCCTCCAAAAACTAACTCTAACCCAAGTGTACTCAAGTTAGACTTAGTCATGGTTGATTTATAATTAACCCTAAGTGAGTTAGGACTAACCCTAGTTGAGTTAGGATAACCATGAGGTCCATGTGAGAGACATAGGTCAAAATGATTTTGTCTTCCACTTAATTCAAATATTTTGTAATTGGATTGACAAGTCACAAAAGCAATGATGAATAAGCCTGATATTTTATATTTTTGAATTTCCATTTTTAGATATTCATTAATTGAAAATGGATTAATTAACTAAGAATTTAATCTGGTTTAATTAGTTGATTCATTTTGATTAGCATTTTAGCTCTTTAAGAATTATTTAAGTGCCCTGTTTAATGGGTCCTTAGGATAAACTACTAGTTGTTAGGTTGTAAGGTGATTGGGGGTGAATCCAAAGGAGGTTATGATTTTGTATGGTATAGTACCCAAAATAGGGATGACTCAAAATAATTTTGAGCATTAATGAGTGATGTGTTTATATTATTTTTTATTAAATTTAAGAAGTGAGAAACAAAGAAAGGTTAGGGATTAGTGATTATATGTACTTGAATTGGTACGCACCATATCCAGATGAAGTCAAGAACTCTTCTTTGGCTAGGGAGGACTGTTTCTATGCAAAATTGCTTTCTACATTCAAAGAAGAAATAAGAAACTGAAAGAAAATGGTCAAGGCTAGAAGTACCTGATAAAGTCGAGCGCACCAAAATCAGACGTTGGAAGATTCTCCTCTTTGGCTGTGGAGGAATGACACCTACGAAAAAGAGACTAAAACACGGAAAGATGTTAGTCAAAGATATGGTGGGTTGTCAGGCGAACGCCTGATCCCAAAAGTATGAAGACTCCCTAGAAGGATATCAACCCACTGATAAAAAAGTAGAATATTGGATGCAAGTAGATAATAAAAGATAAAATGATAGAAATAAATGATAGAAAATTAAAATGTGTACCTGATAAGCGGCACTATTCTACACAGTCACCGGCATCGGTCTCTGTGGTGCCGGCGTCAGTCTGGGAAGGTGCTGACGTCAGTTGAAGTACCGTCATCGGTCGGGGAAGTGACCAGCGTCGGTCGGGGTAGGTTCTGGACAGAGTCTGGGCGAGTTGTAGAAGGTCTTGACAGGGTCGGGACAAGGTTTTAGACAAAGTCGGGACGGGGTTTGATAGAATTAAAATAAGGTTTAGACAGAGTAAGGTCAGGTTTTTGGTCGAGTCTGGGGGTATGAACAAGGATGTAAAGAAGGGAGAAGATTCGGGATGACAGAAATAATGAATAACTAATAATCAGAAAGAAAATGAAAATAAACACAGAAAATACTTACCTTTCAGAAGCCGTGATGAAAGCCATAGTTGAGGTTGTCTGTGCAGTGCCGGAGTGAAACGAATGCTGGAGTTGGTGGATGCTGGAGTTGATGGATGCTGGAGTTGATGGATGCTGGAGTTCAGAGAGTCTGTAAATGTCGGAAATTAGAGAGCAGATTGAATGATCGGGTTGATTTTGATGAAGGCCCGGGGACGGTTTTGAGAGACGGTTCGATAACCATTTCGGGAAACCGATCGGGAACAGAATGGTAACTGATAACGGATAACGGGATGGTGACCGACGTCGGTAGGATTGCCGATGTCGGCCGATAAGTGACCGACGTCGGTGACATCGGCCGGGTAAAGACTGTCGTCGGCAGATGCACAATGAGGACAGAGTCTAGCTTTTAGTTCTCTGCTCATTGTTACATGTTGCCAGGGTCAAGGTTGGTGGAATAAGTGATCAACAAGGGTTAAATAAGCAAAGAAGAATAAGATGGGGAATGACCAGGGGAGTCGATACGATTTCGGTGTCTACATTTGCCCCTTTTTGTCTTGTTGGTTGTTCTGATGAACTGCAAGACAAAAACAGGAGTGATTGCCCCAGGTGAGGGATAAGGTTGATTTCGTCTTATTGGTTGTTCGAATGAACTGCAAGACAAAAATAGGAAGCGGATAGGTTGCCCCGATTATGGATGAGGTATTCCCCCTCAAAGTAGGAGTCGAGGGAAGGGAACCGAGAATCGGGTGCTAATTTGACAAAGAGTGGATGAAAAAGGGGTGAGGGTGAACGCTGCAAAAGTCGTGATTGCGCGCATACCACTGCACGAGATGGTTAGGTCAAAAGTGTCATAGGTCAAGGGTTGAGGAGTGCCAAAATTGAAATAATCGGGCCCCAGCATTTAGTCGTCTGCTGATCGGGTCACTCAATCTAAGCTGAAGCTCCAAATGGTCATCGTGTTCCAGGTATCCCAGGCTCAGGAAGTGCTCCTAGAAACACGAAAAAACCACAAGTAGGGTGGATCAACTGGTTTGCGATCCTATACTTGTGAGGGTCTAAAAAGGTCTGTGCACAATTCTGCTAACCAGTCATGAGGTAGCATACATGCAAAAACAACCAAGGCAACAGTGTCTTGGAAGTAGTCGAGGTCAGAGGAGATAGGCATGATCTCCAATGGTTGGTGGTCAAGGGGAGGAATGGACGAAAGGATGTGGCCGAGCTAACCCCAGAAGACCCCATGTCAACTGAGTGCTGCCTACATAGCCCTAGTGATAGGGCCTCAGGCCAATGTAGTTCTCCCTAGAAGGGAGTGAGGGTCAAAGGGATAAAATGGGTCGTGGTCAAGGACAAGGTTATGGTTAAAAGAAGGAAAGAAGGTTTGTCCATCAGAGAGACGAACAAATGAGAATGGTCGAGCTAACCTCAGAAGACCCCTATGTCAACTGAGTGCTGCCTACACAGCCCTGGTGATAGGGCCTCAGACCAATGTAGTTCAGACAAAGGGTCCGAGTGGTAGACAGGTGGTTAAAATGGTTGATAGATTGGTCGATGATTGGATGTGGTCAAGTGTTGAGATGATGAGGGGAAGATGAGGATAAGACGATGCTATAGATGGTGTATTTTGTAGAATTGGTCGAAAGGCTTTCATCCCTAGTAAGTTTCCATAGTCGTGATGGATGTATGCTAAAAATGAATGAAGGTTGATTTATGCTTTAGCAAGTATTGGTTTATGCTTAACATAAATTGGGTCTGGTCGATAGTTTCTATGTGTACTGGTGTCCATAGAAACTATGTGAAAAGGACAAGGGTGATGATAATGTCATGTTGTCGAGTTGTTGGTCTGAGAATGTTTTAGTTGAAAAAGGTTTGGTTAAAGGTGAGCAAAGTGAAAGATATGTGAAAGGCATATTGCTCTTTCATTGACAAGGACCAAAAAGATAGCATAAATAGGGGTTATGAGAACCAAGAGCCCCATTCATGCGTGACGTCGTTGACCGTGGTTATGTTAGAGCGGTAATCGAATCACTTAGACATTAAAGTGAGCTTGAAGTCCCTTGAGCAGGTGATAGGAGGAGGAAGAAGGGTAACCCATTTTAAGAGCAGAGATAACTTTGCCCCTTTTTATAGGAGACCTTGAGATAACTATAAGTCAAGTCCATGACCTTTTTTTTTTTTTTTAGTGCAGACTGATCAATGCGGGAAGCCTGCAGAGAGATGTCGTTTGCTTGGTGGTCAGGTTGTGAAGCTGATCAATGCGGGAAGCTTCTAAAATAGTGCTGTTTATTGCCAGATTTAGTCATAGCCATCCTTCAAGGGAGTGGTCTAGATTTTTGTTTAATATAAGGGCTTTTGAATAGCTGTCCTTTGAGGGAGCAGTCTATTAATTACAGTAATGATAGTACAGCTGTCCTTCGAGGGAGCAGTCTGCTTTTTGATTTTGATATTGATATAGTGACCATGGATATTGTGACATCTTGATTTGTTTTGACAGAAATGTGAGTCGTGGACAAGATTATAGAAGGTCAAGGGCTCCCTTTTATGAGGACAAAGCATCGATACAGCATAAAAGGGTTATAGGAATTGTTAAGAGGAATAGGGTTGAAAGGAGGTAGGATTAAGAGGATGGGGATTGCTCAAGGGACGAGCTCAAGTTAAGTGTCAAGTGGACGAATACTCGACTAACAGTAGAATGGTCGCAGATGCAATGCATTAAGAGGCTCAGGTTCTGGGCGTCCATCAAGAGAAGACAGATGATAAGTCCCTGATCCATACTTGTGCGTGATAATAAAAGGTCCGAGCCAATTAGGAGCAAACTTGCCTCGTTTACTTCGCTCCATATTGGTCACGTGTTGATTCTCTTTGAGGACGAGGTCTCCGATGTTGAAATCTCGTTCTCGCAGATTTTTGTCATAGGTGCATTTGATGCGACGTTGATAGACATGGAGATGATTAAGGGCAGCAAGATGGCGTTCATCAAGTAACTCAAGTTGAGCTAAGCGATCTTGATGAAAGTCATCATTGGAAAGGATATCATGTAGAGAAATGCAGAGAGACAAAATCTGTACTTCGAGAGGTAAGACAGCCTCTATTTCGTACACGAGAGAAAAAGGGGTAGCACCCATAGAGGTTCGGATGCTAGTGCGGTAGGCCCACAAAGCGAAGGGAATGTGAATGTGCCAATCCCTACCTGTGTCACTGACCACTTTCATGAGAATTTTGGTGAGAATTTTGTTGGAAGCCTCGGCCTGCCCATTTGCTTGTGGGTAGTAAGGCGAAGAGAAACTGAGTTTGATGCCGAAGGAGTCGCATAACTTTTGGACAGTTTTGTTTTTAAAGGACTTGCCGTTATCAGTGATGATTTTATGAGGGACACCGAAACGACAGATGATGTGGGTGTTGATGAAGTCGACGATCTTGTCAGCTTTTGTGGAAACGAGAGGAATGGCTTCCACACACTTGGTGAAATATTCAGTGGCTGTGATGATGGATTGATGACGAAGAGATGAATGAGGATTAATCTCACTGATGAGATCTAAACCCCATTGAGAAAAAGGCCAGAAATCCTGAGCAATTTGTAAGGCGTGACTGGGAAGATGAAGCAAGTTAGAGTGCTGCTGACACTTGATGCAACGCCGAACATAGTCGCTACAGTCTTGATGAAGGGTAGGCCAATAATAGCCTAGACGAAGGATGCGCTTGGCAACCGAATTCCCACTGAAATGTCTGCCACAAATCCCGTCGTGGACTTGTTGAATGGCTTGAGATGCTTCAGTGGAGGTGAGACAGCAAAGAAGGAGGCCGTCGAAGCCTCGCTTATAGAGAAGACCCCCTAGAATGGTATAACGAGCAGCATGCTTGATAAAAGCTCATCGTGCATTACTAGAGAGGTTGGGAGGAATGACAGAGAAAGATAAGAAGTCTACAAGTTGCTTATACCAAGCATCTTGTGGGCTAGGGTCTATAGTGTTGACATGATGAATGTGAGGAGAGATATATGAAGGCAACGACACACGACGCACCGTGACAAAAAGTCTGGATGCAGATGAGGAAGATGGGATATGTGAAGCAAGAGAAGCCATGGTGTCAGTAAACTTATTCATGGATCGAGGAACAGTCTGCAGGAGGAAATGGTCGAAAGATGCAAGGAGAATGTCAACACGGTTTTTGTACCTTTGTAAAATTTCATTTTTATAGAGGTATGAACCATTGACCTGATTGACGATGAGCTACGAGTCACCGAAGATGTTGATGGACTTGATGCTGAGAGAGAGGGCGGTCTGAAGTCCCAAAATTAAGGCCTCGTATTTGGCCATATTATTGGTACAATCAAAGTCGAGTTTAAAAGATAGAGGCATGGGCTCCCCTTTGAATGGGATTAGAATAACCCCAGCACCCCCACCTAGTTGACATTTGGAACCGTCAAAGAACATAGTCATCTGATAAGTGGTGTCATCGGTGGAAAGTGCAGTGATAGACTCATCAGGGAATTCACACTGCGAAGGTTGATTTTCAGGAAGAGGGGCATCTGCTAGTTGATCAGCGATGGTTTGCCCCTTGATAGATTTCTGTTGGATGAATTCGAAATCGAACTCAACAAGCAGCATGAGCCACCGAGCCATACGTTGATTCTGATATGGCTTGGAGTGCATATACTTGAGAGGGTCAGTGTGAGTGATGACAAAGGTTTTGTGACTAAGAAGATAGTGGCGAAGCTTAGTAGCAGCAAAGACTAATGCCAAATAGAGTTTCTCGATATGGGTATACCAAGTTTCATAATCGACCAGTGTTTGGCTGATGTAATAAACGGCTTGCTCACGGTGATGTTCGTCTCGGTGCGCGATCATGGCACCTAACGAATGGTGAGTGGCTGAGATATAAAGGTAGAAGGGTTGGTCATCTTTAGGTGGAATGAGGACTGGTGGAGAGACCAGATAGCATTTTAAGGCTTCAAAAGCCTCTTGACAGTTCTTATCCCATGTAAAAATGATGTCCTTTTTAAGGAGATGATGAAAAGTTTGACAGTGGTCTGAAAGCTGTGAGATGAAGCGACGAATGGACTGGAGCTTGCCTTGCAAACTGTGAAGCTGCTTGAGATTAGTCGGGGGAGGCATTTTGAGGATAGCGCAAATCTTGGCGGGATCTATCTCGATGCCACGGAAGGAAACAATGAAGCTGAGAAGCTTACCAGAGAGGACCCCAAAGACACATTTCTTGGGGTTAAGATGAACATTGTACTGAAGAAGATGAGAAAAGATGATTCTGAGAATGGTCAGATGGTCACGGCGAAGCTTGGACTTGCCGAGCAGGTCATCCACATAGTCCTCCATGATTTTGTGGAGGAGATCATGGAAAATGTAGGTCATGGCGCGCTGATAAGTGGCGCCTGCATTTTTCAAGCCGAAAGGCATGACTCGATAGCAAAAAGTCCCCCATGGGGTGATGAAAGTAGTCTTGTGCTGATCTTTCGGAGCGATCAAGATTTGATTGTATCTTGAAAACCCGTCCATAAGAGATAGCATCTCATGGCCGACCGTAAGATCAACAAGCTGGTCGATGTTAGGAAGAGGAAAGTCGTCTTTGGGATAGGCTAGGTTGAGGTCGTGATAGTCTGTGCAGATCCAAATCCCCCCAGTTGCCTTGGTGACTGGGACGATGTTAGAGACCCACTATGGATAATCGATGGGCTAGATGAAGGAGATAGAAAGGAGGCGCTGAAGTTCCTCTTTAACAAGGAGGGCAACGCGGGGATGCATCTTTCGAAGCTTTTGCCTGACAGGCTTAGCCTCTGGTTTGGTGATAATGTTATGGGTAATGATGGTGGGGTCGATGCCAGGCATATCACTGTAAGTCCAGGCAAAGGCCTTGCTATGGTCAGAGAGGAAATGGGTATAGTCAAGCTGCTCCTGAGCGTCTAAAGATTGGCCAATCTTTAAGACATGAGGAACATCAGAAGAAGGAAGGTTGATGTCAATGGTTGATTCATTTAACATAACCTGGGTCTCAGAAGGGAGGGAGCGTTGGATGAAAGAATCGTCAGCACCCATGTAAGAAAGAATGGCATCATCGTCAACGCAGTGAACAGTGTGAATGGTTGCCGACTCATCTTCGATCATGCTGGGAAGAATGAGAGGGAGAGATTTGGACACCCCATTGAGCTGATAAGTCAAGGGGTTCAGGTGAATGGTGTTTATGGAAAAAAAAAAAAACTAGGAGGAATGGAAACCACTGACTCCATAGGTGAAGGTGGTGAAACAGGCGAGTGTGGAGGAAATTGGTCAAGGATTGGTTCAGGACAAAGGTCTAAAGGGTCTTGAGTGGGGTCGTGATATCCCAGACCATACCATTTCTTGGCATCATCATCATTGAGCGGTTGGATAGGCTAATGGGAGCCCTGCTCATAGCGTCCAAAACCAAAACCCTTCCATGCACACCTATAAAGGTAAGTGTGTGCAAAGGCGGGGTTGCCAAGAAACGAGAAATCTGATGTGAAAGGTTGAGGTGAAGAAAGAGGATTACCGTCAAGAGGAGCTTGATTAAGCCCCCCATAGACGAGGTTGGTGCGAAGGTGAGGGGGACCATAAGGTATGATCATCCCTATCCGATGGTCGTAGCTAGGGCTGTGATGAAGGCGTCCATACTCTTGTGGAGTTTGGAACATGTCTAAAGCCAGCAAGCGATATTCTCCCAATGAAAGTCTTTGGAAGACGTCTTCCATGGGGTCTGTGGTTGTCGCTTGAAGGGGAGGTGTAAAGGTGACCGCCTGTTGCGAACTGGTCGAAGCTTTCACAGATGGAGGCAGTGCCGGGGTTAACGACTTGATAGGAATGAGGACATCATTTGGACGGTAGGTGGTGTTGCATGTTTTAAAGGGTGAAGGGTCAGCAGGAATGGTGTGGACTTGTCCGTCATGCTCAAACTTCACACAACAGTGCAGGGTGGAGGGGACACAGGACATGGTGCGGATCCAGGGTCGGCCCAGCAAGATGTTGTATTGGAACTCTCCTTCGATGATGTAGAAGAGCTCTGGGACTATGCGTGGACCAACGCGAATATGAAGGATGACTGTGCCAATGGTCGTGGCAGTAGTGTCATTGAAAGAGCGCAAGATCGCGTCAGTTTTGGAGACGCAATTCTTGGGAAGAGCCAACTGATCAAAGGCATGGGTGGAGATGATGTTGATGCTAGCGCCCTCGTCGATCATAATGCGTTTAATGCGTGTTCGATCGATATAGGTAGTGATGAAGAGGGCGCCATCCTGATCTTCCGTGTTGGATGTGGGAATCTCAGAATCGCTGAATGTAATGGAGGCGATAGGGGCTAAAGAGTGGACAAGGGCAGCAAGTGGCCGGGGATCCTTGGGTTGGACCTCCACTGCCTGTAGGGCTTGGATGAGGGCCTGATGATGTTGGGGCGAGGTTTGGATGAGATCGTAGAGGGACATCTTCACAGGCGTCTGGTGAAGCTGTTTCAACATGGAATCGTGGATTGGTCCAGAAGAAGAAGAAGAAGAGGAGGGTTGAGGCACGCCAAGGATAGAAATCTTAGGCTTAGGTGGTTGAGGTGGATTGACAAAAGGGTAGGTCCAAGGAATGGCAGCTTTTTCTTTCGCCTTGTCCTTCTGTGACCTAGTGGTGATGTGAATGGCATTGATTTCAAAGATGGGAGGTGAAGATGATGAAGGGGTTGTAACCGGTTGATGAGATGTGGATGGATTTGAAGAGGTAGAAGGCTTATGAGAAGGAGTCGGGGGGTGATCGAAAGTGTCCTCAAAGAGAAGAGTGTCTTTCTCTAGATAACGGCGAATGATAGCCTTGAGGGCACAACAAGTCTCGGTGTCATGTCCTGGTGTACGATGATATAAACAAATCTTCGTGTCGTCGAACCAGGAGGGTTTAGACCAGAGAAGTTGGAAAGGCTTGATGGGTGGAAGAGTTATGCTAGAAGTTTGCAAAAGTCGTTGCAAGATTAAAGAGTATGAACCCACTAAAGGATCCGTGCTCATTGATGTATGCGATGTCGGTGACTTTTGCTTGGGCGAAGTTGGAGGGGGTTTTTGTACCACCTTTTGGGTTGATGGTGCGATGACAGGCTGAGATGGTACACTCTTCATGAGAGGTATCACCCTTTTGGGAGAGGGTAGGCTAGTGGTCGGCAAAGGAAGCAAAGGAGGTAATCGGTTTTGATTAAAGGTTGGAGCGGGAAGGACTCTGGTTAGGGTTGAAGGATGTGGGCCCAAAATGGAGGGCAATGGTGACGGAAGAGGAGGCATTCACCTCTGTGGTTTGGCAGTCTTTTGTGATTTAGGTTGAAGATTACTATTAGTTGAAGTTTGGTTTAAGTCCACCTTCACTTGTGGATGAGTGAGGTTGGAGACAGGGCGAACGCCAAGCGATTTGATAGGTTTAGGCGGAGTAGATGAGGGTTTTGGTTTTGATGAGGTTGATGGAGATGTAGATGGTCTAGAGGCAGAAATCTGATTTTTATTGATAGTCTTAGGAGGTTCTGCCATGGGAGGATTAGCAGCATGAGATGAGAGGGCCCGGGCTTGTTGAAAGGCTATGAGACGGTCCCACAATCCCTGATGTTCCACTTTCCTAGAAGGGAGAAGTTTGAGTCTCTCCACTAGTCGGGAAAATGGTTGAGAAGATGCGAGATGAAGTTTGGGCTCTTGAGAAGATGTCGACGGTTATGGGACTGAAGGTGAGATGGGTGTAGTAGTCTCGGACCCAAAGCATGGTGAAGTCGTAACAGGTTCATGTTTGGTTGGAGACGAAGGAGAGATAGGTTCTTCCCTGGGTGGAGAAGAAACTAGAGAATGAAGCTCCTCAAGCGGGTAAAGGGCAGGGATGATAGTGCCCTCCACTTGTGGTCAAGGAGTAGGAAAGGTTGGGTCTTCCATGGGCAGCAAGAAGGAAGATGGTGAAACTGGTGGTCCTGGTAAGGTCGAGGCGTCCTCTAAAATGAGAGAAGTTGAGGGAGAACTAGCCGGTGAAAGAGGTTCGTCCACATGTGATGGACTGATGGATGAACTCACCTCTTGGGGTTGGTTAGAAATGAGGGGCGAGACCATATTGGCTGTTCAAATATTATGTTCATGGGTATTGTCAGTCAAGGTCTGGACGTTGTTTTGGGTTGGTGGATGATTAGGGAACGGTTGTTTGAAAATATCGATACCCTGATTAGGAGGGGTGTTAGGATTGTCGAGGATGAGGTCACCCTTTTCCAACATGTCTTGGACTGTGTTTTTAAGGGTTTTATAGTTGCCCGTGTCATGACCTTTAACACGGTGGTAGTTACAGAAGTCATTTTCCCTATACCACGCAGGGATGGCGCGTGAGGGATCAAATTGTGGTGGAGGTTAGATCTGAGGGAGATTGATGGCCCCTTGTTTGACGAGTTTTTCTAGCACAGACGTGTATGATTCTCTAAGTGGAGTAAACTGTCGCTATATGTATCTCTGCTAAAATTGACGAGTGGTGCTCATAGATGTGGATGGTTCAGATTGATTAGTTGAAGGTGAAGAGGAAGAAGATCTAACAACCACAACATTTGCTGAAGCTTTAGATTTAGAATTGGACGAGGAAGGCTTAGAAGAGGGGTCATTGGTTTTGGAGTTGGGATTCTTACTCCGCAACTTGACTTTATTCTCCTCAACGGCACGTAACTCAAGTTTATGAGCCATCGTGAAGGCTTCGTCAAAAGTGCAGAAGGTTTGAACCCTCAAGGTAGAAGAAATATGTTTAGCGCAGGCTTGAGAGAAAAGTTCAATAAGCTCAGGCTGAGGTAAGGAAAATGAAATTTGATTGATAAGGCCCCTCCACCGAGCGACAAAATCAGTAATGGATTCATCCTCGAACTGGCGGATAGAATAGAGGTCTGTGATGGAGACCTTCTTGGTGATATTGATGGAGAAATGATCGAGGAAGAGCTGGGCCAGCTGAGTGAACATGAAGATGGAATGGCTGGGAAGAGAGCTGTACCAGTCAAGTGCAGCACCCGAGAGAGACATGGGAAACGTGCCTAAGACTAACGCATCATCGTGGGCGATAAGGTAATAGGCGTGTCTGAATGCCCTTAAATGTTGTTGTGGGTCTTCCTTGCTCTGGAAACGAGAAAACTTAGGAAGTTCCCACTAGCTGGGATATGGTCTGATGGGGACAGAAGGATGGATGGGCTTGTTGTATATTTGTTCGTACGAGAGAGTATTGCGCGAGCTGGTAACAGAGGTCTCTAGGTTGGACATTTTATCCATCAGCATCTTGATAATATCTACTGACGGATTGGCAGGTGGAGCGCCTCATTGTAAGGTGCTTGAAAGAGGCTGGAAGAGGTATACGACGTAGTCGGTTGTACCAATAAGGGCGCAACGTACGGATGACTAGTCGTAGGGACAGAAGAAGTGACTAAGGATGGTTGGATGGAAGACATGGCTAGGTTTGATGTGGTCATGGGAGGTTGACTAGAGGTAACATGGGCCAATGGATGGGTAGCCACCCTAGTGTTGATAGGAGTAAGGGTAGGCGGAATGGAGACGACCAAGTTTTGAAAGGGGGTAGAAAGTGGTTGAGTGGGTTGAGATTGATTGGGGGCCGAAACTCCGGTGAAAGTGGGCCCAACGATGGAAGGAGAAGCCACACTTGGATGGTTGGTAAAAGGTTGGTCATTATTTGAGGTAACAGCCTGGGTATCTAAGGGTTGGACTACGGACGCCGTTGATACGGCCGCAGTTTCGAGGAGAGAAGTCGGCATTCCATAGATTGGATTGCTCGAGGAGTCTCGTGTTCGGCTATTCGCGAGATAGTATTGCAAGGCTGCGGTATTGAGGTCCAAGAATCATGTGAAATCTTGGTCCCCTTCTGGGATAATAGGCGTTTGGGTCGAAGATGGTCTGGTAGGAGTTCTTTCAGTTTCCGAGTTGAACTCCATTATAGGGTTGGTTGTAGGCGGGGTAAACGGAAGAGGATGATGCCTCGCATGATCGACTAAAGCCTTGGCTTGGCTACGAGTCAGAACCATTCAAGGCAAGGAAGAATGTCCTCACAAGCTCAAACAAGCAGATAAGAACCAAAAAGATGAAGACACAAGCAGATCCTAAAACCCTAGAAGTAAATTATTAGGATTATAGTGGCTTATGCCTTAGAATGTGTGTAGAGGAAGATTGGCTTTGTGAGTCAGGTCCTAGAAGAAGCAGTCTATGGAAGGTTTCAGGTTTTGTTATGGTGCTCAAGAAGTCTGTGTTAGGGTCTGGTACGTGGCCTGGTGCTAAGGAGCAAGCTCCCCTCACTTCACGATTCCAGTGGTTAGCTGGTTTCGCTTAGCCAAGATATACCTCACCTAGAGTTTATACTCCGCCAGAGAATGGAGTGGGCTTCCCCCTTGGTGATGAAATCCAAGTAGGGTCACCGGGACGGGTAAGGTATCCACTGGGGGATGAAATCCCAGTCGGGCCTTGTCTCAAGTAAGTTAAAATGTTTGTTTTGTGCAGGTGGTTTGGTCATGTAACATCAAGTGATCTAGATTAATTCAATATGCAGGTTAATTACTATGTGTAGTCTAAGAGATGCAGGCAAACAGAAATGAATGCAAAGTGTTTTAATGCCCAAGTCGAAATGTTTGTTCGTATGAAGACGAATGGAGAAAGAGTCAAAGAATATGAGTTTTAGCTAGTCTAGAAGTGCAAGAAAGAAATGTTCGTTTTAGTTCTGCTTATGATGTCGTTTAAGAAGAGACGAAAGGAGGCAAAAGGGAAGAAACCTAATGCGCCTAAATGAACGAAAGAAAGAGAGAAAGAACCCAAGGAGGACCTAGAGTCCCACCGGGCGTGCCAGAATGTTTCTATGCAAAATTGCTTTCTACATTCAAAGAAAAAATAAGAAACTGAAAGAAAATGGTCAAGGCTAGAAGTACCTGATAAAGTCGAGCGCACCGAAATCAGACGTTGGAAGATTCTCCTCTTTGGCTATGGAGGAATGACACCTGCAAAAAAGAGACTAAAACATGAAAAGATGTTAGTCAAAGATATGGTGGGTTGTCAGGCAAACGCCTGATCCCAAAAGTACGAAGACTCCCTAGAAGGATATCAACCCACTGATAAAAAATTAGAATATTGGATGCAAGTAGATAATAAAAGATAAAATGATAGAAATAAATGACAGAAAATTAAAATGTGTACCTGATAAGCGGCACTGTTCTACACAGTCGCCGGCGTCGGTCTCTGTGGTGCCGGCGTCGGTCTGGGAAGGTGCCGACGTCGGTTGAAGTACCGTCGTCGGTCGGGGAAGTGACCAGCGTCGGTCGGGGCAGGTTCTAGACAGAGTCTGGGCGAGTTGCAGAAGGTCTTGATAGGGTCGAGACAAGGTTTTAGACAGAGTCGGGACGGGGTCTGATAGAATTAAAATAAGGTTTAGACAGAGTAAGGTCAGGTTTTTGGTCGAGTCTGGGGGTATGAACAAGGATGTAAAGAAGGGAGAAGATTCGGGATGACAGAAATAATGAATAACTAATAATCAGAAAGAAAATGAAAATAAACACAGAAAATACTTACCTGTCAGAAGCCGTGATGACAGCCATAGTTGAGGTTGTCTGTGCAGTGCCGGAGTGAAACGAACACTGGAGTTGGTGGATGCTGGAGTTGATGGATGCTGGAGTTGATGGATGCTGGAGTTCGGAGAGTCTGTAAATGTCAAAAATTGGAGAGCAGATTGAATGATTGGGTTGATTCTGATGAAGGCCCGGGGACGGTTTCGAGAGACGGTTCGATAATCATTTCGGGAAACCGATCGGGAACCGAATGGTAACTGATAACGGATAACGGGATGGTGACTGATGTCGACAAGATTGCCGACGTCGGCCGATAAGTGACCGATGTCGGCGACATCGGCCGGGTAAAGACCGTCGTCGGCAGATGCACAATGAGGATAGAGTCTAGCTTTTAGTTCTCTGCTCATTGTTACATGCTGCCAGGGTCAAGGTTGGTGGAACAAGTGATTGACAAGGGTTAAATAAGCGAAGAAGAATAAGACGGGGAATGACCAGGGGAGTCGATACGATTTCGGTGTCTACAAGGACCACTTACAAGTAAGAATACACTACCAAAAAATATTTGTTAGTAGGTTGGTGAGTGGGATACCAAGTAACTTACTTGTTCTAGGAAGCGACAAACTTCCCAAGGGATGACAATCTACTATTTAATACAAAGAGTCAAAAATGAAATGACAAAGTAAAGTAAAGAGAGAGAGAGAGAGTTTCATGTACCTTTTCTATAACCTATGTGTAGCAATCAGTATCATAGAGCAATAAAAGTATAATTTTAGTTTTTTAGAGGGTTGTTTGAGTTAGTTCAAGGTGATTTGGGTAAAAGGGTAGTCATTGACGTTGGTAGGATAACTGATGTCAGTAGGGGTAATGAGACTGATGTCAGTAGGATAATCAATGTCGATAGGGGAAATAGAGTAAAAAATTCACAAAAGGATTTTATGAGTACATGGAAGCATATTTGATAGGTTAAAGGGGTTGGAAAAGAGTCATATGAGGGGTTAGAGAGAAGGTAAGAAGAATAGGTGAGGAGTTTGGTTTGGTTAAGGAAGAGCTATGGAGACAAAGGAGTTTCGTAACTCCTCCTTGGGGATGATATGACTTATGTAAATGCTAATAAAAAATAATTAGAATTCATAGAATAAAGTGATGATTAAATGATATAAGTACCTAAATAAATACTCTAGATAAAGCTTTGTTTAGGCAACTAATCGAACAAAGATGAGTGTGTGCCACCTATTCACCATAGTTTGAACTCTTTTCATAATGGATCAATTCTAGTTCAATATTTGACTAGTACAAAGAATCTATGAGCTTGGTTACAATGGATAATCACCAAAAGATTTAAGAGTGCTTTGAATCTCTTTAGTGAGTTTCTTCTTGAGAGAGAGAATGTTTTTAGGGGGTTTAAAATGGGTTTAGAACATTGCTTAAGTAACTGACATTGGCGATCCCATCAACGTCGGTGTTAGGTTGATTGACATTGGTCAAGGGTTGACCGATATTGGTGGCATAAGAATAGGTCAAAAGGGCTATATTTATCTCCTTTCTTCCATTTCTCTGTGCCAAGTGTGACACCCATTAAGAAATGGTCAATATGTGAGGTTAGGTATAAGTTAAATTGGTTATAAATTAGTTTATAGGGTAATAATTAGTTATTTGTGGGAGACCAAGTCTAGTGGTGACTCATAGGAGGAGAATTGGTCTTGGGGCAAGGTGGCACATGGAATATTCAATTAATCTTAAATAATTAATTAAATATTGGGGTAAAGGCATGGGTTATGAAGACTTGTTACAAAGGGGGTCTAAAGGGGGTTTTGACACAACACGTTATACACTTGTGTAACATAATTTTGGTCTCTACATTTTCCCTTTTTTGTCTTGGTAAATTGTGCTAACAAGTTGCAAGACAAAAAATGAAAGTTGAGTGGTCTAGGCATGGGGTGTGATATCCTCCCCCTCAAAATGGGAACTAATTGGGAAAAACCCAAAATTGGTGACCGATTTGATAAGGAGTAAATGAGATTGGTTGGTTATGGGCTATTAGTGTAGAGATGATGTTGTGGTCATAAAGTACTAAAACGTTATGTTGACAAGTTGAAAATATGTGTGATCATAGAGGATTTTGGTTAAAGTTACCAAGGCACAACTTATTAGTGATAGATGAGAAGGTAAGATCAACCAAAATTATAGCTCCAATAGTCAAATGTGTTCTAGGTATCTGAGGTAGGAAGTGCCCTTGAAAACACAATAGGTCATAGTTGATAGGATCAGCTAGTGGTGATCCAAATCAATTGATAGTCATATATGTAAGGTATTGTCAATGTGTACTAGGTAGCATGAATGATCAAGACACCAAAATCAGATGTAATGAGTGGGTGCATAATGAAACATGTGTTTGGGTAATAGTTGGCATGAGTAGAGATGAAAATGATACCCATGGTCAAGTTTGTAAAGGTAGGGTGTGTGTAAGGTTGCCCTAAAATGAAGAAGGGATTGTAAAAAGTGATGTGTAAGCATTAAAATGCTATTGCATAGTACTGATGTTGTTAATGTTATACTGACATCAGTGGTAAAGCAGCCAACATTAGTGGCCTAGGGCATAAACAAATGATTTTGGTGGCTGACCAAGCCTGATAAAAAGGGGCTAGGCAACTGACCAATTTCATTTGTATGTTGATTGGTCAAGAGAAAGAAAAAACCAAAAAAGTTGAACAAATGGTAGGATTAGGTGGAGACCCAGTTAGAGGCAAGGCTTCATAGGCACTAGTCATCCTAGCCTAGTGTAAATAGAGAGATGAGGTAGGGTCCTTTAAACTTTTAGTTTGTGCTTTTTGGTAATTTTGGTGATTTGAGTTGAGTGGGGGGTGTAATAGGTTGCTAGTGAGTAGTGGGTAGGTAGTGGGGAGGGTAGGAACATGTTTAGGCTTATTTGTGTGGGTTTTAGGGTAGTTTAGGATTAAAATTTAAAAATGGGTAATGGGTGGGGTTTAGCCTTAGATCTAAACCAATCTTCAACATCAGTGGTAGTCCATCAATGTTGGTTAAGGTCTTCCTACTGATATCAATGGCAAAGGCACTGACATTGGTATGTTGTGCATCAACATCGATAGTCTAGGTACTGATGTTAGTCGATAAGTGATTGACATCGATGGCTTTGTTAAAATAAAAAGGGTAAAAATGGGGAGAAAAAGAGTTGAAAAGCCATGAGGCCTTAGGGAATAGGAAAATCATGTGGCATAGAGTAAATTTAGATTAGTTGAATTGTGAGAGATTGGCTGAAAGGCCTGGTTTAAGAGAGATAGGTCGTAAGGCCTTGGGTAAAAAGGGATAGGTTGGATAGTTCAGTGGGTAGATAATTGAGCTAGCCCTAGAAGACCTCATGTCTACTGAGTGCTACCTATATAGACTAAAAAGGGCTTTAGCCCAATGTATTTCTCCCATGGGATAGGGAAATGGTTAAGGTAGTGGTTATAAAGGTCTACTGATTAATTTTGTGTGTTTATGGTTGTAGGTGAGGCATGAGTTGACCCTGAGAGACTATTTTCTAACACTCTTGACTAGGATTAAGAGAGATGTGTTAGTAGATGAGTGGGATCACATGGCTATAGTTGGTCTTGGTGGAGTTCAGTGGTATTGTCAAGTCACTCAAGATGTCAGCTTGATGATCACTCTAATTGAGAGGTGGGATCATACCAGTAACACCTTTCACCTACTAACTAGTGAGAAGATAGTCACACTAGAGGATATATACAAGATCCCTAGATTACCACTGTAGGGTGAGCAACTTTTTGCATACACAAGGGAAGAGCATGACATCCTTATGGTGTAATTATTTGAAAAACATGTGAGTGAGGTTACATATCACTCAACATCATTTGCTTATGAGCCTCTATTTTTTATGGATGAGGAGGAACATCATCGTAGAATCCTGATGATGATCTTCATCATGGTGTACACACTACTAGATGTAAATAGTGGTAGATTTCCAATCACCTTGATAGGGGTCTTGGCTTAGATGATAGATTAAAGGCTAGTTTTTACATGGGGGCCTATATACTTGGCTCAATTATATAGGGAGTTATGGGGTGTACATCTACATAGATGCTATAGTTTATGTATTGGGCACCTACTACATTATTGGGTGTATAAGCATATCATAGTTACATGGCCATTGGGACTGCCATCCATGATTGCAATAGGATTTAGAGTCAGGTTTGAATGATGGTGAGAGGCTATGACACATACATAGGTTGATGGCATTGTGTGGGATATCACACACTATAGAGGGCTACTAGATGGCTTGAGTCTAGGAGATATTATCTGATGCCCCTACTTGACGTATCTAGTTTTTAGAGGTTAGGGGGAGGAGCTCATTGGGATACAAAGCAAACTATGGGTCAAAGGTAGGAGAGTAAGGGAGCTTGAGATGATACCTATGGCACAAGTTAGGAGACAACTTGGCCTTATGTGGGATGTTCTACCTACTTTCCCCAAATACGAGCATGATGTCATTGAGGTACCACTCCCTTTGCCATTGGAAATAGATGGACCTAATTTTGAGGAGTTGATGGTAGGCATAGATGTGGTTGATGTTGGATGCACTAGGGCATACCAGGCATGGTGGGTAGGATGACACCCAGTTATACCAATGAGGAGGCTAACTCCACAGATGCAAGATTTGGCACATGAGAGAGATGCTACTTTATAGGCTAGAGATGTAGCCATACATGTGAGGGATACAACCATGTAGATTAGGGATGCCATGATTTAGGATAGAGATGTGGCATTATAGGCTAGAGATATTGCTATTTAGGTGAGAGATGTACTTGTACAAGATAGAGATATTATAATTCTAGAGAGGGACAAAACATTACATACCAGAGACATGGACATATAGGAGAGAGATGCTGTAGTCCTTTCATAAGATTCCTCATAGGCAACAGTCCTAGGTTTATATGGTCAAGTGGGCCATCTTCAAAGTTAGGTGGCTTGTCTATAGGGATGAGTGACCTCATTGAAAGTAGAGAGAGATCAGTTGAGGTTAGCTACACGAGCATTAGTAGTTGTTCCACCTCCTCCTCCATAGGTAGCAACATAGGTAGTAGGATAGGTAAGTGTCATGGGTCCTCCATAAACTGTATCTATTATGAGATACACCATTACATTGGATAATATTGCATACTATGAGAGGGTGATCCGTGGGTTTCCATAGATTCCTAGATTTTTAGAGTTTAGGGAGCAAGAGTGATCAGAGACACAAACCTTAGGTTCTAGTATGTGGAGATGGAGATAGGGAGTAGTGGTGACACTACCTCATCACATCTACCAAAATTTTAAGGAGGCTATGTTGATCCTAATTTTGAGATATATTTTTATATTTATGCATTTTTTGTATATAAACCAACTTGTGAGTCAATGATGCAAGATGTATATGAGAGAGAGATGAGAGATGTTGATATTTGTATATGATGTATATTGATTTAGCACACACACACACTACATATATATATATATATATATATATATATATATATATATATATATATATATATATATATATATATATATATATATATATATATATATATATATATATATGTAGTGTGTGTGTGTGTGTGTGCGCGTGCTATATCAATGTACATCATATAAAAATATCAACATCTCTCATCTCTCTCTCATATACATCTCACATCATTTATATATATATATATATATATATATATATATATATATATATGACGATGATGATGATGATGATGATGATGATGATGATGAGATGTTTTATTTGATGTGATGATGATGTAAATGTTATTTTCATGTATATATTTATTGTTTTGGATGAATGTTTATGATATTGATATAATGATGTTGTTGGTTTACTAGCACTTCCATGTATGTGATGGCATATGCATAGTAGATGATATTTTCATGTTTAGTTTTGCCATATGTGATGGTATATGCATAAAATGAAATGGTTGTGTTCATGAGGTAAAGGTTTAGCACTTTCCATATGTGAAATGTTATATGCTTGGTTAATTTCTATTTTTAGCATGTTCCATATGTGATGGTTTATACTTAAAAATAGATGTTTTGGTCATGGTTTATTTCTTATGTATTGGTATTTAGGAAATTATGATTTAGATTCATTCTTAGTATTTACCATATATGTGATTGGTTTCATACTGAAAATGAGAGGTTTGGTCTTGGTTTATTTGGTTTCTGCATTTTCCATATGTGATGGTGTATGCATAAGTGATGGTTTTGGGCATTATGACATTATTCCTATTTATTGTTAGTTAGGAAAATGGTGGTCATGTTGCATTTTTATCATTTTCCCAAATATGTGATGGTATATACTATAAATGACTAGTTTTAGGCATTGGTTTTGAGGTAGGTGTAGGATTGAGAGTTGTTATGTTTATGAGTTGAGATGGTGAGTTATTCTATTGGAAAATGTATCTATAGAAGAAAAGTCAATATGTGAAGTGAAAGGTAAAATAAAGAGACAAGGTGCTCATTATTAACACAAACCAAAATAAAAATGTAAATAGGCTTTGAAGTTTGAACCTTTTTTGTGCATTGCATTAGTTAACCATTTGTTAGTTAGAAAAGCAGGTTTATCACCTTGTGTTAAGTAAGCTCAAAGTCCCTTGAAAATGTGTTTTTGAGGGAAATAGGGTGTAAAATGGAATAGGAGTAGTGAGGTAGCATAACCTTTGGAGTAATAATGGTATGCCCCATTTGTGGGTTGCTCAAGAGCGACTATAGATAAGTCCATGACATAAAGTTATTGTGTTGCTTTTTTCTTTTTCTTTTTATTTTGTTGTGTAAGCTGATCGATGAGGGAATCTCACAATGGGATGAAGTTGATCAATAGAGAAGATTCTAAATCATATTTTCCTTTGATAGTGGTTTTTTTGACTTAGCCATCCTTCAATGGTATGGTCTCATCTTTTTTATTTTGCTGATTTTTAATAGCTGTCCATCAAGGAAGCAGTCTACTTTTTTAAGAGATAGGGATGAGTTGGAGTAGTTGATGTATCCCATATTACTTTCTTTTTCCTTTTCTTTTTTTTTAGTCATTTTTTTACTTTATTCTTGGACAAGTCTATATAGGCTTATAGGTTTTCCATATTTTAGGACAAAAATAAAACACTTCGTAGGTTAACTAAGTGTGGAGTAAAAAGGGTAAGGTGAGAAGAATATGAATATAGTGGGTTTGATCAAGGGATGTTCTTAAGTTAAACACAAGGTAAAGTGTCTCTTAATTAATAAAATAATTGTCATAAATGCAATGTATTTAGAGGTTTAATTTTTGGTTGTCCTTCAAGAAAAGACAAGTGATAAGCTCTAGAGCCATATTTATGAATTATAATGTAGGGTCCTAACCAATTAGGTGAAAACTTTCCCTATTTTCTCTTTTTAAATTTAGTCACATATTGATTTTACTTTAAGATGAGATCTCCAATATTGAAATAATGCTCTTTAAGGTTTTTGTCATACATGTGTTTGATACGCTCTTGGTAGATGTGGAAATGGTTAAAGGCTATGAGACAGTGTTCATGAAGTAGCTCAAGTTGAGCCAAACATTCTTACCAAAATTCATCATTAGTTAGAATTTCTTGTAGTGAAATCCTAAGAGAAGGAATTTGGACTTCAAGGGGCAAAATAACTTTTGTCCCATAGACCAGAGAGAAAGGTGTAGCTCCTGTAAGAGTGTGAATGATAATACAGTAACCCCATAAAGCATAGGGGATGTGAATGTGCCAATCCTTACCATTAGTGTTAACCACTTTCATAAGGATTTTGGTTAAAGTTTTGTTAGAGGCTTTAGCTTGCCCATTAGCTTATGGGAAATAGGGTGAAGAGAAGTTGAGTTTGATACCAAAGGCATCACAAAGTTGCTAGACAATCTTATTTTTGAAAGATTTACCATTGTTAGTTATGATTTTGTAAGGTACACCAAAATGGAATATGATATGATGGTTGATAAATTTAATTATTTTATCAGCCTTAGTGGATATGAGAGGAATGGCCTCAACCCACTTAGTGAAGTATTCTATTGTTGTTATGATTGATCGGTGATGAAGAGAGGAAAGGGGGTTAATCTCACCAATTAAGTCTAAACTCCATTGAGAGAAGGGCCAAAAGTCCTTAGTGACTTGTAAGGAATGACTAGGAACATGAAATAGGTTGGCATATTATTGACATTTGAGACAATGTCTAACATAGTCAATATAATCATCAACGAGTGTTGGCCAATAATAGCCAAGGTGAAGGAGATGTTTATAAATTACGTGACCATTAAAATGACCACCACAAATCCCATCATGAACCTCCTTAATTTAAAATGGAATATATTTATGAGTGAGACATCGAAGGAGGAGACCATCGAAACCCCATTTGTAGAGAAGTCCCCCTAACATAGTGTAATGTGCAACATGCTTTATAAACACACACCATGCATTGTCGAAGAGGTCAGGAGGAGTAACAGAGTAAGAGAGGTAATCTATGAGTTGAGCATACCATAAGATGTGTGGATCATTAGTGATATTACCCACAAAGAGGATCTTAGAGGAAATGTAAGATGGTAAAGTTAAGTGATGTATAGTGATGTAGATTTTAGAGGAAGAGAGTATGTGGGAGGCTAAAAAAACCATTGTGTCTGTAAACTTGTTGGTTGAGTGAGGAACGGTCTACAAAAGGTAATGGTCAAATAATTCTAATAAGGTAGCTACATGATGTTTATACCATTGTAGAGTCTCATTCTTGCATAGACAAGAACCATTGACCTAGTTGACGACTAATTATGAGTCATCAAAAATGGTTATGGATTTGATTCCTAAGAAGATTACTGTTTAAGTCCTAGAATTAAGGCTTCATATTCGGCCATGTTGTTGGTGTAGTTAAAGTCTAGTTTAAATGATAAAGGCATTGTCTCACCATCAAGAGGGATGAGGATAACCCCTACTCCCCCATTGTTTTGACATTTAGATCCATCAAAGAACATCATCATTTGATAGGTGATATCATCAGTAGAAAGTGTGACAATAGACTCATTGGGGAATTCAAGATTTGAAGGGTAGATTCAAGGAGAGGAACAAAATCTAATTGGTTAGTGATGGTTTTCCCTTTGATGGACTTCTATTGGATGAATTACAAATTGAATTTAGATAGAAGCATAAGCCATTGAGTGATGCATTGGTTGTGGTAAGGTTTAGAGTGCATGCATTTTAGAGGGTCAGTGTGGGTAACAACATAAGTTTTATGGTTTAGGAGGTAATGTCATAGTTTAGAAGTTTAAAATACCAAAGTAAGGCATAGATTTTTGATATGAGTGTAGTGAGTTTTGTAGTCAATAAGCATTTGACTTATGTAATAGACTGCTTTCTCATGGTGGTGATCATCCCTATATGCTATCATAGCTCCTAAAGAATGGTTGATCAAAGAGATATAAAGATAGAAGGGTTTATACTCTTTAGGTGGAATAAGGATGGGTGGAGAAATAAAATACCATTTGAGTGCATCAAAGGCTTCCTCACAATTTTTATCCTAATGGAAAGGAATTTCCTTTTTGAGAAGATGATGAAAAGGTTGACAATTATCTGATAGCTGAGAGATAAAGCAATGAATCAATTAGAGTTTACCTTAGAGGCTATGGATTTGTTTGAGTATGGTTGGTGGAGGAATTTCAAGGATTGCTCAAACTTTAGTAGGGTTGACTTCAAGACCTTGAAGAGAGATGATAAATCCCAAGAGCTTTCTAGAAAGAACACTAAATATGCACTTCTTTGGATTGAGTCAAATGTTATACTAAAGAAGGTGAGTGAAAATGATTTTAAGGACCCTCAAGTGATCCCAATGAAGCTTATATTTATTGAGTAGGTCATTGACATAATCCTCCATAATTGTGTGTAAGAGGTCATGGAAGATATAAGTCATGGCATGCTGATAGGTATCACCAACATTTTTTAGTCCAAAGGGCATAACCCAATAACAAAAAGTTCCCCATGGGGTGATAAATTTTGCTTTGTGTTGATATTTAGGGGAAACTAATATTTGATTATATCTTGAGAATCTATCCATAAGTGGTAACATCTCATGGTTGACTGTTAAATCAACAAGTTGATCAATACTTAGCAAAGGAAAGTCATCCTTTGGACAAGCAAGGTTGAGGTCATAGTAGTCAGTGCAAATATGGATTCCCCCTATTAATTTCATAATAGGTACAATGTTAGAAACCCATATTAGGTAGTCACTACATTGGATGAAGTTAACAGAGAGGAGGTGTTGGAACTCATCCTTGACAAGGAGAGCAATATGAAGATGCATTTTGCAAAGCTTTTGCTTAACTAGCTTAGCATCATGGTTAGTGACAATTTTATGGGTTATGATTGAGGGGTCAATACCAGGCATGTCTTTGTAGGACCAAGAAAAAGCCTTACTATGGTCATATAGAAATGTGGTGTAGTTGATTTTTTTAGAAGAATCTAGAGATTGGCCTATTTTAAGAATACGAGGGTTGTCATGAGAAGGCAAGTTAATATCGATGGTTAATTCATTTAACATAACATGTGCCTCAAAAAGGAATGATCATTTGATATATAAATCATTATCACCCATATAGGTAAGAATGTTATCATTAGTTGCCCAAGAGATGGTGTTAATTATGGGAGAATCCTCATCGATCATGTGAGGATGTATGAGAGGATAGGACCATGTTTCCCTACCTTGGTGATGGGTAAGGGGCCCCAAGTGAATGACATTTATTAAAAAAAGTTTTTAGGAGGTATAGATACCTCCAATTTAGTGGGTGATGGTGGAGAAGAGGAGTTGGAAGGAGATATAGGTTCTTCAATGATGGGAATAGAAGAAGTATTAATGGATTGAGTTGGGTCAACACAACCAATGCCATACCTTTATTTGGAATTATTAATGGCTTGATGGGTAGGGTATTGAATGGGAATTTGATCACCTTGCTCATAATATCCTAGGTAAAAACCTTTCCAAGCACAACTATAGAGATATGTATGTGCAAATATAGGCTTGCTTAAGAAGGAAAAGTCATAGTTAAACTTTTGGGGTAAAAAGGATGAATTACCCATGATAAGATATTGATCAATTCCCCCATATGTGAAGTTGGTTTTGAGATGGGGTGGACCATATGGGATGATCATATTAATACAAGGATTTTAGTTGACACTCATATGAGGTTTTCCATAATCTTGAAGGGTATGAAACATGTCAAGAGTTAACAAATGAAATTCACCAAGTGATAATCGCTTGAAGGTTTCCTCCATGGGATCTTTGTTGGGAACCTATATAGTTGGTAAAGGTGTGTCTAGGGTAGAAGAACTTGTAGAGGCTTTAGAAGTGGGTTGTGGAGGTGATGATGTGTTGAAGGGAATAAGAACATAATTTGGGCTATAGGTCCTGTTACATGTCTTGAATGGAGGTGGATTGGTGGGAATGACATGAACTTGACCATTATATTCAAACTTAACACAATGGTGCAATGTGGAAGGTAAACATGCCATATCATATATCTTGTTGGTTGAATATTTTGTCGATTAGCGTACTGATAAACAAAATAGGTCTGATCAGCTAAAGTAAGAAGATTGGTCAGCTAAATGTGTAGGTTTACTACATCAAAAGTAGACAAATCTCTCCTCTCATCAAGGGGAGGTTCCTTGTAAGTATGAAGGGGCTATATATATATATATATATATAGCCCCTTCATACTTACAAGGAACCTCCCCTTGATGAGAGGAGAGATTTGTCTACTTTTGATGTAGTAAACCTACACATTTAGCTGACCAATCTTCTTACTTTAGCTGATCAGACCTATATATATATATGCTAATCTATTATAAATAAGCTAAAAATAACACTCAGGGGTAGGATAACACCATACATATCTCTTTTTTTAGAGATGATGTTCACCAATCAAAGGATAAATCCAAATGAAATGATAGAAGGCACTCCTCTTCTTTCAGAAGTGCTATTCAGTAGACAACAGGAACCTTTCGAGTAGTGACAAGTAACTGTAATAGGGTACAGTAACACAACAAGATGAAATGTAGCACAAAGTCTCCACCTCAACTTCCAAAGAGTGAAATATGAAAGATAATGAGGGCACAAAGTCATCCCAAGATCCCTTACATAGAAACAAAAAAAGACAAACTAAAGACAATTGTGGCAGCATAAAGTCTCTCCATAGCTAGCTTCAGAACATCTTCCTGACTACTTTCACTAATTCTACTTGTTGAATTAAAGGAACATAAAATATATTAAGGAAAAATACATAAGAACAGTTTTCCCAACAATAAAGATATCACAACACAAAGTCTGAAAAGTCACTTGCTTTCTTATTCCAATAACAAAATATGATCAACAATCTGAGCTCAAAGTCTCAGTAATGCCTTTCAATTTAGGTAGAGTTTTATTTTTTATTATTAGAGAGAGATATCCCCATTTACAAAAAAATATAGTCCCTTATATAGCCTCTTCAAGAAAGACTCAGGAATAGTAACACATCATGTTGCATTGAATTTTGTTAAGAAGACATGCTGGAATTTAGGGGCATTTACCCATTTGATTTTCTCAATGCAGAGAAATGGGTCATGCCATTGAATGTTTGCATCTTTCAATGTCCACTGGTGATATGATCCTTCTTCATCATTCCTCCTTTTTTGGTTATTTGAATTGGGTCCTAGATTCAATTCGATGCTCTATTCCTTAGTCACTTTCTATTGGTCTTTAGTAATTGATGCATGGCACATTCCATTGCTAAACAGGTGAAGACACATGGAAACTTACATGGGACACTAAGAAACATTTATTGATAGAGGCTTTGAAACCTATTAGAAAATCAGAATCGTGGGTGCAAACACTTGTCACTCTCCATGGAGTTACAACGAAAAAGGTGGCAGCTTCTGCTTGCCTCTTGAGAATCCTATAGAGGATGACACATGGCAGCTTCTGCTAAGCTTTTAGCTTCCTTTGAAAAGTATTCAATACTTATATTAGTTTCTCATAGAGGATGACATGTGGCAGCTTCCACTGCATTAAATGAGAGACATGTGACAGGTTCTGCTGCTTTGATACTATGTCTCAATGGATGACACGTGGTGGATTCCATCACATTTTAGAAACAGTATAGAACTATGTGAGATTCATTTGGATTCATGCGGATGATGCCACTTGACGTGTTCTACTTAACTTACAAAGGACATATGGTGGCTTCTGTAGCTCTTAGAAACAAAGTGAAATGAGGCTCAGAAGATGACACTTGGCAGCATCATTTTTTTCTTGGTCCGTTTGTTTTGCATCTTCCTGAAGGGAAGGTGACCTTTCAGCTTTGGGGGAGTGTCCTTTAAGTTGACAGCTAAGATTCCCCCATAAGGGAATTTGTCCTTCAAGAATCTCTCCTGAACTTTTACATTGAACCACTCCTTTGAACCAATCATTGAACCAAGCTTTGAACCATGCTTTGAACCATGCTTTGAACCAAGCTTTAAACCAAGCTGATGATCCCTTTGATTGAACCATTTGATGAACTGACTGAATGAACCAAAGCATTGAACCAATCATTGAACCAAAATTTGGTTCAATGGTTTAATGGTTCATTCCCTTTGATTTGGCTAAGTCCTTTTGATCCTCATTAAATCTGTTAAACCTTAAACCCATTGAACCTTTGAACCATGATGAAGCACTTAACTCTTGCCAATGACGTTGAACCTTTGAACTTGTTGAACCTGTTAAACTAAAATGGTTCAAGGTTCAATGATTTAATGATTCAATGGTTGGATCCTTGTTTAGATGCTTGCCGATGGACATTTTTGATTGAACCAAGATGCTGAACCAATCTTGAAAATGACTAAGTGTTGGAAACTGATTCTTTTGATTGAACCTGCCTATAGAGTCCATAGATTTTCTTTTTCTGTAGAGTCCATAGATTCCTGAGAAGCTTGAAAAATGAGGAATTTGAATGCCCAAGATAAATTTCAGGAAGGGGAGAGATAATTTTGGTATGTAGGACCAAAATAGTTCAAATGTTCTTCCAAAAATGAGTGATATTTTTAGGGGACAACAACTAGCTCCAGTTGGGGAACTTCTATCAATTGTAAACAAGAATTGAAGGGATTAGAATCTAAAATCTCTAGTGTCTTCATGTGTACCATTGGGCTATGGAGTCATGCTACCCAAAAATGAAAGGCATCAAAAATAAAAACAAACAAAGCAAAACATAATTAAATACTATACAAATATGCATATATACAGATGCAACGATCTGATATTTCAAGTGTTGAATTGTTTCAGATGCTACCCATTGTGAGGCAGAGAAAAGAGTGTGCCATCTTGATATTTCAGCAAAAAGATATTTTCACCAATGTGCTGATGAATTATAAATGGGCCTCTCTAAAAGGAGTCAAACTTTCTATGCATCCCCTTTGGTTCTCGCAAAACTTGATCCCCAATTTGGAAATCACAATTTTTGGCCTTTTGGTCAAAGAGTTTCTTTACCAGACTTTGATGAGCAGCAATTTAGTCCACCACCATATGTCTCTATTCATCCAACTCAGTCAAGCACATGATTCTCTTATCAAGAGAGCTTTTATACGTTTGATCTTCAATTGCCTTTGCCAATTTCAAGGCTGGCAATTCTAAGGTGATTGGTATCTCAGCATTGATACCATAAAGAAGTTAAAAAGGAGACATACCAATTGCTCTCTTTGGTGTGATTCTATTTTCCCATAGAGCATCAATCAATGCTTTATGCCATGTCTTTTGATTATCATCTACTTGCTTCTGGATGATAGTTACCAGGTTCTTATCGCTGGATTCAACTTGTCCATTTCCTTGTAGAAAATAATCAGAAGAGTGAGAGAGTGTAATTCCATAATGGAAATATAATTATGTAATCTCCTGGGAGGTGACACAAGTTGCATTATCAGTGACAATTTTGGTTAGAAATCCAAACCTAGAAATGATATTCTCTTTGAGGAAATTGCATACAACTTCTGAAGTAACATGCTTAGTTGGGATTGCTTCTACCGACTTGGTGAAATAGTCAGTTGCTATAATAACATAATCATGTCCAACACTTGAAGATGGGTTTATAGTTCTAATAAAATCAATCCCCCATTGCTGGAAAGGTTCCTCTATGATCACTGGCTTGAGAGGTAGGGCAGCCAACTTGGGTCTTCCAACAAATTGCTGGCAGAGTTCACATTTTCTCACCCACTTATATGTATCTTGGAAAAAAGTTGGCTAGTAATACCTGGCTTACAAAATCTTGTGAGCAGTCACAGGAGAAAAAAAATGTCCTCCATAGGCTAGATTGTGGAAAGATTTCAAAAGTTGACTTTATTGCTCTTTGTCTACATAGTGAAAGAATACTCCATCTATACTGCTCTTGTACAAGCTGTTGTCCCAAAGGACAAAATTGGTAGCTTTCAACTTGATAGTCCACCTTTCTTTATAAGAAAAATGAGTAAGACATTCATCATAAGTAAGGAAATGAGCAATACTTGAATACCACTCATTGGTAGTGGAGACAAAAAGGACTGTTGGAGTATCTGCCACTTCAGTTTCTTCATGTTGTGTATTTTTTGGCTTGTTTTCAGCAATTAATTAGCATAGGCCTTTATCCCTAACCAGCTTTGTTGGCTTGATGTCTAGATCAAACTCTTGAATCTTTGTAATCCAATTACCTCTTTTCATGCCAAACTCCTGTTGAGTTAATATAGTCTTGACTGTAGTGTCAGGAACTAAGACAATAGTGTTTGAATTTAGAATATAGAAGCGGAAATGTTTGACTGCTTTCACCAACACATAAGCATGCTTATCTACATTTGAATACTTCATCTCATTGGTTTTGAGAGGGAAACTCATGAAAGAGATAGGAGATTCCATACCTTCCTTATCTTGTTGAACAAGAATGACTGAAAGAGTGTGTTTAGATGCATAGCTATATATGATGAAATCTTTGTTGTAATCTAGAAAAACCAAAGTAGGGGCGTGAGTAATGGCAGTCTTGATATCTTGAAATGCTGATTTGCCTTCTTTAGTCTAGCTAAAGGTTGTCTTCCCTTTCATCATGTTCACAATGTGTCTAGTCTTCTCAACAAATTTAGGGATGAATCTCCATAAGAAATTCACCTTTTTGAAGAAAGAATGAATAACATTCTTACTTGTAGACAAATTAAGCTCTTGAATAGACTTGACTCTATTTGAGTCAATATTTATGCCTTCTTTAGACATAATGTGTCCAAGGAGTTTCCCTTATGTTACTCCAAAAATAGACTTCTTGGGGTTCAAAGAAATACCATTTTGGTGGCAGCGCTCCAACACTTGTTGTAAGTAGCGTACATGGTCAGATCGATGCTTTGAAAAGACAATCAAGTCATCAAGGTATACCACTATGAATTTACCTATCTCATCTTTGAAAGCTAGGTCTATTACTCTCTGAAAGGTAGCACTAGCATTTATCAAGCCAAAAGGCATTCTTCTATATGCAAATGTACCCTAAGGTGTGGTGAATGCAGTCTTGTGTTGGTCTGCTTCACCAACTTCAACTTGATTATATCTTGAGAAGCCATCTAGCATTGATAACATCTCTAAACCTATCACTATTTGAAGCACTTGATCCATGATTGGCAAAGGGTAATTATCTTTTTAAGATGACTGATTCAGATTTCTAAAATCTACACAAATGCAAATTTTGCCATTCTTCTTCCTTACAGGCACTATGTTTGCAATCCATGTGGAATGATGGATTGGAAAGATGATTCTAGCATTTAACATTTTTTATATCTCAGATAGAATAGTACCTGATATTTTTAGATTGTACTATCTATATTTTTGCTTATAGGGTATTGAATCAGCCTTAAGAGGAGTGTCATGGCAGATTTCACCAGGTTTGAGAGACTTCAGGTCTTCATAAGAATATGCTAAGACATTAATGTATTGATGGAGCAAAGTGGTGAACTTGAATATTTCTTTAGGGGTGCATCACTTACCAATGTTGACCATCTTAGGATTTTCTTTAGTGGTTAGATTTACTTGATCGAATCCCTGAGAGAAACTTGAATCTATTTACTATTTTTTGATGAATCTATCATGCTTGTCAAACAATTTTTCAAGAGAAACCAGTTCTTTAGGAATTTTATTTCCTTTCAGTTGTAATAATTCTTCATTTATATCTAAATTGGATTCATAAATAGATTCATACTTCTTAGATTCACTACCTTTAAAACATAGTTATTCAAAATTGTCTTTTCATTTCAGGAAGGTAATGATTTGATGATCATCATTGAATACTTGCCAATGATCAGCATTGTCAATAACAGTTGGTCTATAAATCAGCTCAATAGTATACCTATCTTCTTTGAAATTTGAGTGAGGAACTAAGAGAGTTCTTGAAATAGCAAGTGCATCAGCTTTGTCATTAGACTCTCTGGGTATGGCATAAATGTTGAAAGCATCCAAGCTTTCAATTTGGTCCCAAACTAGGTTGCGATAGTGGCATAATATTTCATTCTTGGTTTGGTATAAATTCCTCACTTGACAAACCAATAATTCATCATCTCCTTTGGCATGAAGAAACTTGATACCTTTGTCTTGAGCAGCCTTCATTCCAAGCAACAGAGATTCATATTCAATTGTATTGTTAGTGTTGCTAAATTGTAATTTATAAGATGAAGGAAACATATCTCCTTGAGGAGATATCAACACAATCCCATTTGCCAAACCAGTAGAGGAATAACTACTATCAAATTCTAGAGTCCAAACCTCATCAGATACTGATTTTTCTTTAGACTTTCCTTCATTAGAGAGGGAGGGTCTTTCTTCATTTGTATTGCAACCTACTAGTTCTTTTGCTATTCTAGTTGAACTGATTTTTGGGTTGATATTTTAAAAAAAATTATTAGATGTTTCATTCACTTCATCTATAGATAGAAATTAGTTACCCATACCTGTGGATTCAAAAAGAATTTGAGCTTCAGGGGCTGATGTTTGGGTGACCACCTATTTTGCCTCCTTTTCAGGGAGCAACCTTTTCATTACACCTTGGATAGGGATCCTTGCCTCAAACAGGGCCATGCTTAGTTCTCCTCCCATGTCCTTTCGAAAAAAAATTCCAAACAAAATGCCATGGGATGTTGGGACGTCAGTAACCAAGACAACCATCTTGATCCTCTTGTCTAGAAAGTCTACAAATGCAAATTGGGCATCTTTGATTTGCCCCAGCAATGGTACTTTCTTGTTCTCCATAGAGAAACATCTCCCAAATGTCTTGGTTAGTGTGAGACCTAGAGACTCAGCTACTTTAGTAGGCATGACACTGTCAGATGCGTCTGAGTCTATAATGTAGTTACTCAGCTTGTGACCATTTATTAACAAAGAAACATAAAAAGATTCTATTTTTCTAGGAGTAGCTAGAGGAGTAATAACAAGATTAGTCAAAATGGGCATGCTATTTGGTGAATCAAGAGTTACCTTTTTATCTTTTTGTCCTGTAGGGACAATTTGGTTCTTGACACATTAGATCAACTTATCCAATTGATCAGGATTGGACTGCAAATATTCAAATTTAGACATTTGTATTTTTATTTTTTTGACATGATTGATTATGTCAAATGGCTGAATTGAGCTAGGTATAGAGGAAGGTATTTCAACCTTTTGAGTTTTAGGAAGGATGGGAGGAGGGCTATTTTGTGAAATGGGAGTAGAAGGTGAAAGTGAAATGGATGTATTTGCCTTTTGGGTGATCACAGGATCCTTTGAATGAAAAGGCAGAGTGGTTCCATGCTTGGCAATCGTAACTACTGGTTGAGGTTTCTCTTCTATCTTCTCTTTATCAACTTGCTGGACTGATTGGTTTTTAGACTTGGTAAACACTGCATATGATCCATCAAAAGCTTCTCCTTTGTTTTTGTGTTCATCTTGGTAGTTTAGAAAACCAATGTGGGAGTCACCAGCTGATTCTTCTTGATTTTATATAAGGATATCAACATCATTTTCTTGATTCCATTTAGAATGGAAAGAAAACTTTGATTCTGCTTCAAGATATCCCATTGCTAAATTGGTTGGAAGAGCTTTCAAGGCAAGTTCCCCTTATGGGGGAGGAAGGTGACTCTGTTTCCCTTGATTCTTGGCAACATTGTCTTGATATGACTAATTTGGGAATGTCCTTCTTGGCATATCTCTCTATGAAGGAGTAGAAGACATTCCTTATGCCATTTTATTTTTTAGAGCAAGCAACTCATTTGCTAATTTTTGCACCATTGGATCTGTGGTGCTTGTAGATGCATATTCAGAAGATGATGAAGATCTATTTCTATTTGGTTCTCTTCTTATCTTACCTACTAAGATGAGATCATCTTCTACCTCAGTGGCCAAATGTTGAGCTGCAACAAGATCTATTTGACCATCACGTCTCAAAATAAAACTTACTTCAGGAAACTAAGAATTAATGAAGAAGCATTTGAGATTTTTAGTGTAGGTTGAGAAATTACATGAATTTTATTTCTTAGTTTGTCAAATTTGGCTATGAAGTCTCTCATTAGTTCATGAGGCTCTTTCTTCATCTATGTAAGTTGAGCTAGAAGTGCATGTGCATCTTTTGCAGGTTTGAATCTGGCTTCAAACTTAGCTTTGAGGGTATTCCAATCAGTTACTGATTGAGCTTATAGATGATAAAACCAATCTACAGCAGCACCTTGTAATGTTTCTACAAATAGCCTGAATGCTACATCTTCAAATTCTACTCCAATTATGCCACAGGCTATGCTGAAGGCTATAATGTGTTCATCAGGATGAACTTTCCCATCACCATAGAATTTGGGGAAATTCTTCCTTGAACTGCATGGAAGTTCATGTAGAGGTGGAGTAAGATTGAGAGGACCAAAAGCATTACCCTAGGGGCCTTGAACTGCCATTTTAGGATTATGATGAGGAGGAATAACAAATCTCAAAGGGGTAATTATTAGCAAAGATTTATCAACAACAAAAGTGGATCCTTCATCTGGCAATGGAGATCTGACTTTAGTAGGAGGAAAGCTCTTGGTTCATTAGAGACAAGATGGTGAAGGAAACAAATCAAAATCACTTTGCTATACCAACTCGAATACAGGGTCAATGATACCTTTAGCCCTTTGGCTTCATGTATACCTTGAATCTTCCAAATTGTGAAACAAAAATGGAAAAAAATTGACCTTGCTTCAGTTTGAAGCTTGAGGCTTTAAACTATGTGTTCTTTCTTGGTTAGTGTGGAGGTGAATGGTAAGGCTATAAATGGATAATGGGTATATCCCCAACAGAGTCACCAAAAATTGTTGGTTGAATATTTCGTTGATCAACGTACTGATAAACAAAATAGGTTTGATCAGCCAAAGTAGGAAGATTGGTCAGCCAGATGTGTAGGTTTACTACATCAAAAGGAGACAAATCTCTCCTCTCATCAAGGGGAGGTTCCCTGTAAGTATGAAGGGGCTATATATATATGCTAATCTACTATAAATAAGCTAAAAATAACATTCAGGGGTAGGATAACACCATCCATCTCTCTTTTTTAGAGATGATGTTCACCAATCAAAGGATAAATCTAGATGAAATGACAGAAGGCACTCCTCTTCTTTCAGAAGTGCTATTCAGTAGACAATAGAAACCTTTCAGGTAGTGACAAGTAACTATAATAGGGCACAATAACATAGTAGGATGAAATGTAGCACAAAGTCTCCACCTCAACTACCAAAGAGTGAAATATGAAGGATAATAAGGGCACAAAGTTGTCCCAAGATCCCTTACATAGAAACAAAAAAAAAGACAAACTAAAGACAATTGTGGCAGCACAAAGTCTCTCCACAGTCAGCTTCAAGACACCTTCTTGAATACTTTCACTAATTATGCTTGTTGAATTAAAAGAACAAAAAATATATTAAGGAAAAATACATAAGAACAGTTTCCCCAACAACAAAGATATCACAACACAAAGTCTGAAAAGTCACTTGCTTTCTTATTCCAATAACAAAATATGATAAAAAATCTAACCTCAAAGTCTTATTAATGCCTTTCAATTTGGGTAGAGTTTCATTTTTTATTATCAAAGAGAGCTATCCCCATTTAAAATAAAAGATAGTCCCTTATATAGCCTCTTCAAGAAGGACTCAAGAATAGTAGCACATCATGTTGCATTAAATTTTGTTAAGAAGACATGCTAGAATTTAAGGGCATTTACCCCTTTGCTTTTCTCAATGCAGAGAAATGGGTCATGCCATTGAATGTTTGCATCTTTTAATGTCCACCTGGTGATCTGATCCTCTTCATCATTCCTCCTTTTCTGGTTATTTGAATCGGGTCCTAGATTCAATTCAATGCTCTGTTCCTTAGTCACTTTCTGCTGGTCTTTAGCAATTGACATGTGGCACATTCCATTTCTAAATAGGTGAAGACATGTGGCAAATTTCATGGGAATATGAGAAATGTTTATTGATAGAGGCTTTGAAACATATTAAAAACTTAGAATCGTGGGTGCAGACACTTGTCACTCTTTGCGGAGTTACAATGGAAAAGGTGGCAGCTTTCGCTTGCCTCTTGAGAATCCTACAGAGGATGACACGTGGTAGCTTCCACTGAGATTTTAGCTAACTTTGAAAAGTCTTTGGGACTTATATTAGTTTCTCACAGCAGATGACACATGGTAGCTTTCACTGCATTTGATGAGAGACACATGGCAGGTTTTGTTGCTTTGATACTGTGTCTCAATGGATGACATGTGGAAGCTTCCATCGCATTTTAGAAACACTATAGAACTATGCTAGATTCATTTGGATTCATGTAGATGATGCCACTTGACATGTTTTTCTTAACTTACAAAGGACATGCGGCAGCTTCTGTGACTCTTAGAAATAAAGTGAAATGAGGCTCGAAAGATGACACTTGGCAACATCTTGTCATGCTTTTATCTCAGTTTATTTGTTTTGCATCTTCCCAAAGGGAAGGTGACCTTTCAGCTTTGGGGGAGTGTCCTTTAAGTTGACAGTTGAGAGTCCCCTGTAAGGGAATTTGTACTTTGGGAGGCTCTCTTGAACTTTTGCATTGAACTGCTCCTTTAAACCAATTGTTAAACCAAGGTTTAAACCATGCTTTGAACCATGCTTTGAACCAAGCTTTAGACCAAGCTGATGATCCCTTTGATTGAACCATTTGATGAACCAACTAAATGAACCAAAGCATTGAAGCAACCATTGAACTAAGCTTTGGTTCAACGGTTCAATGGTTCATTCCCTTTGATTTGGCTAAGTCCTTTTAATCCTCGTTAAACCTATTGAACCTTAAACCCGTTAAACCTTTGAAGCTTGATGAAGCACTTAACTCTTGCTAATGATGTTGAACCTTTGAACTTGTTGAACATGTTGAACCAAAATGGTTCAAGGTTTAATGATTCAATGATTCAATGGTTGGATCCTTGTTTAGATTCTTGCAGATGGACATTTTTGATTGAACCAAGATGATGAACCAATCTTGAAAATGACTAAGTGTTGGAAACTAATTCTTTTGATTGAACCCGCCTACAGAGTCTGTAGATTTTTTTTGCAGAGTCCGTAGATTCCTGAGAAGCTTGAAAAATTAGGAATTTGAATGCCTAAGACAAATTTTGGGAAGGGGAGAGATAATTTTGGTTTGTAGGACCAAAATAGTTCAAATGTTGTCCCAAAAATGAGTGATATTTTTGGGGGACAACATATCCATGGTTGCTCGAAAAGTATTTTGTATTGGAATTCACCCTATACAACATAAAATAATTTGGGAAGGGTACAAGGACCCACATGGATGTGCAAGACCATGATGCCAATAGTTGTAGCAGTAGAGTCATTAAAAGAACATAACACTGCATCTATTTATGACAAACAATTGTTAAGGAGTGATAATTTCTTGTAAGCGTGGGTTGAAATGATGTTGATGATAGCTCCCCCATTGATCTTAACTCTCTTGACATGAGTTTGATTAATGTAGGTCATGATAAAGAGGGAAAAATCCTGATCTTTAGGATGCTGAGAGGGGATCTCTAAATCACTAAAGGAGGTCATAGAAATGGTGTTGAGAGAATTGATGAAGGCTGCAAGGGGTTGGGGGTCTTTGGGTTGAAATTTAAACACTTGTAACTAATGAGAGCCTATTAATGTTAGGATGAGTTTTGAATTAACTCATATAGAGACATCTTCACCAGGGATTGGTGAAGTTGCTTCACCATGGAGTTTTGGATAAATCTCGATGATGACTATTATGGGACACCCAAGATGGAAATATTAAGATTTAAAGAGGGGACATCTTTTGTAAAGGGGAAAACCCAAGGAGTAGAGACCTTTTCCTTTCCTTTGTATTTATAATTTTTTTTATCATGTAGTCACATTGATCATGTTAATCTAAAATATAGGTGAAGAAGGTGATAAAGAAGGTACAATACATCTCTGGATTTAATGTGAAATGGGGTTTTATGAGGCATTACAAATGTCAAGAGTTGAATGTTAGGAGTTTCAACTAATTTAACACCTAAAAGAGCATCAACATATAAATGGTGATGAATGATTTTTGTTAGAGATTTACAACTCTCAGTATCATGTCTCAGAGAATGATGATATAAACAAACTTGTGAATCATTGAACCATAATGCTTTTGGTCCAAGAGGATCAAATGGTTTGATGGGGGGAAGAGTTATTACTGATGCTTGTAATAATTGGCATATATAGAAAACTTGGGATACTTGAAATGGGTTAAAACTCATTTTCATAGGTGGAGTGGACACCTTTTTGAGTTTGGTGGTGATGGGTGTAGTCTTGTATGACACCCTTTTAGGTGGTGGTGAACCCACATGTTTCACTTCCATCTTTTTAAGTTTGGGTAAGAGGGTGCTAGATATTGAAGGTTTGTAAGGTGTTAATGGAAATAATGGAGGTAATGTCACTTTATGTTTTACATGGCTTGGAAACACTCCCACCAAGGTAGAGGTATATGGACCCAAAATAGATGGTAAGGTTGGAGGTGGAAGAAGGGTAAATCAACAATGTTTTGGGGTTTTACCTTTCTGCTTTGGTTTAGGGAGAGAAACACCCCCTTATTTTTGAGGGGTTAAATATAACTTCATATGCAGATGAACTAGATTAAAAATTTATGGTTTGCCTAGAGATCTTATCTATTTCAATATGGCAGACACATGTAAGGTGGAGGGCTCTAAACTAGAAGAGGAGGCTTTTGATAGATTAGGTGAAATAACATGCACCTTATCAAAAACCTTAGGATAAATGGTTATGAGAGGGTTGGTAGTGAAGGGAGATACTCTTTTTATTGGATAGGGTATTTTAAGGTGGTCCCAAAATGCTTCTTGATCTAGTTTCTTAGAATCAAGGAATTTATAGATTTTCCACTAAACAAGAAAATGGTTTAGATGTCATTGGTGTGGGTTCAACCAGTTTGTCTTTGGATGACTGAGAGAGAGGAGATTTATTTGCCTCTAATATTTCCATCCAAAGATGGGAAAGAGTCAAAATGAGGTCATCTTATTTAATAATAGATGTAGAAGTATGTTCCTCTACAGTAGGCAGGGAATGAGGAGATGAGGGATCCTCAAGGGGATAAAAAAATGGTATGATTATTCCTTCAACATGTGGATGAGGAACATGTAAGGTAAGATCCTCCATGGGTAAGAGAAATGGAAATATGGGTTGGTTTTGGGGTGGTTCAATGGTTGCTTCATCAAATGTTAAAGTGGAGAAATCTGACTCATCTATTTGTGAAAGAGGAGTGGATGAGTCATTTTATTCTATGGGTTGAAGAGGAAGTAATAACGGATTTATCTCACTATTTGTTTGAGGCATAGGAAAAACATGATCTCCATTTTGTGAAAGTATAGGTGAGGTAAGTGTAAAGGTAATTGGTGACTCCTCATGGGGTAATGGGAGTGGTAAAGGTTGCTCTTCCTTACGTGGAAGCAGAAGAGGAGAAATAGGTTCTTCTGATGAAAGACAACGTGAAGTCAAAATAAATTCTACCATTTGTGGGGTAGGAGTAGGTAAAATAAGCACCTCCTATTGTGGCAATAGTTGGGTTAAGGGAAAGATCACATTAAGTATATGAATCATATGATCCAAATAAGTTTGAGGAATAGTGTGGACTATGTTTTGGTTGGGCATGTGATTAGGGAAGGGTTATTTGAATATGTCCATATTATAGTTTAGGGGAGCATTTGGATTATCTAAAATAAGATCACCCCTATCCAACATATTTTAGACAATATTTTAAAGAGTTTTTCAATCATTGATGTTGTGGCCTTTGGTACAATGATAGTTACAAAACTCATCCTCTTTGAACTATATTGGAATGGGTCCAGAAGGATCAAATTAGATTGGAGGTTTGATGGTAGGAATCTTGATAAATCCTTGGTTGAATATATTTTCTAAAATAGAGGTGTATGACTCCCCAATACGAGTATACTATCATTGCTCATACCATTGTTGAAAGAGCTTTGTTGGGTTGATTGGGTTTGATTGTGTTGAGGGTTGAGTCATGCTTATAGAAGAAGTGGATTTCACAACCATAACATTTGGAAACCCTTTAGATTTTTGATTTGGATGGTAATTTTTAGATGAAGAAGGATCATTTGCTTTAGAATTAGAATTTTTACTATGCAATTTGATCCTATCCTCATCTATGGCCTAGAATTCAAGATTACATGCCATTATGAAAGCTTCATCGAATGTGAAAAAGGTTTGCACCCAGAGTGTGGATGAAATATATTTTGTACATGCTCTAGATAAGATCTCAATAAGCTCAAGTTGAGGTAGGGAAAAGGAGAGTTGGTTTATGAGACCTCTCTAATGAGCAACAAAATTAGTAATAGTGTCATCATCAAATTTCTAAATAGAATTGTAGACACCAATATCATGTTAACCCCCCTTGGTCCCCTTCTAAATGTTAACATGCCTAACCCACACTTGCACACCTTATTAATTTAAAAACTACTTATTTTAAATTGATTACCTCACCTAGACACCTCACCCTAAGACTGTTTCTTAGCCTATGAGTCAGCCTGAGACTAGGTCCTCCAAACCCTAACTACCCATGACCTATTCTCACCCCATCTTAACTCCATAACCAACTCCCATGCCTCATAAGCCCTTGTTTTGACCATTCTCCAATGGAAAAGGCACTTGGTGGGTGGAGAAATGGGTAAAGAGCTAAAAATAGCCCTTTTACCTATTCTCTCTCTATTGACATTAGTCAACCCATGGCTGACATCGGTAGTTCTACATTGACATTGGTGGGATCACCGACATCAGTTACATAAGCCAAGCTCTAACATTGAGCTAAGGCTACCTTTTCACACATTAGGATGCATACTTTGAGATTTCAAGCACCAAAACTTGACTATTGTTCTCCTAGCTATCGAAGCTCTGCACAAATCATTCCAGAGACTAGATTGAAAGATTGTACAAGGACCTCAAGCTACTGAATTGAAGCTATCCATGTTTTCTTCATTGTCTCATAACACCGATCACATCAGCCACAATGGGAATCACTATTATGACACCTTTGGTTCTTCACCTTATAAAGCTAAGTACTATAGTTTTCATTTCAGTGTTTTAGAATATATTGTCAATTAGTTTTCATTGATATTTCTAAATACTATCGTGAGGCCCAACTTCTTTTGTGGAGGGGTTAAAAGGCCTTCCCCTTATTCTCACCACCTTTTCACACCAATCCTCTACCTATACCCTTCCTCAGACCTCATTCACCTTCCCACAACCCTGCACCAACCTCTAAACTTCCAAAAACCCCTTTGTTTATCCCAAAAATACTCTAAAAGCCATCCAAGGCTGATGACCCCAATCGACATTGGTAGACCAATTGACATCAACATCTACAACTCAAACCAACATCAGCAAACCAACCAACGTTGGCACCATTTACTTGACCGACCTCAGTAGACCCACTAATTTTGATGACTATGTTCTAAACTAGCAAACTAGAAAGCCATCCAAATAGCCCATCTAAACTAGATAGAAACTTCAGCTAGCCTTCTGTAGCATTCTGAGATACACAGACTGCAAGGAATAGGTACACACCATCTACTTATCTATTTCTTTAGTCATTTATCATTTCTTCCTTTACAATACTTATATCTTTAAATAGTGGATTTTCATCCCTTAAGAAGCTTCACGCTTTCAGGACTGAGCGCGTAGCTTGGCAGTCCACCATAGCCTCTTCTAACATCTTTCTTGTTTAAGTTTCATTCTTACTGTAGGTGTTTCCTCCATAACCAAATAGGAGCTCCCACAAGGCTTGGATACGGTGTGCACTAAATCCGCGTAACATCAAACCCATAACCTCTTAACCTTAGTTTCTTTCTCATTTGAATGTAATTAGTGAAAATCTAGAGAAAAATTATGGCATGCCCGTTGGGACCCTTGGAGTTTTCCTTGGGTTCATTCTTCTTCTTTTAAAAATCAAATTTTCATGTAGATGCATTAGAAAAATATTCACTTCTTGCATCCCCTCTTCTTTGCCTTTATTTATTGAGAAATAAAAAACTTAGCTTCTCTTACTTTCTATTTTTTTTACATAAAGTTATTAAATCTTTCTCCTTTTTTTTTACCTCTTCTATCTTTTTGTTTCAAAAGGAAATCATTAGCAGAGGTTACAAATAACATCTCTTTTTCTTCTTGTTACTTCTTGCATGCATCATAGAGTAGTGAAAAACTCATACTCTTTACCTCTTCTCCATTTGTTTGCATTTGAATAACATATTTCGATTTGGGTTAAAAACTATTGCATTTCATTCTTATTTGGATGCACACTTAGCCCACTTAGTAATTAAAGCATTATGAATGAATCATAGTGCATGAATGTGACACAACCAAACCACAATCACTTTAAATCAAACACATAAACTTACTTGAGACAAGCCCCATCTAGGATTTCATCATCTAGTAGATACCTTACCCCACCCAGCAATCCTACTTAGATTTCACCACCAAGAAGAGGACCCACTCTGTTCTCTGGTAGAGTATAAACTATAGGGAAGGTATATTCTAGCTAAGCAGCCCAGCTTGGCTCTGGGTTCATGAAGTGAGGGGAGCAAGCCCCAACACTAGGCCACGTACTGACCCTAACACATATATCTTTGAGCACCATAACACAACCTAAAACTAGCCATAAACTTCCTCTCTAGGAACTGTTCTACAAGCCCAACTCCCAACACATTCTCTTAAGGCATAAGCCACCATGACTTTAAAACTTATTCCTAGGAATCTAAAGTTTTAGAGGTTGCTTGCCTAATCATCTATTCTGCTAGTTTTATCTGAGTGTTTACGCTGGTAAGGTCATACCATTTTGAAGTCCAAAACAACTCAGAATATCTTCTTCTTCCAAAAACTATCAATCTTCTGTGTTTCTAGAATTACATAAAAATTGACATCAATTTATCCACCAACGTCAACAACCAACCTTCACTAACATCAGTTAACTGACTGCTGTCGGCAACATTTTCTAACTGATATTAGTTAAACAACCGACATTAGTCACTGTCAATAAATAAATAATTGTTTTTCCAAACAACAAGCTTAAAACCCAAATTTATTGCTATTTAACACAAATTTTGGTTTTCTAAAACTAAAACACATAGTTTTTGGAACCTAAACCCCTTTCACCTTGGATGGTCCTGACATGTAGTCAAGCCAAATTCTTTGTTGACCATGTGAGTCAACAACCACTCCCACCTTCGCCCTTCGTGCCAAGTCATCTAATGGAGTATACTTAAGACACCAAGCATACTCCTATCCAACCTACCCCTGATCAACCTCCTATTGTTCCCAAAGGGGATCAAGATTTTGAGAGATTCCTTGACCACAATGTCAAGGCTCTCTAACATTATCTTGCTAGAAGCCAAATGCGAGATCCTTTAGGTAACCCTATTTATGGGATGCCAACTTCTTTGGTTAAAGTGGCAATGATATCAATAGTATCTACTACCCAACTTATAGTCACTCAAGCCACTACCTCGACCAGTAACCAACCATGGCCAATGTTCAAGATTTGGCCTACCCTTCTATCCTTTCTTGCCCTACCTCCATCGGGGTTTTCGTACCCCCTCAAACACAAATAATTCAACCAAGTGTGACACCTTTAAAGAACTTGATTGTCTCTATCCCATCCACTCTTGTGCCTATAAACACGTGAGTGACCACTTATCCTTTAACTAGTGTTGCCGCCATTCAACCACCCTTGGCGGCATTTAGTCAAGTTGTGCCCTTCAACTTCATGGCACAAGCCCCCATGGCCTTGACATTGGCCACTATGATGAACTATCAATATGTTACACCTACACAAATGCAACCAAGTACATCATATGCCCCTTCCAATGCCTTTTAGGTACCCTATAACTTAGGGGGTGCCCCTCATGCCAATCCATCAACTGATCTAGTTAAGATGTTGATGGATAAGATGTCCAACCTTGAGACATCTATTTTAGGTTCGAGAAGTGTTCTTTTGTATGAATAAATCTAAAATGAACCTATCCACCTTTTAGTTCCTATTCGACCATACCCTAGCTAGTGGGAACTCCCAAAATTTACTCACTTTCAGAGTAAAGAAGATCCACAACAACATCTGTGAGCATTTAGACATGCTTGCTACCTCATAGGGCACGATGATGTGTTATTGCTTCGCACATTCCCTATGTCACCCACCCTTGACTGGTATAGCTCCATTACCAATCATTCTCTCTTCACCTTTGTTCAACTTGCTCAGTGATTCCTCAATCATTTCTCAATCAATATTACCAAGAAATTTTCCATCACAGACCTTTATTCCATTAGACAATTTGAGTATGAGTTAATAGTAGAGTTCATTGCCCATTGGAGATGTTTGATCAACCAACTCTCCTTCTCACTACCTCAACTTGAGCTCACTGAGCTCTTTTCAAGAGCATGTGCCAAGCACATCTCATCCACTCTCTGGGTTCAAACTTTTTGCACATTCGATGAAGCTTTCACTATGGCCCAAAAGCTTGAACTCTATGTAATCGAAGAAGACAAGGTCAAATTGTGTAAAAAAATACCAATGCAAAACCCAATGACCCTTCTTCTTCCAAACCTTCTTCTTCCCACCCCAAGTCTAAGGGATCAATGAATGTTATGGTCCTTAGGTCACCATCTTCTACCACAACCAACCAATTTGAGCCCTCCACTTCGTAAAACATCACTAAACAATTGCAAAAATGGTATGAACAACGATGATACACTCTAATAGGAGAATTATATGCTTCTGTATTGGATAAATTAGTGAATTAGGGAGTCCTCAACCTCCCTCAAATCCAACCACCTATCCAATTTGACCCCTCATGAGCCATCCTTGCATGGCATAGGGAAACTAAATTTTGAAACTATCATCGTGTCAAGGGTCATGACATGGATAATTGCAAAACCCTAAAAAACATTATTCAAGACATGTTAGACAAAGGGGACCTTGTTTTGGATAACCCTAATGCACTAGCCAACTAAAACATGGATGTCTTTAGGCAACCATTTCCTAACCATCCCCCAAGTCAGAACAATGTTCAGACCATGGTTGATGACCCTCAAGAATGCAACATATGCACAGTCAACATAGTCTTTCCTTTCATTCCTATCCAACCTCTCCCACAATCTGAAGAGGTTGGTTAACCCATTTCTCCACCATGGGTAGAAGAGCCTATTTTACCCATACCACCCCCATGCAATGAAGAGCTCTCTTTGCCTCACCCTCTTTCTCATGTGAATGAATCCATTTCACCTGTATCACCCCCACAACATCAAGCACCTCGTCTACCCATTATTCTACCTTGTGAGGATCCCGTATTACCTATTCTTCTTGCCCCCACCTTCCCTCTTCTTCTACCATTGGAAGAATTTACCATTCATACCCCACACCCTCATGTAGAAGAAGCCATCATCCCTCTGCTTTACCCTTTAGAGGATCCTTCCTCTCCTCTTTTTCCTCCATCGATGGAGAATAGTCCTCCATCCACCCCCTTTCACATGGAGGAGAGTCTACTTTAACCTCTCCCATATTGGAGGATGCTTTGATGGTACTAATGCTGGTGGCCCCACCCTTATCCTTCTTATTACCAATGGAGGATCATACTTTCCATGCTCCTAGACCACATGTGGAAGGCATGATCATCCTTGTGCTCTATCCGCTTAAAGAGCCAAATTCTCCAATCCCTTCTCTACTGAGAGAAGAACTCACCACCTCACCCACTTCGGTCGAGGAAGATCCAATGATGGTTCTCTCTCACCTTTGGTCTGAGATCACTATGTCTAACACATTTCCACTCTTGCAATCACCCAAATCCTTCAAAGGATTGATTGTAAGGCCTTGCACAACATCATCTAAACCCTTCTCTTGATTGGCAAAAAACTTAGGATTCCTCCATTTTAGGAACCTAGAGTATGAGGCGTTATGGGAGCAACTTAGGGCTCCTTATCCTGCACATCCCACTTCACCTTATACCACAAACCCTTTCATGACAATTTACCCCAAAGTCTCTGATAAGGATCGGGTTTCCACTTCTAAATTATTAGAAGCTCAGCATTCCATGTCTGAATCCAAACCCTCGCAGGCGTCCACCTTGCTGAAATAGATTAGATCTCTTAGTTTTTGCCCTATATCAAACCTAACTCACCCACAAATGAAGTTAGATTTGAACCTCACCCCACATAGTAGTGGTCCTCATACCATACTAAAGGAGGATGCTAAACCACGTCAGTCTACTCCTCTCCCACCTTCACCATTGCCCTTTATCTTGGGTCTACATCCTTCCACTTTAACATGAGTGCTCCCTATTCCAACACCTCACAAAGACAAACTACCTCCATTAATCCCTCTACTCATCAAAAACATATTTCCTCCAAGAAATTTGACACCTCTCATCAAGAAAGTGCCATTTACACATGTGGCCACACCACCAACCAAAAAGGTGGTATGAAAAACTCCCCCTACAACTCTTAAATAGAAGTTGTCAACCCCTACTGCAACAACGAGCACATGCCCATTAGTGGGTTTTTATGCTTCACTATTATGCTAATTGTTGTAGTCTTTTAGCATCATTCTCCCACCCATTAAGCCATACCGACCTCTTAAATCAAAACCATCTTGGTTTGATGACACTCAAATTTGCTTATATCATTGCACACCTAGGCATGATACTGAGCGTTGCTATGCTCTTAAGGTTATCATTCACCAACACCTAGAAAAGGACACCCTTCTCATTTAGGATTCTCTTGACCACATTTTTGACAAACTACCAACATCATCCCATGCCTCCCAAACCTCCTCACTTGAATCGGGATCCCAACGTGAGATTATGGTCCCTCTACCACCTTCTCCCCTTTTATTCAAAATCAACACTATAAATGTGGCCACTAGGTCCCAAACCCTAAAGGATAAAGGAAGAGAGCAAGTTTATACCCCTTGGACATATCCATTCACCAAGCCTTCTCCACCACCAAAGCCCAAGATTTCTATCTTGGGCACATCTCAACCAACATCTTCGAGGGCAATTCACGACTCCATGGTGAAACAAATTCACCAAACCCCTGTGAAGATGTCTTTGTATGACCTAATACAAAGCTCTCCACAACATTGCCAAGCCTTGATCAAATCTTTATAGGCAGTGGAGGTCCAACTTGAAGACGCCCAACCACTAGCTGCTTTAGTCTAATTGTTACCCACCGTTGCCTCCATCACCTTCAGTGATTCTGAGATTCCTACCTACAACCTGGAAGATTAGGATCCCACCCTCTTTATCACAGCTTACATTGATCAAACTCACATTAAGTAGGTTATAATTGATGGAGGTTCTAGCATCAACATCATTTCTACCCATGCATATGATCAACTAGCCCTTCCAAAGAATTGCATGTCAAAAATTGACGTAATTCTTCATTATTTCAACGATGCCACCACCACTACCATTGGCACTATGGTCTTACATGTTCATGTTGGCCCACATACAATTCTAGAACTCTTCTATATCATCGAGGGGGAGTTCTAATATAACATGATGTTAGGATGACCTTGGATACATTCCATGACATGTGTCCCTTCCACATTGCATTGTTGTGTCAAATTTGAACATGAGGGGTAGGTTCATGTCATTCCTACTGACCCTTCCCCCTTTAAAACATGCAACATGACCTACCAACCTAACGATGTTCTCATCCCTTTGTAAACATCCACCTAAACACCACCTCTACCTAAAAAAGCCTTGACAAGCTCGCAGACACTAGTCACACCTACACTTACTCCTCTAGTGACCATGAAAGATCTTATGGAAGATACCTTCTAACGCCTTTCACTTGGGGAGTATCATTTGCTTACCCTTGACATGTTCCAAACTCTATAGGAATATGTAAAACTTCATCACTACCCTAACTACAACTATTGCATCAGCATGGTCATCCCATATGGTCCTCCCAATCTCCAAACTAATCTCACCTATGGAGGGCTAGATCAGGCTCCTATTGTTGGAAATCCTCTCTCATCACCCTGACTATTCACTTGTAATTTCTCCTTCCTCAGCAAACCTAGCTTTGCTCACACCTATCTTCATAGGTGTGCATGGAAGGCTTTTGGCTTTGGGCATTATGAACAAGGTCCCTACAAGCTCATTGAGCCTCCAAATGATGAGGTAATCAAAAATGCCAAGAAATGACATGGCATGGGTTTCAAAGAACCTACAAAACCCTCTAAGATCCCTCACCACAAAACTGTCATAGAGCATTCTCCTCCAACCTCACCTATTCCCCCACCCTCACCTATAGAGTCGATGGTCTCCATCCCTCCTAGTTTTTTTCATAAATGCCATTCACTTGGAACCCCTGACCTATCAACTAGGTGAGGCATCAAGGTCTCTTCCTCTCATTTATGCAGACATGATAGAAGATGAATCTTCTAGCATCAACACTATCTAATGCCTGGACAATGATGCCATACTCACCTACATGGGTGCGGATGACTCCTTCATATAATGATCACTTCTTTCAGAAACACAGGTTATGTTAAATGAATCAACTATTGACATTAATCTCCCATCTTTCGATGTTTCTCACATTTTAAAGATTGGTCAATCTTTAGATGCCCAAGAACAAATCGACTATACCACATTCCTTACAGATCATAGCAAAGCCTTTGCTTGGTCCTATAGTGATATGCCTAGTATTGACCCTGACATTGTCATCCACAACATCGTTATGAACCACAAAGCTAAGCCTGTTAGGCAAAAGCTTCGTAGGATGCATCCTTGCGTCACATTCCTTGTCAAAGAGGAGCTTCAACATCTTCTCTCCATCTCATTTATCCAACCCATTGATTATCTATAATGGGTGTCAAACATTGTCCCTATCACAAAAGTAATAGGGGAATTTGAATTTGTACTGACTATCGCAACCTCAACCTAGCTTGCCCAAAGGATGACTTTCCTTTGCCAAGCATTGACCAACTTGTTGATCTTACAACTGGTCATGAGATGCTATCCCTCATGGATGTGTTTTTAGGATATAACCAAATCTTGATTGCCCCAGAAGATCAACATAAAACCACCTTTATCACACCATGAGGGACATTCTATTATAGGGTCATGCCTTTTGGCCTAAAAAATGTAGGCACTACATACCAACGTGCCATGACTTATATCTTTCACGATCTCCTCCACAAAATCATGGAGGACTATGTGGATGACCTACTAGGGAAATCCAAACTTCACCATGACCACCTAACCATTCTCAAAACAATATTCACTCACCTATTACAATATAACGTTTGACTCAACCCCAAGAAATGCATCTTTGGGGTTCTCTTAGGGAAGCTTTTGGGTTTCATCATTTCTCTATGTGGCATTGAGGTAGATCCAGCTAAGATTTGAGCCATACTCGAGATGCCCCCACCAACTAACCTAAAACAACTTCACAGCCTATTAGGGAAGCTTCAATATATTCATCACTTCATCTCACAGCTATCTGACTGATGCCGACCCTTCCATCAAGTCCTTAAGAAGGACATCTCCTTTAATTGGAATAAGGATTGCCAAGAGGATTTTAACGCTCTTAAATGATATCTTGTCTCTCCACTAGTCCTTATTCCACCTAAAGATGACCGACCCTTCTATCTTTACATTTTGGTAATAGATCATTCCTTAGGTGCCATGATCATGCATCGAGATGAACAACATCATGAGTAGGTAGTTTATTATATAAGCTGAACACTCATTGACTACAAAACTTAGTATACTCATACTAAAAAACTTTGCTTGGCATTAGTCTTTGCCACCTCCAAACTCTGCCACTATCTCCTCAACCACAAGACTTGCATCATCACCCACACCGACCCTCTCAAATACATGCATTCCAAGCCATACCAAAACCAATGTATGGCTCATTGGCTCATGCTTCTCACTGAGTTTGATTTGGAATTCATTCAACAAAGTCTATAAAGGGGTGAATGATCACTAACCAACTAGCAGATGGCCCTTTACCTAATAACCACTGATGACATCCCTTATTAAATGATAATGTTCTTTGATGGATCTAAATGTTAACTTGGTGGGGGTGTGAGGGTCATTCTCATCCCTCACAAGGGTGAGCCCATGCCTCTATCCTTCAAACTTGACTTCAAATGCACCAATAACATGGCTGAGTATGAAGCCTTAATTTTGGGGCTTCAAATTACCATTTTCTTGGGCATTAAGACAATCAATATCTTTGGCAACTCACAACTAGTCGTTAATCAGATTAACGGTTTGTATCTTTGTAAAAACAAAGTTTTGTAATGATATAAACACCATGTTGACACATTGTTAGGGTATTTTGACTGTTATCTCTTGTAAACTATTCCTCACTCTATGAATAATTTTGCCAACACAATGGCCTCTCTCACCTCACACATCCCATCTTCATTTGCTTCCACGAGAATCTATGTCATGGTACACCATTTGGCATTGCCCTCATATATCTCAACTAACATCAACTTTGTTGGCAATATCGACTCTAGTCCACATGATGTTTGGTATAAACAACTTGTTGACTACTTGACTTATTCTACCATTCCTCTTGACCTCTCTAGTAATGGATGGTGGGATTTTATCAAGTGTACTGCTTGATACACCATGTTAGGGGGTCTTCTCTACAAACAAGGTTTTGACGACCTCCTTTTCTAATGCCTAACCACTACTAAGACATCTCATGCCATCAAACAAGTCCATGATGGGATTTGTGGAGGACATTTCAGTGGTAACTTTGTTACAAAGCACATCCTCCACATGGGCTATTATTGGCCCACTCTTAACCAAGACTGTAGTGACTATGTTTGGCATTGTATCAAATGCCAGCAACATGCTAACCTACTTCAGGTCCCTAGCCACACTTTATAAGTTGCTAAGGATTTTTGGCCCTTTTCATAATGGGGCTTAGATCTAATTGGTAAGATTAACCCTCATTCATCTCTCTGACATTAGTCTATTATCACAACGATTGAATATTTCACTAAATGGGTGGAAGCTGTTCCCCTCATCTCCACTAAAGCTGACAAAATTGTCAACTTCATTAACCACCACATCATCTATCATTTTGGTGTACCTCACAAGATAATCATTGATAATGGCAAATATTTCAAAAACAAAACCATCCAAAAGCTTTGTGACACTTTTGGCATCAAACTCAGCTTCTCCTCGCCTTACTATCCATAAGCAAGTGGATAGGTAGAAACTTCTAACAAAATCCTAACTAACATCCTAATGAAGGTGGTCAATGACACTGGAAGGGATTGGCACACTCACATTCCCTTTGCTTTGTGGGCCTATCGCACTAGCATCCAAACCCCTATGGGTGCTACACCTTTCTCCTTAGTGTATAGAACCAAGGCCATCTTGCTTCTTGAAGTACAAATACCTTCTCTTTGAATTTCCTTACATGACATGCTCTTTAATGATGACTTTCATCAAGATCAATTAACACAACTCGAGTTACTCGATGAACATCATCTTGCTGCTCTTAATCATCTTCATATCTACCAAGATCGCATCAAGTGTGCCTACAACAAAAATCTGAAAGAGTTTGATTTCAAAATTAGAGATCTCATCCTTAAAGAAAACCAACACATGACCAATATGGAAAGAATTAAATGAGGTAAGTTTTCTCCTAATTGGCTCAGACCTTATATAATAATGCACAAGTATGGATCATGCACTTATCATCTATCTTCTCTCGAAGGCCAGCTAAAACCTGAGCCCCTTAATGCCTTCCATCTACAACCATTTTACTATTAACCAAGTAATCATTCACTTGATGTTTAACTTGATCTCGTCCCTTAAACAACCCCTGTCATCCTCATTCATATTCCTTTCAACCCTTTTTCCCTACAAAAGTTATTTAACTCTTTTTTAAGCATTAATACTTTGTCCTAATAAAATGGAAACCCCTAAACCTCTATAGTCTAGTCCATGACTAAAAGTTTAGTTAACAAAAAAAAAACATAAAACTGGGATGCCTGACAAAATATTGAAAGGTCATAAACTATAAATGTAAACTGCTCCCTCAAAGGACAGCTACATTATTGTTGTAATTAATAGACTACTCCCTTGAAGGACAACTATTCAAAGAAATCAAAACATACAAAGCAAAATATAGACCACTCCCTTGAAGGATGGCTATGCCCAAATTTTGCTACAAAAATAACACCCTCTCAAAAGCTCCCCGCATCGATCAACTTCACATGACCACAAAACAAAAACAACATCCCCAAGTAGACTTCTCACATTGATTAGTCTCCTAAAAAAATGACTAACTATTAAGTCATGGACTTGCCTATAGTCGTTCTCAGGGTCACCTATAAAAGGGGCAAAGTTATCCCTACTAAAAAGGGTTACGCTATCCTCACATATCACATAATCACACCTATTGCCCCAAAATACCCAAGGGATTTTGATCTCACTTAACATCAAGTGATTAGGGTACTTCTCTAACAAAAACCAATGGTTAACAATGCAATACATGAACGGGGCTTTTATTTGCAAAAACCCTATCTATGCTATCATTATGGTCCTTGTCAATGAAAGAGCAATGCACCTTTCACTTCTTACACACCTTTGTCACATGCCAGTTTATCTTTTAGGATGCAGTGCCTTAAAATTATATGCTCGCATATCATCATCTTATAATTTTCACTATAAAGTTATGAACCTAACATTCAACTCAATTTTATCATAAATAACATCACATGTTTCTGATAAAATATAACCAAAACATTTTATAACCACTAACATAACATCATGATTTATTTAATGTAAATACCAATTTGTGTTATATAAATTATCATAGCCCATTCACATTAGTTTTGGTGACCTAAAAGCATAGGTCTCCTCTAAAACTGCCCAAAATCATGACCAAACAACCAGCCCTGACACTGTAGAATTCAACTTAAAATTTTCATGGGGCACATTGGAGATCACATACATCTCCATAACCACAACAAACAACACTTGAGATCACTTATATCTCAGCCTAACTTGACAAATGACCTTAGAGATCGAGACTATCTCCTTAGACCATGACCACTTTTGAGACAATTTTGCCTTGGTTGTTTTGATTGCATATGCTACCTCACGAATAGTTAGAAAATTATACACGCCCCTCACACCTATAATTGGATCACAACCAAGATGATCCCTAATATCTGTGACATTTTTTTGTTTTCCAGGAGCACTTCCTAGCCCAGATACTAAGAACATGATGCCCATTGGAGCTATAGCTTTGATTGATCTAACCTAATCAGCTACCACTAATAAGCTGGGGACCGATTACTTTAATTTTAGTCTTCCTTGACCATTGGAGCTATAGATTTGATCATTTTAACCCAATCAGCTACCACTAATAAGTTAGGGATTGATTACTTTTATTTTAGTCCTCTTCGACCATTAAAGCTACAAATTTGATCATTTTAACCCAATCAGCTACCACTAATAAGGTAGGGACTGGTTACTTTGATTTTAGTCCTCCTTGACCTTTCTTGTGACAATTTGACCTACCTATCAAGTGAAGTGGTATATGTGTAATCTCAACTATTGTAGCATTCACACTCCAACCTCACCCTACCCATCCACTGCCTATCAAATTAGCACTCAATTTCAGATTACCTTCTCTCGATTCCCACTTTGAGGGGGAATATCTCATCCCATACCTGGGGCAACCTACATCTATTTTTGTCTTACAATTTGTCAGAACAAACCACAAGATAAAAAGGAGCAAATGTAGATACCAATATCATGTCAACCCCCCCTTGGTCCCCTTCTAAATGTTAACACTCCTAACCCACACTTGCACACCTTATTAATTTAAAAACTACTTATTTTAAATTAATTACCTCACCTTGGACACCTCACTTAGACACCTCACCCTAAGATTATTTCTTAGCCTATGAGTCAGCCTGAGACTAGGTCCTCCAAACCCTAACTACCCATGACCTATTCTCACCCCATCTTAACTCCCTAACCAACTCCCATGCCTCATAAGCCCTTGTTTTAACCATTCTCTAATGGAAAAGGCACTTGGCAGGTGGAGAAATAGGCAAAGAGCTAAAAATAGCCCTTTTACCTATTCTCTCTCCACTGACATCGGTCAACCCACGACTGAAATTGGTAGTTCTATGCTAATGCCAGTGGGATCACCAACATTAGTCACATAAGCCAAGCTCTAACATTGAGCTAAGGCCACCTTTTCACACATTGGGATGCACACTATGAGATTTCAAGCACCAAAACTTGACTATTATTCTCCTGGCTACTGAAGCTCTGCACAAATCATTCTCGAGACTAGATTGAAAGATTGTATGAGGACCTCAAGCTACTGAATTGAAGCAATCCATGTTCACTTCATTGGCTCACAACATCAATCACATAAGCCACAACAAGAATCACTATTTTGACACCTCTGGTTATTCACCTTATAAAGCTAAGTACTATAGTTTTCATTTTAATGTTTTTGAATATATTGTCAATTAGTTTTCATTAATATTTATAAATACTATCGAGAGGCTTGACTTCTTCTATAGAGGGACTGAAAGGCCTTCCCCTTGTTCTCATCCACTTTTCACACCAATCCTCTACCTATACCCTTCCTCAGACCTCATTCACCTTCCTGAAACCCTACACCAACCTCTAAACTTCCAGAAACCCCTTTGTCTATCTTGGAAATACTCTAAAAGCCATCCAAGGTTGATGACCCCAACTGACATTGGTAGACCAATCGATGTCAGCATCTACAACTCAAACTGACATCGATAGACCAATTGATGTCAGCATCTACAACTCAAACTGACATCGGTAGACCAACTGACGTTGGCACCATTTACCAGACCGACCTCGGTAGACCCACCGATATCGATGGACTATGTTCTGAACTAGTAAACTAGAAAGCCATCCAAATAGCCCATTTAGACTAGACAGAACCTTCAGCCAACCTTCTATAGCATTTTGAGATACATAAACTGCAAGGAATAGGTACACACATCTACTTTTCTATTTCTTTAGTCATTTATCATTTCTTCCTTTACAATACTTTTATCTTTAAATAGTGGACTGTCATCCCTTAAGGAGCTTCACACTTTCAGGACCGAGCGCGTAGCTTGGAAGTCCACTATAGCCTCTTCTAACATCTTTCTTGTTTAAGTTTCATTCTTACTGTAGGTGTTTCCTCCACAGCCAAAGAGGAGCTCCCACAAGGCTTGGATACGGTGTGCACTAAATCTAGGTAACATCAAACCCATAACCTCTTAACCTTAGTTTCTTTCTCATTTGAATGTAATTAGTGAAACTCTAGAGAAACAAGAATAAAGGTTTCTTATGGAAACCCTTTTAGAGATATTAATGGAGAAGTGATCAAGGAAAATTTGTGCAAGTTGAGTGAAGGAGAATAGTGAATGGTGCATGATGGAACTATACCAATCTAAAGTAGCTCCTAAAAGAGAACATGGGAAATGTGTAAAGTAATAACACATCATCATGTCATATCAAATAGTAAACATGTCTGAATGCTTGCAAGTGTTGTTGTGGGTCCTCTTTGCTCTGGAAAAGGGCAAATTTTGGGATTTCCCATTTGTTTATAGATGAATTGGTACAAAGGGGTGAATAGGTTCATTGCAGATTTGATCATAAGATAGAATATTATTTGATCCAGATATAGATATCTCAAGGTTATTTATTTTATCCATGAGCATTTTGATGAGGTTGAGAGGAGGATTTGTTTGAGAAACACCTCCTACATTGTAAGGAAGAGAATAAGAAGTTGAAGGCATATATGACACTACTTATTGTGGTTGTGTTGACACAACAATAAGGATAGTTAGTCATAGGTTGAGGCATAGAAAGAAATGGAGCTTGCCCAATTGAATTAGGGGCAATGGTTTGATTTGTGGTTATGGGTTGAGTGGAAGGCATATTTACGCTTGGTGAGGGGTGAGTTGTGATTTAAGTTTTAGCATGTGCAAGAGTTGATGGGATAGGTACCAAGAAGTTATGAAATGGGTGTTGAAATAGATTTCACCCCTTATACTTGTGAAGGTAAACAAGTTATGATAGGGTGGAGGTTGGATTGAATAGTGGGTGATGCCACTCTTAGAACATCATGCATAATTGGGTTATTAGTTGATGTGATGGTTTGGGTAACCATAGAAGGTCCAACCAAAATTGGACTTGATACCATCAATGATGTTGGCATTCCAAGGAGTGGGTCCACCTAAAGAAGTTTGAGTTTGGCTTATAGTAAGGGTAATGTTGGAGGTAAGTTACATTAAAATCAAGAAATTGAGAAAAATCTTGATCATCTGTAACTACAACAAGAATTCGATTGGGGCTAGGCATTCTTTCCATATCTTGTTCCATTGTGGATTTAGAAATAGAAGGGGAAGGTGGAAGTAATTGATGGCTTACGTAATCATCAAGTGTCTTTCCTTGGCTTCATGTTAAAACCATGTAAAATAATACACTAATAGTCTGAATACACTATGTTAAGGTCAAGTTGAAGGTAAATGAGGTTCATAGAAAGTTAAAAGGCTATGTGAAGTTGTTGTTTAAGGTAGACTGTATAATTTAAAAATTTACACAGTCATCAATGTCAGTCACTTATGACTGATGTCAGTTGGGGCAGCTACCAATGTCAATTATATATACCTGATGTTGGTCAATATGAAAGTATGGAAAGTGCAAAAAATTCATTTCTAGGATTTAGAGAGTGAAATCTAGATGTTTGAGAGGTCTTAGAGAATCTGTATGAGAGTGATAAACACTTAAGAAGTTTGGTTTTTTAGAGATTATTCAACTTTTGTATTTGTCAAATTTGGTTTGATCTCATGAATTAGAAAAGAAGCATCCTCACAAACTCAGAAAACATAGAAAATGGAAAATAGAATTCATCCACTAATATTAACTACTAGAGATTAATTTTAGCTGTGTTGGCTTATGCCTTAAGTAGAGAATGAGAAGAAGAATTGGCTAATGTAGGTACTATAAAGTAGTCTAAGGATGGTTTCATGTAAATTTTGGTTTTCAAAAAGTATCTATGTTAGATTGGGTATGTATCCTATGCTAGGTGCTTGATCTCCCCACTTCATGAGCCTAAAGCCCACCCAGGTCACTTAGACAAAATATACCATTTGCTTAGACTCTACTAGAGAAAAGAGCAGGCTCTTCTCTTGGTAATGACATCAAAGTAGAATAACCGAGTAGGGTAAGGTAATCCACCAGGTGATGAAAATATTGATGGGCCTTATCTTAGGTATGTTGAAGTGTTTATTTTGTGTTTGTGGTTTAGATTGTGCAAAATTTGTGACCTATTATTCATTCATAATGCTAAAATTTACTAGATGTGTTAATTATGCAATAGACAGAGAATGAAATGCAGTATGTTTTAAACCCAGATTGAAATTGTGCTAATTTAGATGAAAACAAAGAGGAATAGGAAAAGAGGATGATTTTCACTATCCTATCTATGCATGTAGAAGAAAAGACTTCTTTTTAACTTAACAAAACATATTGAGTTTATTATGTGAAGCAAAAAGCATGACAGAGAGATAAGAGTTCAATTTACTGATTCTAAAACAAGAAAATTAAGAAACTTGCATTTTTCTTTATTTTTCCCCTTTTTTTATAAGCAACAAGAGGAGAGATAAAGTGAAAGAAATTATAAATTTAGTACTATGCACTTAAATGAATGCTTAAAAAGCATACAATGATCCCAAGGAAAACTCTAAGGGTCCCACTAGGCATGTTAGAAATGTTTCAATTATTTTTTGATTAAATTCAAGAAGTGAGAAATAGAGAAAGAAAGGTTGGGGATTAGTGATTATATGTACCTGCGATTGGTGCACCACCATATCTATATGAATTAAAAATCTCCTCTTTGGCTAGGGAGGACCACCTGCAAGTAAGAGCACAACTACCACAAAATATTTGTTAGTGGGTTGGTAAGTGGGCTGCCAAAGCAACTTGCTTATTCTAGGAAGTGATAAAATTCCTAGGGGATGACAGTCCACTATTTAATACAAAGAGTGAAAAATTGAAATGATAAATTAAAGTAGAGAGAGAGAGAGAGAGAGAGAGAGAGAGAGAGAGAGAGAGAGAGAGAGAGAGAGAGAGGAGAGGAGAGAGAGAGAGAGAGAGAGAGAGAGAGAGAGAGAGAGAGAGAGAGAGAGAGAGAGAGAGAGAGAGAGAGAGAGAGAGAGAGAGAGAGAGAGAGAGAGAGAGAGAGAGAGAGAGAGAGAGGAGAGAGAGAGAGAGAGAGAGTTTCATGTACCTTTTCTATAACCTGTGTGTAGCAGTCAGTATCATAGAGTAAGCAAAGTATAATTTTGGTTTGTTAGAGGGTTGTTCAAGATGGTTCAAGGTGATTTGGGTAAAAGGGTAGTCACTAACTTCAGTAGGATAACTAATGTTGGTAGGGGTAATGGGACTGACATTGGTAGGATAACTGATGTCAGTAAGGGCAATAGAGTCAAAAATTCACAAAAGGCTTTTCTAAGTGTAGGGAAGGATATTTAATAGGTTAAAGGGGTTGGAAAAGAGTCATATGATGGGTTATAGAGATGGTAAGAAGTTTGGGCGAGGATTTTCGTTTGGTTAAGGTAGAGGTATAAAGATGAAGGAGTTTTGCAACTCCTCCTCGGGGATGGATGGGACTTGTGTAAATACTAATTAGAAACAATTAGAATTCATAAAATATAGTGATGATTAAATGATATAAGTACTTGAAGAAATACTCTTGATAAAACTTTGTTAAGGCAATTGACTAAATGAAGACAAATGTGTGCTGCTTGTTCACCGTAGTTTGAGATCTTTGCATAATGGATCAATTCTGGTTTAGGATTTGACTGGTACAGAGAATCTATGAGTCTGGTTATAGTGGATAATCACCAAAAGCTTGGTAAGAGTGCTTTTAATCTCTTTAGTGAGTTTTTGATTAATAGAGAGAATGTTTGTAGGGGGTTAAAAATGGGTTTAGAATGTTGCTTAAGTAATCGACATCAACGATCCCATTGAAACTACTCTAGGATTGACTGATGTTAGTGGCATACGAATAGGTCAAAAGGGCTATTTTTGGCTCCTTTCTTCTATTTCTTTATGCCAAGTGTGACACCCATTAAGAAATGGTCAATATGTGAGGTTGGGTATAAGGTAATTGGTTAGAAATTGGTTTATAGGGTAAGAATTAGTTATTTGTGGGAGACCAAGTTTAGTGGTGACTCACAGGGGGAGAATTGGTCTTGGGGAAAGGTGGCTAAGCAAGGTGGCACAGGGAATATTCAATTAATCTTAATTAATTAAATATGTGGGGTAAAGGCATGGGTTAGGATGACTTTTTACAAAGGGGGTCTAAGGGGGGTTTTAACACTACACATTATACACTTGTGTAACATAATTTTGGTGTCTACATAATGTGTGGATTAAATTGGAAAGTTTAATTTTTTTTAGGCTTAATTTGTGATTTTCAGTAGAAATCAATCTGAATTCTGGTCTAAATCTAGTTATAGCTAGAATGGGGTGTCTATAGTTTTCCCCTAGTTGGGAAGCCATTAAAATATATAGAATAGTAACATCTTCTCAAAGAATGAAAAGGTCATTACTAAGGAAAGAAGATAATGATTGAAGAAGAAGCTTTGAATTATTTTTGGGAAGCCTATATTGATTCCCCCTCAAGGGAGTGGCTGACACATACAATTTATGGGTGTTCCCTCAAAAAGAATCAAGAAGAATAATGAAATTAACCCATGGATGAGATTAATTCAATCAAGATAATGTTTGAATGTAGTGAGTTAAAAATTACTAATTTACCCAAAGGTGGTTATAATTAGTAATAAAGGTTGGGACATTGATTTACCTAAAGGCAATTATAATTAATGGCATAAGAACATGCCAAAGTAGGGCATATGAGTTGAAATAATGATTTTCCCATAGGTATTTATAATCATTAAGATGACTTGGATTAAATAATGATTTCTTGATTATGCCCTAGTAGGGTAGATTGGCAAGCATAACTCAAGGATATAATTTGTTGCATAGATTAAATATGAGTAGGTGTAAATGTATATGTGATTATCTAATGACTAAATAAGCCAAAAAAAAATAGCCACACAAGGATGTGAAAAGTGATGAAAGAGATTATAGGAATAATAAAGGTAGTCGAGCTGACCCAAGATATGCCATATATCCAAACACTTCTTATGTAGTCTAAATAGACCTCAGGCCAATGCAATTCACCCACAACTGGGGAAAAAATGGAATGAAGAATAGGATAGGAGAATAAGAATTGATTAATGTGAATAATTCAAATTTACCTACCAATGCATAAATACTTATTTTTATTAGCATTGAGATAACTAGAATGGTCAATGGGTTGATTTGATCAAGGAGGGTGGGAGGATTTACCAAGGTGAACCAAGAGAAGATTTTATGACACCATTGCTTATAATATTTCTAGAGTTGATTTTTATTTTAGTATGTGATGGTATACATCATGATATAAAACACCGTGATGACCTAGCTATAATGTGCATAAGGACTGACTCTTTATCTAATAAACAAATGAAAACAAAACACCAATGATAAAAAATATGATGACAATGTTGATGTATGAATATAGATAGACTCAAAAATAATGCATAAGGAGTCACCCATTAAATTCATATAGAATGAGTCAAGGCACAATAATAAAAGAAAACAAATAGGCAAACAAATAAGTAAATAACTAAGAAAACACATAGAAAATAAGAAAACAAAACCAATAAAAAACATTTTGTCATTTAACCAAGTCAATATCTATGCATGAAGGATCAATGGAATGATAAATAGGTGGTGCCCCCAAGCAAGAATATATGCAAAGGGAATGTCACACCCCCAATGGTATTGGAATTAATTAGAACCAACAATGGATTTACCCTAGTAGGGAAGATCAAGGATGACTAACTAGGTTTAGATAGGATAAATGTTTTTGGATTTTGAGGTTTTATATCTCTCTAGAAGATTGTAAGCTGATTTTTTAATTTTTAAGATTTGGAATTATTTTGAATGTTGATAGAATTTTGAGGTATCTTAACTCATTAGAGATTGACAAGATACCACTTGAAAAACATCAAGATCATTGGCTTAGGTTGCTTGTAAAATGGCAAGACCATGGGTAAAGGGGTGACTGAGCTAACCTCAACATCAATAGAGCACCACCTACATGGTCCCATTAGGACCTCAAGTCATTATAGTTCCACCTTCATAGTTGAGGAATTTGATTAGGTAGCAACAAGTTTTCAAATTAGGCAAATGTCATAATATGACAATATAAATGGTAAGGTGATTCAACAATGAATTGTAAAGGTGTTGTTCTTAATTTTCCCATAGGTGGTTGTAATTAGGAAACACAAACATAGGTCAATGATATTAATTTTCCTAAAGGTAGTTATAATTAGTAACACCAAAAAGGAAATAGAACCTATCAATAATGAAGGATGCAATTTCCAAACCACTATCATGTTGGTTTAAGATACTACCTCTATCTAGAATACTAAATCAAATGTTAAAATTTGGTCTAAATCTTATTGCTAAAAGTGATCGAAGATGCAGTGCAAAGGAACCAAGGTAAAAAGGATGGGAGGAAGGGTAAAAAAATTAGTTCAATAGTGAAGGTATGGTAGGATGATAAGGCAAGGCAAGATGATGTTATGACAAAAGGGATATAATGGTAATAGGGTTGTCCCCAAGTGACAAGGTAAGGTAAATACCAAGGTATGAAACAATGGCAAAGAAAATGGAAAATGAAAATGGAAAGGTAAATGGCAAGGCAAATATATGGTTATGTTGTTCCTACTAATGTGGAAATGCACGTCTTGATCAACATAGGTTACAACTAGAATAGTCAAATGTTTGAATTGTTAGCCAACACCTCTTCTAAATAGTTATTCTATCAAAAACCTATTGCTTATTTGGATTTGAATAATGTTGTTTTGATCCTTGTTGGTCATTGATTATGTTTCCTTTTGTGATGAACCTCCTACAATAGATTACCTCCTACAACAGATTTAATCAAAATATGTAAAAATAAAATAACTCTTACCAATAATAGAAACACAAAAAGCTTATATTGATCGTAGGCCACTTCGAGGGGGTAACCTCCTTTGAGCAAGCTCAATACAATGAATTTGTGGATGCCTTCATTGGGCCTAAACACTTACTTATATACTAATTCTATTCTAACAACTACTACTTCCCTTGTATGTGGGACAATTCAAATATGCTCTAAGGGTCGACTTACAAAGCATATGCCTCCATAGCAATTATTACACTAATACTACAAAGAGAAGAGTAAGGCACGGGTTCCTAACATCCCTGCCCTTTTAAAAAAAGCTTTGCCCTCAAAGCTTCAAATGTGGGAATTGTTGTTGAATCTGGAAGAGTGGTTCCCATGTTGCATCTTTTGCTTGCATGCCATGCCATTGGATTAAGACCTCTGTGATGGAGCGAGATCGAAGTTGGTGAGTGCACCTATCCAAGATTGCTTCTAGCTTGAGAAGGATGGATCCTTCATTATCAAGTGCTGGTAAAACTGTCTGCACTCAGATGTTGGATCCAAGAACTTATTTCAAACATGAGACATGAAGGACGAGATGAACTTGGGAGGAAGGTGGAAGCTCTAACTTGTAAGCAACTAACCCAATCTTTTGGAGAAAATTATATGGCCCATAAAACTTTGGAGAAAGCTTTGGGTACCCTTTTAGTTTAGTGATGATTGCTTTTATGGTTGTAGATGAAGAAAGACCATATCACTAGGTTGAAAGGTATGCTCTGAGTAGTGTTGATCAGGCTGCTGCTTCATTTAGTTCTGTGCCATGTGGAGATTGTCCCACAAGGTACAGAGAATTTGATCCTAATTTTGGAGAGTAGTGTCAACTACCTGAACTAGTGAGCTGCTAGGATTATATGGAAGAAGTGGTGGCGGTGCTTGACCATAAACTGCTTAATAGGGAGTCATTTTGGTGGAAGTGTGGTATGAGGTATTATACCACCATTCAGCTAGGGGAATCCACTTGGCCCATTGATGTTGTTCTAAGGAAAAGCAATGAAGGAAGGTTTCTAAGGATTTGTTGACTATTTCTGTCTGGCCATTTGTTTGTGGGTGGTACCCAGAGTTCATTCTCAACTGTGTGCTTGTGTGAAGAAATAGTTCCATCCAAAAATGGCTGGTGAAATTGGCATCATGATCTGAGACAATTGAAGAAGGAATGCCATGAAGATATAAGATATGATCCAAGAAAACCTGTATGATTATGGAGGCTGTGTATGGGTGGCTGAGTGCACAAAAATGACTATATTGAGAGAGGCAATCGACTATGACTAGGATCACTATCTTTCCCCTAGATTTAGGGAGGCCCTAAATGAAACCCATGAAAATATCTATCTATATCTTAGTAGGAATGGGCAAAGGCTCGAGCAAACTAGGAGTCAATGTGGTTTCACCTTTGTTTCGTTGGCAAGTATCACATTTAGCCACCATCTATTTAATTTCAGCTTTCATGCCTTTCCAAAAGAAGTGTCGACGTGCCTGCTCATAGGTTTTGAGAAATCCTAAGTGCCCTATAGAGGGGGAAGCATGGATTTCATAAAAGATAGCCTAATGTAGGTCTGGACTTTGGGAAAGCACCATATGACCCTTGTATCACAGAGAAGCACCATCCCATGAATAATGTGGTATTGCAGAGGGGTTAGTGGCTAATTGATGAATGAGGTGGCATAAGGAGGGATCATTTGCATACCCTTGTTAGATAGATTCTAACCATTTTGGAATGGGCATGAAGATGGTAGAGAGGGAAGGCTATTCCTCAAAGGTTCTTGAGACAGCATCAGCCACAACATTGTCTTTTCCCTTCTTATAGGTGATCTCATAATCGTAACCCATGAGTTTGTTGACCCACTTCTGCTGAGCTGGGGATGAGACCCACTATTCCAAGAAATATTTAAAACTCTGATGATCAGTTTTGATGAAAAAATGGTTTCCTAGTAAGTAGGGTCTCCATTTTTGTACTGCATGTAAAATTGCCATCATTTCCTTTTCATATGTAGACAAGGCTAAATTGCAGCCAAAAAGGGCTTTACTAGTGAAGGTAATTGGTTGGCCCTCTTGGAGAAGAACATCACCCAAGTTGATGCCACTGGCATCACTTTCAATGGTGAAAGTTTTGGTGAAGTCTAGCAGTGCCAAAACTAGTGTGCTACACATAGCCTATTTGAGTTGGATGAATGCTTGATCAGCGGTTGCACCCCAGGTGAAAGCATCCTTCAATAAGGAAGTCAAAGGAGCCACAATCTTTCCATAATATTTGATGAACTTGGGATAGTATCTTGTCAGGCCTAAGAAACCATGAAGGCTCTTGAGGGTGGTTAGTTGAGGTCAATTCTACATAGCACTAATTTTTTTTGGGTCCGCATAAACCCCATTGGCTAAAATAATGTGCCCCAGATAGTCAATTTCCTCTTGACCAAATGACCACTTGGATTGCTTGGCACATAATTGATTGTTTGCTAACAGTTGTAATGCCTTATCAATATGTTGTAGATGCTCGGCCCATGTGCGGCTATAGATCAAAATGTCATCAAAGAAAACTAAAATATATTGACAAAGAAAAGGCTGAAAGATTTTATTCATGAGTGCTTGAAAAGTGGAAGGAGCATTTGTAAGGCTAAATGGCATGACAAGGAACTCATAGTGACCTTCATGTATATGAAATGCTATCTTGGGAATGTCATTAGGATGCACTTGAATTTGATGATAGCCAGAATGCATATCTAACTTGGAGAAGAATTTGGCCCCATGGAGCTCATCAAGAAGCTCATCGATGACAGGAATTGGGAATTTATCCTTGATATTGAGGTGGTTAAGGGCTTGAAAGTCAATGCAAAGGCACCATGACCCATATTTTTTGTGGACAAGAAGCACTAGGGAAGAATATGGGCTGGTGTTGGGGTGAATAACTCTAGACTTGAGGAGTTCTCAAACTAAGTTCTCAATTTTAGTCTTTTGCTGATGGGGTAGCAGTATGGCTAGATGTTGGGTGGGATGCTTCCTAGAAGGAGAGGAATGTGGTGATCTTCAGGGTGTGAAGGGGGCAAACCTACTGGTTCAAAAAAAATGGTTGCATGCCTGTTGAGTATGGCTTGTAAATCTATAGGGTGGTTAGTAGTAGTGGGGGGCTGGAGTTGAATGGAATGCAGCTATGCAATGACCCCATGTGAGCCTTTCTTCAAAAGTTTTTCCATGCGATGAGAACTGATGATGCTAGCAGATCCTGGTAATAACCCTTTTAAGGTGTGCTTCTGACCATTATTTGTGAACTACATCCAAAGCTCAGAGAAGTCCCATAAAATAGGTCCTAATGTATGAAGCCACTATGCCCCTAAAACCACACCACACCCTCCTAAAGGTAGGGAAAACATATCAGAGTGATAATTATAATCACCGATTTCAATACGTACATTTCGACACTTCCCTTTACATGGCAATGTGCCCCCATTAGCAATCATGACTTCAAAGCTAGAATAAGGGTATATAAAGCAGTCTACCACCTTAGCAATATGAGGATCGATGAAATTATGAGTACTACCTGAGTCAATGAGGATTGTGAGAGGGATCTTTTTGAATCACCCTTTGACCTTCATGGTTTGGGCAGTGGTGACACCTACTACTACATGCACTAAGATCTCAGGTTGAGTCTCTTGAACCGCTGGGTCCTCTTCAGTGTCAGGTTCTTCTTGAGCATCTTGAAATTCTAGAATATCAGGCTCGCTATCCTGCTATAGTGGTGACTCCACATCTAGCAAGTAAAGTTTTTGTTGGATGCACCTATGACCCTTAACCCATTTGTCATCACAATTGTAACATAATCTTTTCTCTTTGTGAGCCCACATCTCTACCTCAGTTAGGTGCTTGATTGGTGTGGTTATGGTTGTTTGCTGATTCACTGTGTTCTTTACTGGTAAAAAGGAGGTCAATGCTATGTGGAGAGTTTATCTTTTGCTAACTTAGCCAGACCCAAAGTATCCATCATATTTTTAGGTCAAAACATTTTTACCTCTGAGTGAATTAGCTCTCTGAGGCCATTAAAAAAGCAACTTTTGAAGAAGTCATCTGACAACCCTTTAGTATGATTAGCGAGTTTTTCAAATTCAATTTGATATTCATGAATAGTACTTATTTGATGGAGTTTGGTGAGAGCTTCTGTGAAATCCTTGAATGCTGAGGGACCAAACTTGCCCAAAATTAAGGATGCAAAATTTGACCAATCGGGTTCATCATTTGTCTTGAGATACCAATGATACTATTGAAGTTCTTCTTATTCCAAATGAAAAGAAGTAATTGGGACTTTGTTTGTAGAATAAGTATTGTGGAGGTTGAAGAATTATTCAGCTTGATATATCTATCCTGTAGGATCTGTACCATTGAATCATGGAAAGTATAGCTTAGGTCCACAAGAGAAGTTGGAAGCAAAGGAGCAATGCTCTGAAGAAGACTCCTCCTTCTGCACTCTGTTGAGCAAGATGCTATTCTATTGATTCAAGCCACACATCATATCGGTTAACTCTGTAACTTGAGATTTCAATGTCACAATTTCTTCCTCCATGATTTTTGTGCCTATACGAGTGGTGACCATAACCAATTGTTAATAGCTAGGGATCCTTTGGGGTAGCACCCCAAATTTTTTTTTTGGACTTTTTTTTGCGGCTGTTTCTTTCTTTCTTTTGTTTGCTACTTTTTTTTCCAATTGTTAATAGTAGGGCGGGGTTCGAGGCAGCACCCCAAAATTTTTTTTTTAGACTTTTTTTTTTTGCTATTTTTTTTTGCTACTTTTTTTTAAATTGCTGCTTCAGAAACAGATTGTCTACAACTTTGTGGTTGGAAATATCCTCAACTATGGATATGCTATTGTTTGCTCTCTGAACTTGATAAGTTGGGTATGGACCCCAGGTTTGTTTGGCTACCTAAATGAGTTTTAAATTCTCTCTGGCCACCAAAGTTGTTTGATCGAGTACTGCTCTCCAAAAATTTTTGGCCATGGGTTTACCCCTTGACGATAGCTTTTGGTTTACCTCATGGGTGGGAACTAGTCAATCAAGATGGGGTCGTTACCCTTTTTGTTGGCAGGTCCTCTCAATGGGCCATCTGCTTCAGGGTTCCTATGGTACTCCTCACAATGAGTTTTAGGGCTTATGCCCAAGTACTTCCCATAGTTAAGCAGATAGGTATTTACCCAATTCAAAATGACAAAACCTGTAATGAAAAAAAAATCTTGCCAAAAATGGTGCAGCTCTTAGAAAGCCCTACTTCAATTTTTTTTTTCTCCAAATCTACCCATAAAGCCAAGAAAGTGCTCTGATACTAGATGTGATGAACCTCCTATGGTAGATTACCTCCTACAATAGATTTAATCAAAATATGTGAAAATAAAATAACTCTTAACAATAATAGCAACATAGAAAGCTTATATTGATCACATGCCACTTCGAGGGGGCAACCTCCTTTGAGAAAGCTCAATACAATGAATTTGTGGATGCCTTCACTGGGCCTCAACACTTACTTATATACTAACTCTATTCTAATAACTACTACTTCCCTTGTATGTGGGACAATTCAAATATGCTCTAAGGGACGACTTACAAAGCATATGCCTCCATAGAAATTATTACACTAATACTACAAAGAGAAGGGTAAGGCACAGGTTCCTAACACCTTTGAATGTTGAAATAAAATATCTTTAGAACCTCTACAAAGGAAAGTGTGGCTAGGGAAGGTAAACATAGATAAATATTGGTTGATAGGTCTGATTTTTAAATGTAATATAGGTATGGAATGAATAAATGGATTATAATGGTTTGTATAATGGTCGGGAAACAAATGAAGATTGGATTTTCAAGCACACATAATGTTGTTGATTCTAGATTCAACATAACTTTGGTTGTGGTGGGATTGAATATGCTCTCGACAAGACCACCAAAATTTTCTTTTATTTGGGCTTTAGAGTAGCTACCATTTGATTATGCTATAGATTGGAATTTGTATTGATGTTATCTTTAATAATGTTTTCATCAAGTTGTGAAGAAATTTTGTGCTCAGTTATTTGTGCCTCAAAGAGTTTTTCACCAATAAAGTTGTCTTGATTGTCCCATAATGCATCCAAGAAGGTTTTACTAAGAAATATTGAATTTTGACTTTGATTATCTTGTATCACCTCAAACAAGGTTTCACTAGAATATGATAAGTTTGAAATTTGATTTCCGCTATCACTTTCAAAAATGTTTCACTAAGAGATTTTTCTTCTTATACGTGAATGTGTTATTGATCCCCCTAATATTCTTCAACTAATATGTCACCATGGATACATTTTAACAAGGTGTGATTTTTAGTACCAATCGACACTTTTAAGAGGTGTAATGTCAATCTAATGGTTAGGTTGGTTTGTGTTAGTGGTATGTGGAATGGGAAGAGGTATCACAATGCTTGTAGAAGATACTAGGATAACTTGTGTTGATGTTGAAGTAATCATCTTAAAAAACTATAGAATAATCATAAATATATTCAAATTAATTTGCAAGGCATGTGCAATAAATGTTATACCAAACAAGAAGGTATTTTGATTTTGAAGCTAAGTTTAATTCAAGGAACTCTGAATCCAATGTTGAGATTGATGTTGATTCTACTTCTAATGCTAACTCTAATATTGGTTCAAGAATATAACCTAACTTCAATTCTGATTATTCTTTAATTGTGGATGTTGCTATGATGATTTTTTGTTGAATGTTTGGTATTGAATAAGTAATGCCTTATGATGGCATAATGGTATCTTATAAAATAGACTCATCTAAGAAGGGTTCAACATAGACTGACTCATCTAGGTGAAGCCCATCAAAAGGAGGTAATGGCTCGAGGGGTGACTCCATAGATATTAGCTTGTTAAAGTTAGACTCTTCAAAGAGGGGGGAAATTTCAAGAGATAACTTTGTAGAGACTGTAATTTCAAAGGGGGATATTTAAAAATAGGATAATGGTCCAGATAATGATTTTCCCAAAGGTGGTTATAATCATTAAGAAGTGACTTAAAAAGGACTAGTTTTTTAGAGTGAGACTCTTTGACAATAGGTAAAGGATCAAAAGGTGAGTCATCACATGTTGAATTGTCAAAAATGGGTGGTTCAACAAATATATCATGAATTGGTTGGTTGTTTTGGCCTTAGTTCACACTTGGCTAAAAAATATTAGATTTGGACACTTCTTGGTCTTTGAATAATGGCCCTTGAAGGGGTAATGATTGGATTTGTTATGACTCTAAGATTGGTATGGGTTTTCTAAAGTGGGATAAGGTTGGAAATGGATGAAGAATGATCGATGGTTAGATAATGATTTTTTTGTATATAGGCTCATAAAATATGGGCTTAATAAAGGCAAGATGTCAGTCCAAGATCATAACTATGACCTATCTAGTTGTAATTGCACAACTTTGTTGAGATAATGAACTACCATACTTGGAATGGAAGATTAATTAAATGGTGTTATGAAACTTGGTTACTAAAATAATCCAAAAGATGAGCGCCTATAATGGTAATGAAATGACACTAAGAAGCTTGGTTACTCATGTAAACCAAAAGAGGGTTAATGGTATAGGTAGATATTAGGTACCATTATCATTAAAAGTGAGAACATCGTACATCAATTGGCCCAAATAAGTTCGATCATAGCATATGATAATTGACATGGCTAGGTTTTGGTAATTAGCCCAAAGAGGGTGGTCTTGGTCTATGAAAATGGTCTAGGCCTAAGTCTACGTTTGAAAGTGACATTAGTCTAGGAAGAGGTACTCAATCTAAAATATTTTCAAGGTCTAATGTCAAATGTCTCACTTAAATGGTTAAGTGAATAGATAAATCCAAATGCTAAACTTAGGTAAAAAGTGTTTCAAACAATTAATATTTGGGTCTAAAGATGAAAAAGGTTGCTAGGTAGCTAGGAATAAGGCTCAAATATAGGCTAAAAAAATAGGTATAAAATAAAGAGGTGTGATGATAGGACTCTTAGAAACATGAAACAAGAGCTAGACTTAGAAACACACTAGGTCTAAGAGGCAAGATAAGAAAATCTAACCAAACTAAAACACTCAAACTTAAACTAGGCATTTAGATTCCAACATAAACTTGACCATTGGTAACAAAATTTGGACTTTAGGCACATGAAAGATAGACCACTTCCCAAATCTAGGCACAAAATAATCTTTAAATCAAGAAATGAATTAGTCTAAGTTTCACAACCCAAAAGTGTAACGTAAATGTCTAAGCCAAAATTACATGAGACATAGGCATAAACCAAACAATATTTGAATTTGAACTTGTCAAGACCAATTTCAAACCCAATTTATAAGGCTTGGTAATTAAATGGACAATGAGATAGACCAAAACAGATGACATAATGATACTAAGCACAGAACAAAAAGGCATACATGGTTCTGAAATTATTTGGACACAAGACAAAGGTATTTGAAATAATAAAAGCAACATATTGATGCTAAATCACTCTAAAGGTATGACAAATGGTTTTTTTCAAAAACACTAAGGCAAAAGAATTGAAATTAAATGGGTAGCATAATTATTTCCCTTTCAAAAAAGTGACACACACACAAAAGTTTGACAAATGACTAAGACAAATGTGTGGTGTCAAATAGATGGCATAATGCCTCTTTAAATAAATTAGTAATGTGAAAATAAGACTTGTTTTGGATGTGGTATGAAAAACAAACAATTTTTACTCAATACCATGTAAGTAAAGAGGATAAGATGAAAAAAAACCTAAGTGTAATGTCCTAAATTCTAAAATTGACAAAGTGGAATCATACTGTCAAATTTTGTTTATATACTTGTTCTTGAGAGGATTTTAATTTGTTAATCCATAAATTAAAAGTGAATGAAAATTAGGGTTTTTAGGCCTCCCTTCTCTCAAGATTTCATACGATGACATGGAACTTCAAGATACTCTCTTTGTATTGATAATATGTCCACGGCAAGTGGGGTTGTCTAAACTATTAATTTTAGCTCATTTCTAAATGGTCCCATATGTGTGGCTAATACTAGGGAACATCACATCATTTAGATCCATATTAACTAGTTTGTTATGAAAAGTTCTTATATTTTTCATAACCACTACATCCATCAGTTCCTTAGTGTAGTATGATGTCTAAGTTACCCATATAGTTCAAGGCTGAGTACTACAAATGAAGCTTGTTTAACTGCTCAAACAAGTGTCCTAACAAGTCACCCTCAATTAATATACCCCACCATAGAGTGGGGTTGCAATGATGTTGGAAGATGAATTCCTAGATAAACACTTCCCTAGAGAACTCATGGGGAGGTGATGAAATCCTACCCACAAGCTAAAATACATGAAATAAATAAAAGTGGAAGGACTTTAGGGTCATTTTAGGGTTACCCAAATCATACAAATTTTAGTGATGGCCTTAATGACTGTCATTCCATGTTGTTGGACCAAATTCATAAATTCAAAGAGATTATTTTTTATCACCCAAGTTTCCTAAAGGGTTTAGGGAGAGATCATACATGAGACACTCATTTTGCTAAACAAACAAACAAAAAACAAGCATAAAAATGAAAACTCTTATGAGTATTTAACTAAAGTGTGGATTTATTTTTATAGCAACAAAATGAAATATGACATGAAGTTTAGCCACTTTGGAATTGTGTTGAAGATTTAAAAAAAATGAATTACAACTCAAGTAAAATATTTTTATAACACCAAATTTAAATGTGAGTTTTGAATCTTAGAGTGTTTAAAGCTATGTTTTCTTGGTCTTTGGGTCTTGAAAAAAGTGTTATGGGGTTTTCTATATTTTTTGAAAAATGTATGCAACTTGAAGGTAAAATTATGGAATATTTTGAAAATTTAAGATTAAAAACATGGATTTAAAAAATCATAAAAAATGGAGTCTAGATGACCCAAAATGAGCCCCCAGAAGTAGGTTGCTTTGTGGCCTGGTGATCTCATCAATATGAAAGGTAATTCTTCCATTCTATAAAGTGATTCCTCTATTATGTAGAGTGGTTCCACCATTTGGAATGATTTTATTATTTTATAGAGTGATTCCACCATTCTTTAGAGTGATTCTACTATTTAGAACAATTCATTCAAAATGATTTCACCATTATATAGAGATATTCCATCATTCTATAGAGTGATTCTACCATTCCTTAGGGTGATTCTATCATTTAAGTCAAAAGATAACAAACATTAAATTTAAATATAAAATAATAAAAAATTCATCAATAGTTGATCTGAATGCACATTTACAAGGTTTTTGGGATGTATGGTCCCATAGGGTGTGCCATTATGTGAACAAGGAATACGTAGAGGAGAGGTTACTCTTGTGTTAGTATAATAAAAAAAATCAAAATAACACACTAAATCCTAACACCTCTAACATAAACACTATGGAGAGCATATGTAAAAACATACAAATGAAAACAAAATTAAACTGTAAAATAATACATTATTTTACCTTTGGTGGATCTCCAAATGGCTTGTTGAAGTGGATTGATTATTTTTGCATCAAGGAGTCTTTGAAAATGAAACTTAATTTTCTCCTCTCCTTGACACCTTGTCTTGGTATCTTGGCTTATGAATTTGGCATGGTAACACTACTTTAAAGGCTTATTTGAATCCAAATGAGCATTATAACTTTGGATTATGATAGCTTAAATATCAATGGGTGAGGCCTTCTATTTATATCCTCAAAAAAATAACTCTAATGCAAGTGTAGTTAGGTTAGAGTTAACCATAGTTGAGTTTAAATTAACCCTAAGTGAGTTAAGGCTAACCCTAGTTGATTTAAGCTAACCATGAGGGCCTTGTGAGAGACATAGGTTAAAATGATTATGTCTTCCACTTAATTTAGATATTTTTCAAGTGGATTGACAACTCACAAAAGCAATGATGAATGAGCCTACTATTTTGCATTTTTGAATTTCAATTGTTAGATATTCATTAATTATAAATGGATTAATTATCTAAGAATTTAATATGGTTTAATTAGTTGATTCATTTTTATTAGTATTTTATCTCTTTAAGAATTTTTCAAGTGCCTTTATTAATGGGTCCATAGGCCAATCTACTAGTTGTTAGGTCTCAAGGTGACTAGGGATGAATCTGTGGGAGGTTATTATTGTGTATGAGCTAGTACCACAAATAGAGATGCCTAAACATGATTATAAGCATTAATAAATGATGTGTAGATGAAATTGGGATGTTTGGTTATTCCTAAGCTTAATTTGTGATGTTTGGTATAGATCAATCTAAAGTTCAGTCAAAAGCTAGTTGTGGCTAGAATGAGATGTCTACACTCCTAACCCTCCTAACCCTTAGCTTAACCTTCCTAACCCTCCTAGACTCCTAAAATTCCACAAGACATATTAGGTAGTTAAGAGGATTTGGTTGCATACATAATGGAAAATAAAATATAATTTGAACAAATAATTAGGAAGATAAGGGACCCCACTTTGACCAACACCTAATGCCCCTATTTGGACAATACTTTGGAGTTAGTATTAGGTCAAGTTGAATCAATAATGAGTCAAATTTATATAAATGAATCATATAGGGATATATTTAGAGATTACTATGATAACAAATTATCATCACATGAGGTGAAGGATAAAAAAATATTAAAAGACCTAATTTTTTCACAATTTGTTGACCCATCAACTAATGCAACCTTTCCACTATCCACAAAACACTTCATGATCCACTGATGATAGTATAATTTAATTAGAAATAATTTTTTAGAATGATGGAAGATGGTGTTTGATCACCAAACTTATAAAAACCATGAGGTCCAATTATATTTTTTGAGGAAAATCTACTATGATATTGTCCTCAGTGAAATTCCCAACTGTTTTAACTACTCAAAGTCTTAGGGCCAAAGGAAAGGCTCTAAATAGGATATACAAGGTGCACATTATGTGCATAATTGGATTGTAAAGATCCTTACCCAAAATTCACTTATTTAGCCTAAGATCCCTCTATAGACATTGAAACTTTTCATGTGCTTAGTACACTTACTGACACACTTTTTCAACATATGAATAGGCTTTTTGAGACTGATGCTCAAGATACTCCACTCAATGTACATACCCACCATCACCATTGTATATGTTATGGTGCTATATGAACTAGACCTTTAATTGATGATGATGGTGATTCTAAGGGCTTATATGATAGAATTTTGAGTGCTGACTTTTTGGCATGTATATTTGGTGTGCACACAATGGTCACTACACATGCATATATTTTTTTTATTTAACATGTTAAATTTTAGTTATATTTGTATTTAAAAGATAATAATTAATTTACATAGAACTTGATTAATATACATGTAATTTTTTTTGTTGTAGGAGGAGATGATGCTACCATATTCATGGTCTTCTACTATATTTTTGGGCCAATTGATGTTTACATATTCATAATTAGTTTATGGGCCATCCATTACTATATCTTTTAATGTTACTAGGCCAATATTCACATAATAAAGGTAATTTTGAGTTAATATTATACTATGTATACATGTTTTTATTTATATAGATCTATGCTATTGACTAACAATCATACATGTTCATATTAAAATGGGAATGATAGTGATGTGAATGCAAATTATATGTGTTGAAAGATATAGAGATAAAATCACTAACCTAAGAAACCTTAATTGAATATGTACCTTATAGAGTGAATAATAGATCTTTGAATGCTTTTAATAATAATCAACCTTCTAGAGGGTCTCCTTCAATGTTTAATGATGTCTTTATCCTATATTTTTTTCAAAATATATTAGTCCTATTTAATTTCATATTTTGGTGTTCCTTCACCTTCTCAAACTTGTTTTAATGATTCACAAGTTTCTTGATTATCATCTCTTCTTCATAGTGTTTCTTAAGTACTCATTATTTTCATTTATACCTATAGTACCACTACTTATCTTCTAAATCCTTAAGTTAGTTCCACTGTGCAAATCATGCATGCTATACAATAGCTTAAGTTAAATTAATCTATCAAGGATCTCAAAATTCAAGTCAATTTTTATTAAATAGTATGCTCTTGGTCTATTTTATTCCTATGTCCCTTTAACCATTTTTCCCTTGATATTTTGCTTTTATTTTTCATATATTTATTCTCTTTGTGTGTCTACTTCCATACTAATAGTGTCCTAACTTGAGATAGAGATTTTTAAAAACAAAAAATTGTACATTTCATGTATATAGGATAAGGAATTAATCAAGAAAGTGAGTACATTTTAAAAGTTAAGAGTGATAAAATTTAAGTATAAGACCTAAATTGAAGTGGCTAGGGAAAATTATTATCTTGATTCTTCCAATTACATCATTTCCATTTGATTATGCAAGTGAAAATTCATATAAGGATTAGATATTACATAGCTATGAATTATTTTTGAGGTAAATTACTTGCCAATTTACTATTTTTACAAATAAAAAGGGCCTTGAAATTTATTTTAATTTATTATGGGTTTAATAAAGGAGATAAATTACCATATATCTTCAATACTTTCTATAAAAATAAGTTAGGTTATTTATTTAGTTGGTGAACATCGTGGAGATTCCATATCTACAAGCTAAGACAAACACAAACATTGTTGTTGCAATGTCATATGCACATGAAATCATAGAGGTACATGTTAACTTGTAATTTTTAATTGTAAATATAGATTTATTTAAATAATTTTACTGATAGTTGAGAAAATATGACTTATGTGAATTATTGTGTGTATAGGGTTGTCTAACGACATTTTCTAGTCCTTTTTATATGAATAGTATGGAACTTGCTTGTGTTTTATCCTGATTTCACACACTATTTCATGCACCTTAACTTGTCACTAACCCTATTGAGTGCCAAATGTAGGTTGAGCATGACCATGAGATTGCAGTAAGTGCATGTTTGAAATATTTTTGTGTTCTAGTCCAAAATTAATTTTTGAACTTAGTTTCATGTATAATATTAAAATTTAATCATTATATTTTTATTTGAATAGGTCAAACTATAGGTGAGCTATGAGCATATAAATACTCATATTCAAACCTTGGAGGAATCTAAGGCATCTAAGGGATCTCCATTTATGAGTAGGGTATCCCAGGGAGAGTATTATTCAAGGAAGGCAAAGAGAGGGAGACTATTTGATGAGTAGGATGTCTTAGATGATGTACTTGTTTGTATGCATATATATAAATGTACACATTTTTGGCATTTTATGCATATATGAAATTCACCCAAAAATATATTCTATTGTTAGATGATGTAATTTTTTGTATGCTTATATGTCAATGTGTGCATTATTAGCATTGTATGTTATATGACTTTCACCTAACATCTATTATGTTATTATTTTTATGCCTTTATGGATTTTATGGATACATATATATGTTCACATTTTTTGGTGATCATATTTTTGCATACAATTTGGTCACATTATTATTACAAAACTAAATTTGATGGTTGTATGGCCATATTTATATATAATTATCTTTAATATTTCCCTTGTCTAATTTATTAAAACTGACTTACAATATTTTAATATGTTTTGAAATTAAAACTATATGGGATAAAATAGTATAATGTTTGATATATAGTCATATATTAAACTATGAAGTGCCTCTCATGATTTGGATATACCATTTATCACTATTATAATGTGGATACCCTTTATACACTAGTTTAATATCATTTGGGACTCGATATTCAAATTTTATATTCATTAAATTTATATACATATCACATTTCTACTATAATTACAATTTAAACAAACAATGGAATACTCATCTCTTACATACCTTCTTTGGATGCCCTTATACATTTTACTTGTGTAATTTTGATGGAGTGGTTATATTCTTCCTCTTCCTTTGGTATGTTATCTCTTTGGAGATGATTTACATTATTATTTGATGATTTTACCTTTATTTAATTATTTTGATCTTCTTTGAATCAACTTACATGCAATCATGAAGTGATGTTGTGTTGTCTCCTTCTCCATAGAGTTACTGACATTCTTTTAGAGACTCTTCTTTATACCTTTGAAGTATTGCAAGATTGTAATTCTCATGTCTCTTAAGGCCTTGGAATATTTTGTTTGTTATATCTATATATATATATATATATATATATATATATATATAGATATTTCACTTTATAATTTTTTTTATCTCCCTCTCCACTACACTCATATTGGCCATGTCTTCTCTTCTCATCATAAATTTTATCCACTGTTCAGGAGAATGAAAACAATGTCAACAAGTGTTGTCAAAGTTAAAGTGGAAATTGGATAACTCTACCTCCAATTCTTAATGGTTTGAAACTGGCACTACCAAAATTTCTAAGGTGGTGTATAATATCTAAGACTAGGTTCTTGGCCTATAATCATGCCCAGTTGAGAGACACACTACCCATTTTATCCTCAAGAATGCCATTTTCAATATAAAAAAGGTATTTTTTTGTCTTAACATCAGATGTGCATAAAACAAAAAATATAAATCATTTGTATGAAACAAACATAATCCCTATAATTTCACCTTAGATCATGTCAATGTAACCTTATATGTGAATATACGGCACACACTACAATAACAAGACTTGAAATATAATGCTTTTATAGTGAAGAGACAAGTTCTTTTCCTACAACTGACATTTCCACATCTAATACCTCTAAGTGAAAGTACATATATTTAAAAACACACACACACACACACGCGCGCGCGCGCGCACACACACACACACACACACACACACACACACACACACACACACACACACACACACAGGATAGTGATGTATGATACCATGACCAAAACCTCCAAATCTACCTAGATGCATGTTTCCACTAATATTTATATGCATGAAAACACTAACAACAAATGCTATTAAAGTTGAAGCTATAACTGGAGAACTCCACCTCTGGTGCTTCATGGATTGAAACTGGCATTTAAAACATGTCTAAGTTGGAATATAATCTCTAAGAAAAATTTATTTTCTTCTTGTAAAACCTAATTTAGAGACCCACTACCCATTCGTATTGGAGGTAAAATAACTAAGGGGGGGGTGAATCATTGATGCAAGATATATCAAACTTCGATTATAATCCTTTCAAACTCTTATTCAATAACCAAAAGCATTCATAAAGCATATAATATTTTCACAAAAATGAATAAGAAAGATGATGAAAGATCACACTTATAACATAAGATCTATGTGGGAAGCCTTCTTGGGGAATAAAACCCACTCTCGATCTTGCAAACACATAGACTACCTATCCTCTAAGATGATCACAAACATGAGGCCTTTTAGTGAAGCACCCATTTCACAAGGAGCACCCACCCCTAAGTATGAACAAGCACCCACTTTTATATATGTTGAGGACCCACACAATACCTATGAAATAAACAAATCCAAAATTTTGATTGTATTTCAATCTTATTGGAGAAATAATCTATAACAACTCTCATTCAACTCTTCACACACACTCAAAATTTTTCATACAATAAATGCATCCAAACACCCATTTTGGATCACTCTAGGCTTCTTCACACATCTTTAATCTACTTTGTACTTTAGTCTATCCACTGAGCACACTCCCTCTAATCTCTTTTCTTTATCTCTATCTTCTACTCTCTCAACACTTACTCATCTAGTCTAGAAACCATTACCTTGGTCTTCACTCTTTATAAAGTCTTCATGAATATCAAATTCTAGGTTGGACATAATACTTGTCTTAACCCTTAAGACTTCCATCATCCTAATACATAGCTCAAATTCATTGTCATAGGTCAGCCATAGTATCCATAGGTCACACTTAAGTATCTACACCTTTCAATTAGGCCTTAAAAGCCCTTATAGGTCTCATGGAGACCTATTACCATTTTAGCACTTCATCATGCAGAAATAAGAACACAAGATCAATTTCAAATACATGGGTCCACTCTATATGGCCTCTAAGACATCTTCAAATGAATACTCCAGCCAAAACACTCTTTTTCTAAAGCACAATTTACTCAAACAATAATCTTGTACACAATAACACCATGAATGAATAAATATTTAACTTTGAATATCCATATCTACATCTTTACAAAATTTCATACCTTATAATAAATTATTTTGGATGCACCATAAAGTCCTCTTCAACTTTTATTTTACACCACCATGATATTCATCCTTGATCAAAAAATATATCTCAAAAACTATAAACTATTTTTCCTTCATTAATTTGAATATTCAAATTCCAACAGTCACTATGTATTGCAAAAACATTGGCCACGTGTCTACATCTTATTTCTCTTGGTATCTAGATCAAACACATTCCATCAATCTCCTAGGGAATATCCTAGTCTTTGATTTATAATCTTCACCATTGATTTTAGATCCTTATTCCTAAGATCATGCCACTTCACAGCTTTGCATGCCTTCTACATATTTGACTATTTGACTCGACTCATACTGTCAATCTCCATTTGCATGAATACCCACATACCATTGATATTCTATCAAATTAATAAGATTAAGACACATGTCACTAGCATGTTTAATCCTAGGAACCTTTGACATATTGATTTCATGCACAACATTGGATCATAATTTGGATGATGAATGCTCACTATTAGATCTACTTGACTATTTGACCCTAGACATCAATATAGTTAAACTTGATAGTCTCTGGCACATCATAGTCTATAGTAGCAACTTTTACGGTTTATAACTTGAGTTAGAAAACACTTCAAGAGTCCAAATATTTAGGGAAAATGATTGTCACTATAGACAACATCTCCATGAAAACATTTGACCATAGTTGAATTTTTGAGTACCTACACAAAATGTAAAAAATTTCTAGATTGCACATATTTACATGATGTGCAGTGACGGTCTAGATTGTCTTAAGCTAGAATATGCAAGTTTATCTTTCCAAATAATCAAGTGACACACTAGAACTTCACCAAAACATCTATGGATGCCTCATAAATTCTTCTTTGTCATTATAGACTTGCACATGTGCCATATCTCTCCAAGATATCAAACATAACTTCTTTGTATTAATGCACTAGTATTTCATTCTCTAATTGACATCAATGACCATGCTCAACAATATCCCCCTTTATCATAGATGGAAAAATAGCCTCATAATGACTTCTTACTCATTTTAACTTTTTCATTATGATCTTTCTCCCCCTTTGACATTAATGAAAAAGGGTCTCTTCCTTAATAGGCCAACAATCATTCTTTAACATCATCTATGAATTAAAATACTATTTAATATGATTAGGATACTTAAAATTTTTTAAGCATATGAATTAATTTCTCCCCCTTTGATATGCACCAATCTAAACGTGGGAGTTTTTGATCCTTGTACCTATCTACTTATATAAATCATAAGCTCTCTTTGATCATGCATGAATATTCAATACCTTGTCAAAATACATGACTTGGTTTGATCAAGTCATCATATCAATCTTCTTGAATTCACAATTATATCAGCCATCTTCAAACTTTTATCATGACTGAAGCATCTTCACATATGTTCCCCCTCACATCATATACATATTTTTCAAGCCTTATAAACTATCTAAGTTATCTCCCCCCTAACTCTAATATTCACCTAGATCATGACATCTTCAATAGGTCTTCTTAATGAACTAGGTCTGGTAGCAACACTTTAAACACTGTCCACACATAGTCAATATTCTTTTGAAAGCACAAAAATATCTCATATCTTTTTTAGGTCAACTTTGAACATCTGAAGTAGACATGAATACATCTCATATGGATCTCATAGAAATTAAACAATTTCCCTTTAACCTGTATAAGCCATCATGGTTTATAACCTTTTCAAATAATTCTCATGGAACTATCTCATCTTCACAACACTATGAACTTTCATGGCATACACAACTTGTCATAAACATAACTCTAAGACATTATTCATGATATCAACAATATGACAACACATTCTCCTAATACTAAAATGACATTTTAATGATTCATAGACAAGGAGATGACTCCCAAGCTTTATCTTGGATACTCAAATGTGACCTTTGTCAATGGTTTAGTCATAATGTTTTCAAGTTGTTCTTTTGTAAACACATATTCCAATTAAATAATTTGATAACTTACTCATTCTCTTAAGAAATGATATCTAATAGGGATGTACTTAATTTTTAAGTGCATAAAAAAATTCTTAGAGATACTAATTACACTAGTATTGTCATAATAGATAGGACAAGGTATATTTTGTTTAACCTTATAATGTTCCAAGGTTTTTATCATCCATATTACCTGAGTACAATACGAAACAATAGATATATACTTAGCTTCTATAGTTTATAGAGATATAGAGACTTATTTCTTGCTTAGCCAAGATACCAAACATTCACCCATGAAGAAGACACCACCACTATTACTCTTATCATCTACACATCCTACCCAATCTACATCAGTGTATGGTTTTAGAGTAAACTATTTACTCTTGGGGTACCATAAACCATACTCTATTATGATCTTGAGATATCTTAAGATCTTTTTTACTACTTTCGAGTGAGATTCTTTGGGATCAATTTGAAACCTTTATATAAGGCCTACTTATTTCATGATATCAAGCTTAGAAGAAATAGAGTATAAGAGACTTACAATAATGGATCTATATAAATTTTGATCAAATTTTAGTGAGTCATCTTGTTTACTTAACTTTTATCCAATGATCATTGGAGTACTCATTGGCTAACAATCTAAAACATCAAACTTTCTTAGAATATCTTCCATGTATTTTTTCTATGAAATGAATATCCCTTTATTAAGTTGGTTCATTTGTAATCCTAAGAAGAAATAAAGTTCTCCCAGTATTGACATTTCAAATTTAGTATACATAGCATCTACAAATTCTTTACTCATGTTGACATTGTCAGAACCAAATATTATGTCATCAACATAGACTACTATTAGTAATTTATGAGTGCCATCTATCTTATTATATAAATAATTGTCAACTATCCATGTTTTGAAGCCTTATCTCACTAGATACTTGTCTAACATGTCATACCAAGCTCTAGGAGCTTATTTAAGACCATATAAAGCCTTATTTAGTTTGTAAACATAGTCTTGATTACTTGTCATTAAAAAATCTTTAGGTGGCTCAATATAAACTTCTTCATCTCAGTTGTCATTAAAAAATGTAGATTTCTTATCCATTTGGTAAACTTTAAAACCTTTGAAGCTTTCATATGATATTAAGAGTCTAATTGCTTCCATTCTTTCTATAGGAGCAATGTCTCATACAATATATATCCCTTCAACTTGAGCATATCCTTTACACACCACTCTATCCTTATTTCTTGTGACCTCTCCTTTCTCATTCATCTTATTTATGAAAACCCACCTAGTTCCTATCACATTTTTGTCTTTTGGCCTAGGATCCAAAACCCATGTTTCATTTCTTACTATTTTATCAAATTCTTCCTCTATGGAAAATATCCAATTGTCATCTTTACTAGCTTCTAAGAAAGTTTTAGGTTCAATCTTGGATAGAAAAGTTGTCTTGTTGATTCTAATTGATCAACCTTCTCCTCCTAGTTTACAAACTAGTATTCACATCTCAAATAACTTGGGAAACTGAATGGTCCTTCTTTATTATCCTAAAAGGGGCTTTAGTATAATGTCTTACTTCTTCTTCATCATCTAATTTATTAGGTATGCTTTTATTATTTGAAATAACATCCTCATTAATGTCAATTGTCTGCAAGATGGGTTTCTTGATGTCACCTACCTCTTCAACTCTTACATTAGATATTTCAATAACTTTGTGGAGTCTCTTATTGAAACATATATAAGTATAACTTATGGAGGAATAACCCAAGAATATTCCCTCATTATTTCTTGAGTCAAATTTTCCAATATTTTCTTCATTCTTCTTAATAAAACACTTACTCCCAAACACTCTAAAGTGTTTGAAATTAGCTTCCATATTTTTCCATAACTCATATGGATTATTATCACCATTTACTCTAACTTGGAATCTATTTAAGATATAAATAAAAATATTGGTAGCCTCTTCCCAAAAACCATTTGAAAGTATAGAATCTTGAAGCATGGTTCTAGTCATCTCTTGGACAGTTCTATTTTTCCTCTCAACTTTACCATTATGTTGGGGTGTCTTAGTAGTAGAGTATTTTATTATAATTCCTTGTTAATAAAAAAAACCATCAAACTCATAAGACCAAAATTTGCCTTCTCTGTCTAATCTTACACACTTGATTCTTGATCCTTTTTCATTTTCAATAAGAGCTTAAATTCTTTAAATTTTCCAAAAGTTTCTAATTTCTCTTTAAGAAAAAATATCCATGTCATTCTAGTGAAGTCATCAATTAATAACATAAAGTAGCTATTACCTTCAATTCATTGAGTTCTTATAGGTCCACAAAGGTCTGTGTGGATCAACTAAAATGGTATTATAGTAGAATGCTCCTTAGATTTGTATCTTATTTTAACTTGCTTTCCATGAAGGCATGCCTTGCAAAGAGTATGAGGAATCTTAGTGATTTTAGGCATATGCCTCACTAGTCCCTTTGAATATCCTTACTAAATTATCAAAGTTTTGATATCCATGTCTTTTATGCTAAAGCCAACTTTCCTATAATTGATTCATGAAGCACTTTTCTTTATTAGATTAATGGAATACACACAAATTGTTATCTTACTTGTGAATTTTTATAACTAATTTTATAGACTTGGAACTTGGAACTTCTCACTTCACACCCTTTGTCATGAAAAGTCACAAAATTTCCTTGTTTACACATTTGGCTAATAGTTAGAAGATTTTGTTTCAAACCCTTTACATATAGAAAATTTTTAGTTCCAGTATGATCATTATCCAAACCTATAGAGCCTTTCCCAACTATGTTATCAAATTTGTATCACCAAACCCTACTGAAATTGAATTGTGTTTCCTGAGAGAAATAAACTTACTCTTATCTCCTATCATATGACTTGAGAAACCACTCTCTATGTACCATTTCTTGTTTTCATTATCTTGAGTATGTAATGTAGTTTGTACAAACATGGGTTATTCATTTGAGACCTACTCCTTTTTTATTAAATCTTGGTTTTGTATTTATTGAACTATTTTATGGTGTCAAAAACTTGAAAGTCCTTTTTCCAAGATTCCCTTTTGGAATACTTGGCTATATGTCCCTAGTGATTGCAGTTATAGAAGAGAACCTCATTTCTTCTCCTTAGAGAGTAAGTATAGTCCTTATATCTATGACAATATTCATTAAAAGTATAACAATGTCCATTAAAAACCTAACTATAACTATTCATGTTAATCACCTCTTTTGTTTGATCATCAATACCCCAAGACATCTCATCATAGATTCTTTTGTAGAGCTAGATTTATACTTGTCTTTAGATAAAATTGCATCAATATAAGTCATAACATTACCTTCTAGTTGATCCATTCTTTGATTCGAATTTGTAGTAACCACAATCTACAAAATTTTGACTATTGATTCTATTATTCCTGTTCATATCTTCACACTATCAATGCTTGTAAGCAACTCATGACATATAGAGGAAGTTAGGTCTGAATTTTTCCTCCCTTATATGTTAATAAATATTTAATTTTTTTTTGAGACATTCATTTTCTTCCCTTAAACATTTTATTTTTGATAAACTACATATTAATTCACCTTAAATAAAAATCTCAGTCTCTTTGTCTTTCATTATACCTATGATCAATTTCAAGTGGTTAAACTTACAACCAAGGATCTACTTTGATACCAATGATTAGATGTATAATAATTGAGTACGGGGGGGGGGGGGGGGGGGGCAGAGGGGGGGTTAATCAGTGATGCAAGATATATCAAACTTCAATTGTAATCCTTTCAAACTCTTTTTCAATAACCACAAACATTCATAAAGCATAAACTATGTTCATAAAAATGAATAAGAAAGATTATGTAAGAGAAAAAACATAACACAAGATCTATGTGAGAAACCTTCTTGGGGAATAAAACCCACTCTCAAGCCTACAAACACATGGACTACCCATATTATAAGATGATCAAAAACATGAGACCTTTTAGTGAAATGCCCACTTCACAAGGAACACCCACCCCTAAGTATGAACAAGCACCCACTTTTTATATATTTTGAGCACCCATACAAAACTTATGAAATAAACAAATCCAAAAATCTGATTATATTTCAATCTTATTAGATAAAAAATCTATAAAACCTCTCTTTCAATTCACACACACTCAAACTTGTTCATATAAATAATGCATCCAGACACCCATTTTGGATCACTCTAGGCTTCTTCACTCAGCTTAAATCTATTTTTTACTTTAGTCCATCCACTGAGCACACTCCCTTCAATCTCTTTCCTTTGTCTCTATCTTCTACTCTCTCAACACTTACTCATTTAGTCTAGAAACCATGACCTTGGTCTTCACTCTTTATAGAGTCTTCATGAATACCAAATTATAGGTCAAACATAATACTTGTCTTAACCCTTAAGACTTCCATCATCCTAACATATAGCTCAAATTCATTGTCATAGGTTATTCATAGCATCCATAGGTCACACTTAAGTAGCTACACAATTAAATTAGGCTTTAGAAGCCCTTATAGGTCTCATGGAGACCTATTACCATTTTAGCACTTCATCATGAAAAAAAAAGAAAACAATATCACTTTCAAATACATGGGTCCACTCTATATGAAATTTAAGACATCTTCAAATGAATAATCCAACCAAAAAACTATTTTGATAAAGCAAAATTTACTCAAACAATAGTCTTGTAAATAATAACACCATGAATGAATAAATATTTAACTTTAAATCTCCATATCTGCATCTTTATAAACATTCATGCCTTATAATAAAATATAATGGATGAACCATAAGTCCTCTTCAACTTTGACTTTTACAACACCATGAAATTCATCCTTGATCAAAAGATATAGCTCAAAAACTATAGACTGGTTGTCCTTCATTAATTTGAATATTCAAATTCCAATAGTCACTATGTATTGCAAAAACATCAGCCACGTGTCTACATCTTGTTTCTCTTGGCAACTAGATCAAACACATTCCATTAATCTTCTAGGGAATATCATAGTCTTTACCTTGTAATTTTCACCATTGATCTTAGATCCTTGATCCAAAGATATTGCCACTTGGCAGCTCTACATGCCTTCTACACATTTGACTATTTGATTTGACTCATACCATTAATCTCCATCTGCTTGAATACCCATGTACCATTGATTTTTTGTTAAATCGACAAGATTGAGACACATGTCACTAGCATGTTCAATCTCAATAACCTTTGACATATTGAATTCATTGATGTCACTAGATCACAATATGGATGATTAATGCTCACCATTAGATCTACTTGACTATTTGACCCTAGACTTCAATGTAGTTAAACTTGATGGTCTCTAGCAGATCATAGTCTATAATAGAAACTTTAAAGGTTTATAACTTGAACTAGAAAACACTTCAAGATTCCAACTCTTTAGGGTAACTTCTTATCACTAGAGAAAACATCTCCATGAAAACTTTGACCATAGTTGACTTTTTGAGTACCTATATAAAATGCATAAAATTGCTAGATCATTCATATTTGTATGATGTGTAGTGATGGTCTAGCTTCTCTTAAGCTAGAATATGCAAGTTTATCTTTCCAAATGATCAAGTGACACACCAAAACTTCACCAAGACATTTATGGATGCCTCAAAACTTCTTATTTATCCTTATAGACCTACACATGTGTAATATATCTCTAGTATATCAAACATAACTTCTTTGTCATTAATGCATCAATATCTCATTCTCTCTTTGACATCAATGACAACCTAATATCAATGACTATTCTAAACAATCTACCCCTTTATCATTGATGGAAAAATACCCTCATAATTACTTCTTACTCATTTGATCTCCTTCATTATGATCTTTCTCCCCTTTGACATTAATGACAAAGGGTCTCTTCCTCAACAGGCCAACAATCATTCCTCAACACCATGTATGCATTTAAATACTATTTAATATGCTCAAGATACTTACAAAATTTTAAGCATATGAATTAATTGCTCCCCCTTTTATATGCACCAATCTAAACTTAGAATTTTTTGATCCTTGGCCCTATCTACCTATAAAACTCACAAGCTCTTTTTGATCATGCATGAAGATTTAGTAACTTGTCAAAATACATGAGTTGGTTTGATCAAGTCATCATATCAATCTTCTTGAATTCACAACTATATCAGACATCTTCAAACTTTTATCATGATTGAAGCATCTTCACATATATTCCCCCTCACATCATACACATCTTTTTCAAGCCTTACAAACTATCTAATTTATCTCCCCCGTAAATCCAAGATTCACCTAGATCATGACATCTTCAACAGGTCTTCTTAATAAACTAGGTCTACCAACAACACTTTAAACACTATCCATACATAGACAATATTCTTATGAAACCACCAAAATATCTCAAATATTTATTAGGTCAAATTTAAACATATAAATTAGACATGAATAACTCTCATATGGATATCATAGTAACAAAAAAAATTCCCTTTAACCTCTACAAGAAATCATGGTTTATAACCTTTTTAAAGAACTCTCATGGAACCATCTTATCTTCATAACACTGTGAACTTCCACAACATACACAACTTGTCATATACATAACTTTGAGACCTTATTCATGATATCAACAATATGATAACACATTCTCCTCCTACTCAAATGATATTCTACCAATTCATAGACAAGGAGTTGACTCCCAAAATTTATCTTAGATACTCAAATGTGACTGTTGTCAATGGTTTAGTCATAATGTCTACAAGTTGTTATTTGTAAACATATATTCCAATTAAAAAATTTGATTACTTACTTATTCTTTTAAGAAATGATATCTAATAGGAATACTTAGTTTTTAAGTGCGTAATAGATTTCTTAGAGATATTAATTAAAATAATATTGTCACAATATATATGACAAGGTCTATTTTTTCATACCTTATAATGTTTCAAGGTTTTTTTCATCCACATTTCCTAAGTAAAATAGGAAACAATAGATATATAATCAACTTATATAGTTGATAAAGATATAAAGGCTTGCTTCTTGCTTAGCCAAGACACCAAGCATTCACACATGAAGAAGACACCACCATTGGTACTCCTCTTATCATCTACACATCCTACCCAATCTACATCAGTGTATGTCTTTAGAGTAAATTATTTACTCCTACATTATCATAAACCATACTCTATTGTGATCTTGAGATATCTTAAGATATTTTTGACTACTTTAAAGTGATATTCTTTGGGATCATCTTGAAACCTTTCTACAAGGCCTACTTGTTGCATGATATCAATCCTAGAAGTAGTAGAGTATAAGACACTTCTAATCATGGATATATATAAAGTTTGATCAACTTTAGGTGAGTCATCTTGTTTACTTAACTTGGATCTAGTGATAATTGGAGTACTCATCAGCTTACAATCTAACATGTCAAACTTTCTTTGAATAACTTCAATGTATTTTGCCTATGAAATGAATATCCCTTCATTAATTGGTTAATTTGTAATCCTAAGAAGAAATAAAGTTCTCCCAACATTGACATTTCAAACTTAGTCTTCATAACATCTACAAACTCTCTACTCATGTTGTCATTATTAGAACAAAATATTATGTCATCAACATAGAATACTATTAGTAATTGATGAGTGACATCTATCTTGATATATAAATCACTATCAACTATCCATATTTTGAAGCCTTTACTAAATAAATACTTGTCTAATCTATCACACCAAGCTTTAGGAGCTTGTTTAAGACCATATAAAGCCTTATTTAGTTTGTGAACATAGTCTTAATTACTTGTCATTAAAAAAACTTTAGGTGGATCAATATAAACTTCTTCATCTAAGTTTCCCTTAAAAAATGTAGATTTCACATCCATTTGGTAAAATTTGAAACCTTTGAAGCTTGCATGTGATAGAAAGAGTCTAATTGCTTCTATTCTTTCTATAGGAGCAAATGTATTACAAAAATCTATCCCTTTAACTTGAGCATATCCTTTACACACAAGTCTATCCTTATTTATTGTGACCTCTCCTTTCTCATTCATCTTATTTCTAAAAACCCACTTAGTTCTTATCACTTTTTTGTCTTTTGGCCTAGGCACCGAATCCCATGTTTCATTTCTTACTATTTTATCAAATTATTCCTCTATGGAAAATGTCCAATTGTCATCTTTATTAGATTTTAAGAAAGTTTTAGGTTCAATCTTAGATAAAAAAGTTGTGTCTTGTTGATTCTGATTGATCAATCTTCTCCTCCTAGTTTACAAACCAGTATTCACATCTTAAATAACTTTGGAAACTAGATGATCCTTATGTATTCTCCTAGAAGGGGATTTAGTATCATATCTTACTTCTTCCTCTTCACCATCTAATTGATCAGGGATGCTTTCATTATTTGAAATAACATCCTCATAAGATTCAATTGTTTACAAGATGGGATTATTGATGTCACCTACCTCTTTAACTCTCACATTAGAGCTTTCAATAACTTTTTAGATTTTCTTATTGAAACATATATGAGTAGAAATTATGGAGGAATAACCCAAGAAGATGTCCTCATTAGATCTTGAGTTAAAGTTTCCAATATTTTCTTCATTACTCTTGATAAAATAATTGCTCCCAAAAAATCTAAAGTGTTTGAAATTAGCTTCCCTATTTTTCTGTAGCTCATATGGAGTCTTATCACCATTTTATCTATCTTGGAATCTATTTAAGATATAAACATAAGTATTGGTAGCCTCTTCCCAAAAACCATCTGAAAGTTTGGAATCTTGAAGCATGGTTCTAGTCATCTCTTGGATAGTTCTATTTTTACTCTCAACTACCCCATTCTATTGGGGTGTCCTAATAGTAGAGTATTATCTTCTAATTCCTTGTTCATAAAAAAATTCTTCAAACTCATAAGACCACAATTCACCTCCTTTGTCTAATCTTACACACTTGATTTTTGATCCTTTTTTCATTTTCAGAAATAGCCTAAATGTTTTGAATTTTCCAAAAGCTTCTAATTTATATTTAAGAAAACATATCTAAGTCATTCTAGTGAATTCATCAATTAATAACATAAAGTAGATATTACCTTGAATTCATTGAGTTCTTATAGGTCCACAAAGGTCTCTATGGATCAACTCCAATGGTACTGTAGTATAATACTCCTTAGATTTGTATCTTATTTCAACTTGCTTTCCATGAAGGTATCCATTATAGAGAGTATGAGGAATCTTAATGATTTTAGGCATATTACTCACTAGTCCTTTTGAACTAATACTTACTAAATTATCAAAGTTTATATGTCCAAGTCTTCTATGCCAAAACTAGTTTTCCTTTAATTGATTCATGAAATACTTTCTTTATTGGATTCATGGAATACATACAAGTTGTTATCTACCTTTTGAATGTTTAAAACTAATTTTACAGACTTGGAACTTATCACTTCACACCCTTTGTCATGAAAAGTCACAACATTTCCTTGTTTACACATTTGGCTAGCACTTATAAGATTGTGTTTCAAACCTTTTACATATAGAACATTTTTATCTCTAGTATGACCATTATCCAAACTTAGAGTCTTTCCTAAATATGCTAGCAAAGTTGTTATCACCAAACCTTACTGAACATGAATTGTGTTTATTGAGAGAAATAAACTTTCTCTTATCTCTTGTTATATGACTTGAGAAACCACTATCTATGTACCATTTCTTATTTTCATCCTCTTGAGTATGTACGGTAGTTTGTACAAACATGGATTCTTACTTTGAGTCCTGCTCCTTTTTTCTTGAATCTTGGTTTTGTATTTCTTGAACCATTTGGTGGTGTCAAAAACTTTAAAGTCATTTTTCTAAAAGTCCCTTTTACAATACTTGGATATATGTCCCTGTTGATTGTAGTTATAGAAGAGAACCTCATTTTTTCTCCTTAGAGAGTAAGTAAAATTCTTATATCTATGACCATATTCATTAAAAGTGTAATAGTGTCTATTGAATACATAAATATAGATTTTCATGTTAATCTACCCTTTTGTTTGATCATCAATACCCCAAGACATCTCATCCATAGATTCTTTTGTAAGGCTAGATTTATACTTGTCTTTAGATAAAAGTGCATCAATATAAGTCATAAATTTACCTTCCAATTGATCCATTCTTTGATTCAAATTTATAAAATCCACAACCTATAAATTTTTGACTACTTTTTCTATTATTCCTATTTGTATCTTCACACTATCAATGATTGTAAGTAAACCATGACATATAGAGGAAGTCACATCTAAATTTTTACTCCCGTTTATGTTAATAAATATTTTAAATTCTTTTTAGACATTCATTTTCTTCCCTTAAACATTTGAGTTCTAATAAAGCACATATTAGTTTACCTCAAAGAAAAGTCTCAGTATCTTTGCCTTTCATTATACCTATGATCAATTTCAAGAAGTTAAACTTGCAATAAAGGCCTTAATCTGATACCAATGATTGTAGGTACATTCACTGAGAAGGGGGTGAATCAGTGATGAAATATATTTTAAACTTCAATTGTAATCCTTTCAAACTCTTATTTAATAACCATAAGCACTCATAAATCATAAAATAAGTTCATAACAATGAATAAGAAATATGATGCAAGATCACACACATAACACAAGATCTACATGGAAAACCCTCTTGAGGAATAAAATCCACTCTAAATCCTAAAAACACATGGATTACTTGCCCTATTAAATGATAACAACATGAGACCTTTTAGTGAAGCACCCACTTAACAAGGAGGTCCCACCCCTACATATGAACAAGTAGCCACTTGTTTTATATGTTGATCACCCACACAATACCTATGAAATAAACAACTCTAAAACTTTGATTGAATTTCAATTTGATTGGAGAAATAATGTATAACACCTCTCTTTCAACTCTTCACACACACTCAAACTTGCTCATACAAGTAATGCATCCAAACACCCATTTTGGATCACTCTAGGACTCTTCGCTCATCCTCAATTTGCTCTTTACTTCAGTCCATCCACTGAACACACTCCCTCTTATCTCTTTCCTTTGTCTCTATCTTCTACTCTTTGAAAACTTACTCATCTAGTCTAGAAGTAAATTACCTTGGTCTTCACTCTTTATAGAGTCTTCATGAATATCAAATTCTAGATTGGACAAAATACTTATCTTAACCCTTAAGACTTCCATCATCTTAAAACATAGCTTAAATTCATTGCCATAGGTCAGCCATAGCATCCATAGGTCACACTGAAGTAGCTACACCTTTTATTTAGGCCTCAGAAGCCCTTATAGGTCTCATGGAGACTTATTACCATTTTAGCACATGATTGAGAAAAAAAAATAACACACGATCACTTTTAAATACATGGGTCCACTCTATATGACCTCTAAGACATCTTCAAATGAATATTCTAGCCAACACACTCTTTTGATAAAGCACAATTTACTCAAACAATAGTCTTGTATATAGTAACACCATGAATGAATAAATATTTAACTTTGAAGCTCCATATCGACATCTTTACAAACATTCAAACCTTCTAATAAACTTTTCCAGATGTACCATAAAGTCCTCTTCAACTTTTATTTTTACACCACCATGAAATTCATCCTTGATCAAAAGTTTTCCTTCATTAATTGAATATTCAAATTCCAACAGTCACTATGTATTGCAAAAACATTAGGCATGTATCTACATCTTGTTTCTCTTGGTAGCTAGAGTAAACTCATTCCATCAATATCCTAGGGAATAACTTGGTATTTACCTTATAATGCTCACCATTGATCTTAGATCCTTGCTCTTGAGATCATGTCACTTGGTAGCTCTGCATGACTTCTACACATTTGACTATTTGACTCGACTTATACCATTTATCTCCAGATGCATGAATACCCACATACCATTGATCTTCTATCAAATCAACAAGATTGAAACACATGTCACTAGCATGTTCAATCTTGGGAACCTTTGACATATTAACTTCATGCATACTGTTGGATCACAATCTAGATGATGAATGCTCACTGTTAGATCTACTTGACTATTTGAACCTAGACTTCAATATAGTTAAACTTGATGGTCTCTGGCACATCATAGTCTACAATAGAAACTCTAAAAGTTTATAACTTTAGCTAGAAAACACTTCAAGAGTTCAAATCTTTAGGGTAAATTCTTGTCACTATAAACATCTCCATGAAAACCTTTGACCATAATTAACTTTATGAGTACCTGCACAAAATTCACAAACTTGCTAGATCACTTATATTTACGTGATGTGTAGTGATGGTTTTGCTTTTCTTAAGCTAGAATATGCAAGTTTTTCTTTTCAAATGATCAAGCGACATACCAAAACTTCACCAAGACATCTATGGATGCCTCACAACTTCTTCTTTGTCCTTACAAACCTTCACATGTGCCATATCTCTCCAAGATATCAAAAATAACTTCTTTATCATTAATGCACTAGTATCTCATGCTCTCTTTGACATCAATGACAACCTAACATTAATGACCATGCTCAACAATGCCCCCTTTATCATTGATGGAAAAATACCCTCAAAATGACTCCTTACTCATTTGAACTCCTTCATTATGATCTTTCTCCCCATTTGACATTAATGATAAAGGATCTCTTCCTCAACAGGTCAATAATCATTCCTTAACATCATGTATGCATTCAAATACTATTTAATATGCTCATGATACTTAAAAAATTTCATGCATATGAATCAATTTCTCCCCTTTTGATATGCACCAATCTAAACTTGCGATTTTATGATCCTTGGACTTGTCTACCTACAAAACTCACAAGCTCTCTTTGCTCATGCATGAAAATTCAATTCCTTGTCAAAATACATGACTTGGTTTGATCAAGTCATCATATCAATCTTCTTGAACTCATAACTAGGGAAGACATCTTAAAATTTTTATAATAACTAAAGCATCTTCACATATGTTCCTCCTCACATCATACATATCTTCTTCAAGCCTTACAAACTATCTAAGTTAGTTTCCCCCAACTCCAAGATTCACCTAGATCATGACATCTTCAACAGGTATTCTTAATGAACTAGGTCTGCTATTAACACTTTAAACACTATGCACACATAGTCAATATTATTATGAAACCAATAAAAGATCCCATTTATTTATTAGGTAAAATTTAAACATTTGATGTAGACATGAATAACTCTTATATGGATCTCATATCAAAAAAAAAAAATTCCCTTGAACCTCTACAAGACATCATGGTTTAAAACCTTTCCAAGCACTCTCATGGAACCATCTCATCTTCATAACACTGTGAACTTCCATGACATACAAAACTTGTCATATACATAACTCTAAGACCTTATTCATGATATAAATAATATGACAACACATTCTCCTCCTACTAAAATGACATTTAATCAATTCATAGATAAGGAGATGACTCCCAAGCTTTGTCTTGGATACTCAAAGGTGACCTTTGTCAATGGTTTAGTCATAATGTCTACAAGTTGTTATTTTCTAAACACACATTCCATTGTAAGAATTTAATTACTTACTCATTCTCTTAATAAATGATATGTAATAGGAATGTGCTTAGGTTTTAAGTGCACAACAAAATTCTTAGAGATACTAATAACACTAGTATTGTCATAATAGATACAACAAGGTCCATTTTATCTTACCTTATAATGTTCCAAGTTTTGTTTCATCCACATTACCTAAGTAAAATAAGGAATAATAGATATATACTCAACTTCTATAGTTGATAGAGATATAGAGGCTTACTTCTTTCTTATCCAATACACCAAGCATTCACCCATGAAGAAGACACCACCACTGGTACTCCTCCTATCATCTATATATCCTACCCAATATGCATTAGTGTATGTCTTTAGAGTAAATTATTTACTCCTAGGGTACCATAAACTATACTCTATTGCGCTCTTGAGATATATTAAGATATTTTTGACTGATTTCAAGTGAGATTCTTTGGGATCATCTTGAAACTTTTATACAAGGCCTACTTATTGCATGATATCAACCCTAGAAGGAGTACAATTTAAGAGACTTCCAATCATGGATATATATAAAGTTTGATCAATGTTTGGTGAGTCATATTATCTAATTAACTTGCATCTAATGATCACTGGATTACTCATTGGCTCATAATATAACATGTCAAACTTTCTTAGAATATCTTTGATGTATTTTGCCTATGAAATGAATATCCCTTCATTAAGTTGGTTAATTTATAATCCTAAGAAGAAATAAAGTTATTCCAACATTGACATTTCAAAATTAGTATTCATAGCATCTAAAAACTCTCTAATCTTGTTGTTATTATCAAAACCAAATATTATGTCATCAACAAAGACTACTATTAGTAATTGATGAGTGATATCTATCTTGATATATAAATTACTGTCAACTATCCACCTTTTGAAGCCTTTTCTCAATAGATACTTGTATAATCTATAATACCAAGCTCTAGGAGCTTGTGTAAGACCATATAAAGACTTATTTAGTTTGTAAACACAATCCTAATTACTTTTCATAAAAAAAACTTTAGGTGGCTCAATATAAACTTCCTCATCTAAGTTGTCATTTAAAAATGTAAATTTCACATCCATTTGGTAAACTTTAAAACCTTTGAAGTTTGCATATGATAGAAAGAGTCTAATTGCTTCCATTATTTGTATAGGAGAAAATGTCTCATCAAAATATATCCCTTTAAACTTGAGCATATCCTTTACACACCAATCTAACCTTATTTCTTGTGACCTCTCCTTTCTCATTCATCTTATTTCTAAAAATCCACTTATTTCCTATCACATTTTTGTCTTTTGGCCTAGGAATCGAATCCCATTATTCATTTTTTACTATTTTATGAAATTCCTCCTCTATGTAAAATGTCAAATTGTTATCTTTTCTAGCTTTTAAGAAAGTTCTAGGTTCAATCTTGTATAAAAAAGTTGTGTCTTATTGATTCTGATTGATCAACCTTCTCCTCCTAGTTTACAAACTAGTATTCACAATCTCAAATAACTTGGGAAACTAGATAATCCTTTTATATTCTCCTAGAAGGGGATTTAGTATCATGTCTTACTTATTCCTCTTCATCATTTGATTGATCAGGTATGCTTTCATTATTTTAAATAACATCCTCATTAATATCAATTGTTTGCAAGATGGGATTCTTGATGTCACCTTCCTCTTCAACTCTCACATTAGAGATTTTAATAGCTTTGTGGAGTCTCTTATTGAAACATATATAAGTAGAAATTATGGAGGAAAAACCCAATAAGATTCCCTCATTAGATATTGAGTCAAATTTTCCAATATTTTCTTCATTACTCTTGATAAAACACTTGCTCCCAAACAATCTAAAGTGTTTGACATTAGCTGTGCTATTTTTTCATAGCTCATATGGAGTCTTATCACTATTTACTCTAACTTTGAATTTATTTAAGATATAAATAGAAGTATTGGTAGCCTCTTCTCAAAATCCATTTGAAAGTTTGGAATATTGAAGCATAGTTCTAGTCATCTCTTAGATAGTTCTATTTTTTCTCTCAACTACCCCATTTTGTTGGGGTATCCTAATAGAAGAGTATTGTATTTTAATTCCTTGTTTTTCAAAAAAATCATCAATATCATAAGACCAAAATTTACCTCCTCTATCTAATCTTACACACTTGATTCTTGATCCTTTTTTATAACATAAAGTAAATAACATAAAGTCATAAGGTAAAAATATCTAAGTCATTATAGTGAAGTCATAAATTAATAACATAAAGTAGCTATTACCTTGAATACATTGAGTTCTTATAGGTCCACAAAGGTCTGTGTGGATCAACTCTAATGGTACTGTAGTAGAATGCTCCTTAGATTTGTATCTTATTTTAACTTGCTTTCCATGAAGGCATGCTTTATAGAGAGTATGAGGAATCTTACTAATTTTAGGAATATGCCTCACTAGTCCTTTTGAACCAATACTTACTAAATTATCAAAGTTCATATGTCCAAGTCTTCTATGCCAAAGCCAACTTTCCTTTATTGGATTCATGGAATACATACAAGTTGTTATATACCTTGTGAATGTTTGTAACTAATTTTGTAGACTTGGAACTTCTCATTTTGCATCCTTTGTCATAAAAAATCACAACATTTCATTATTTACATATTTGGCTAACACTTAGAAGATTGTGTTTCAAAGCTTTTACATATAGAACATTTTTAGTTCTAATATGACCATTATCCAAAATTATAGAGCCCTTCACAACTACGCTAGTAGAGTTGTTATCACCAAACCTTACTGAACTTGAATTGAGTTTTTTGAGAAAAATAAACTTACTCTTATCTCCTATCATACGACTTGAGCAAGCACTGTCTATGTACCATTTATTATTTTCATCCTCTTGAGTATGTAAGGTAGTTTATACAAACATGGATTCTTCCTTTGAGTCATTCTCCTTTTTTTTTGAATCCTGGTTGCCTTTCTTGAACCATTTAGGGGTGTTAAAAACTTGAAAGTCCTTTTTCCAAAAGTTCCTTTTGTAATACTTGGCTATATGTCCCTGTTGATTGTAGTTATAAAAGAGAACCTCATTTCTTCTCCTTGGAGAGTAAGTACAGTCATTATATATATGACCATATTCATTACAAGTATAATAGTTTCCATTGAAAACATAATCATAACTATTCATGTTAATCACCCCTTTTGTTTGATCATCAATACCCCAAGGCATCTCATCCATAGATTCTTTTGTAGAGCTAGATTTATACTTGTCTTTAGATAAAAGTGCATCAATAGAAGTCATAAATTTACCTTCTAATTGTTCTATTCTTTGATTCAAATTTGTATCAACCATGACCTACAATTTTTTTACTATTGCTTCTATTATTCCTATTTATTTCTTCACACTATCAATGCTTTTAAGTAACTCATGACATATAGAGGAAGTCAGATCTAAATTTTTACTCCCTTTTATGTTAATAAATCTTTCAAATATTTTTTTAGACATTCATTTTCTTCCCTTAAACATTTGAGTTCTGATAAATCACATACTAGTTCACCTTAAAGGAAAAAATCTCAGTTTCTTTGTCTTTCATTAAACCTATTTTCAATTTCAAGCGGTTAAACCTGCAGCAAATGTCCTACTCTGATACCAATAATTAGTGGTAAAATCACTGAGAGGGGGGTGAATCAATGATGAAATATATTTTAATCTTCAATTTTAATCCTTTAAAACTCTTATTCAATAACCATAAACATTCATAAAATATACAAAATGTTCATAACAATGAATAAGAAAAATGATGCAAGATCACACACATAACACAAGATATATGTGGAAAACCATCTTGAGGAATAAAAACCACTCTCAATCCTTCAAACATATGGACTAATTTCCATATTATATGATTAAAAACATGATATCTTTTAGTGAAGCACCCACTTCACAAGGAACACCCACCCCTATGTATGAACAAGCACCTACTTATTCTAAATGCTAAACATCCACACAACAATTATGAAATCAACAACTCCAAAACTTTGAGTGCATTTCAATTTGATTAGAGAAATAATGTATCACACCTCTCTTTCAAATATTCACACACATTCAAACTTGCTCATATAAGAAATACATCCAAACACCCTTTTTGGATCACTCTAGTCTTCTTTGCTCATCCTAAATCTACTATGTACTTTTGTCCATCCACTAAGCACACTCCCTCTATTCTCTTTTATTTGTCTCTATCTTCTACTCTCTCAACACTTACTCATCCAATGTAGAAACCATTACCTTGGTCTTCACTCTTTATAGAGTCTTCATGAATATCAACTTCTAGGTTAGCCATAATAATTGTCTTAACCCTTAAGACTTCCATCATCCTAGCAAATAGTTCAAATTCATTGTCACAATTCAGTCATAGCATCTATAGGTCAAACTTAAGCAACTACACCTTTCAATTAGGCCTTAAAAGCCCTTATATGTCTCGTGGAGACCTATTTCCATTTTATCACTTCATCGAGAGAAAAAATAACACAAGATCACTTTAAAATACATGGGTCCACTCTATATGAAATTTAAGACATGTTAAAATGAATATTCCTATCAAAACACTCTTTTTCTAAAGCACAATTTACTCAAATAGTAGTCTTGTACACAATAACACCATGAATGAATAAATAGTCAACTTTGAAGCTCAATATCTACACCTTTACAAACATTTAGACCTTCTAATAAACTTTGATGGATGTGTCATGAAGTCCTCTTTAAATTTTATTTTTACATAATTATGAAATTTATCCTGGATCAAAAGATGTAGCTTAAAAACTATAAACTAGCTTTCCTTTGTTAATTTGAATATTCAAATTCCAATGGTCACTATGTATTAAAAAAATATTAGTCACATGTCTACATATCATTTCTCTTAGTATCTAGATCACATGCACTCCATCGATATCCTAGGGAGTAGACTTATCTTTACCTTTCAATTCTCATCATTGATTTTAGATTTTACTCTTGAGATCATGCCACTTGATAGCTCTAGGTGCCTTCTACACATTTGACTATTTGACTAGATCTGCACCATTGATCTCCATATGCATGAACACCCACATAGCATTGATATTGTATCAAATTAATGAGATTAATACATGTCACTAGCACATTCAATTTCAAGAACCTTCGATATATTGACTTCACATGTGCTATTCGATCACAATCTAGATGATAAATGCTCACCATTAGATCTACTTGACTATTTGACCCAAGACTTTAATGTAGTTAAACTTGATGATCTCTAGCACATCATAGTTTGTAAGAGCAACTTTAAAGGTTTATAGCTTGAGATAGAAATCACTTCAAGAGTCTAAATATTTAGGGTACCTTCTTGTCATTATAGACAACATCTCCATAAAAACCTTTGACCATAGTTGACTTTTTGAGTGCCTACATAAAATGTACAAACTTTATAGATCACTCATATCTACATGATGTGTAGTGATGCTCTGAATCCTCCTAATCTAGAATATGCAAGTTTCTCTTTCCAAATGATCAAGTGACATACCATAACTTCACCAAGCCATCTATGGATGCATCATAACTTCTTCTTTGTCCTTACATACTTGTACATGTGCCATATCCCTCCAAGCTATCAAAAAAAATTATTTTGTCATTAATGCACTAATATCTCATGATCTCTTTGAAATTTTTGGTTGAATATTTTGTCGATCAACATACTGATAAACAAAATAGGTCTGATTAGCCAAAGTAAGAAGATTAGTCATCTAAATGTGTAGGTTTACCACATTAAAAGGGGACTGATCTCTCCTCTCATCAAGGGGAGCTTCCCTATATATATATATATATATAAAATAATACTCAAGGGTAGGACAAACCATCCATCTCTCTTTCTTCAGAGATGATGCATGTATATCAAAGGAAAAACTCAAGGGAAATGACAGATAACACTCCTCTTCTTTCAAAATTACTATTCAGCAAACCACAAGAATACTTCAGGTAGTAAATGCAAAATGTAACTAAGGATGTAGTAACTAGAAAATTGAGATGTAGCACAAAGTCTCCACCTGAATTTCTCAAGAGTGAGATATGAAGGACAATGAGGGCACAAAGTTGCCCCAAGGTCCTTTACACAGAAATGAAAAGAAAACACACTAAAAGGCAATTATGGGGGCACAAAGTCTATACAAAGTTGACTTTAGGACACCTTCCTAACTACTGTCACTAATTTTGCTTGTTGAATTAAAGGAATAGAAGATATATTAAGGAAAAAGACATAAGAACAATTTCCTTAACAACAAGGATATCACAACACAAAGTCTGAAAAATCACTTGCTTTCTTATTCCAATAACAAAATATGATCAACAATCTAAGCTCAAAGTTTCAGTAATGCCTTTCAATTTGGGTTGAGTTTCATTTTGATTGTCAAAAAAAAGATCTATTTATAATAAAATAGAGTCCCTTATATAGCCTCTTCAAGAAGGACTCAGGAAAAGTAACACATCATGTTGCATTGAAATCTATTAAGAAGATAGGCTGGAATTTAGGGGCATCTACCCACTTGTTTTTCTCAATGTAGAGAAACAAGTCATGCTATTAAAAGTTTGCATCTTTCAATGTCCACCTGGTGATTTGACCCTTCTTCATCATTCCTCCTTTTATGGTTAGTTGAATCAGGTCCTTGATTTAATCTGATACTCTATTCTTTAATCAATTTTTGCTAATCTCAGCCTTAAAGCCTTTGAATGCATTTGGGACTGTAGATTTGAATCTACAAGGATCAATGACTATTTTATGAGCTTTGAAATTGATGTTCACGCACTTGTCAATGTGCTTTCAACAGCTAGTTCACTGTTCTAAAATTTGACATCTTCGGGCACGTCACCCCTTGGTCTTTCTTCAGCTTTCTTATTTAGTACTTTCCTAGAAAGAACCTGCCCTTTTGGATTTATTGTTTTACATCTTGTCGAAGGGAAGGTGACCCTTCAGCTTTGGGGGAGTGTCCTTTAAGTTGGCAATCGAGAGTCCCCTGCAAGGGCACCTACCCTTTGGGGTCCTTCGATGGCCTTTTATCTTCGACAGTCTCTCACAGACATTCTCATAGACATTTTCCCCAGGATTTCTCTGTGAGCATTTTCCCCAAGAAAATTCCCATGGATAAAAACTCTGTGGACAATTTCCCACAGACAAAAAGTCCACAGAATTGTTACTTTGTTCTTTGGCTTTGAGAATTTCCTTTGGGTTTTCTTCTCACAGCCTTTTCAAATTCTTTCAAACTTTTTATCTAAAGGAATTCCTTTGGACAAAAGTTTGAAAGAATTATGCCTTTGTTTGCCTTAAACAAAATTCTAAAAGAATTTACCTTAACTGTTTCCTTGAAAATGACCCTTTCAAAGGGTGTTTTTGTCGAGCAAGTGCCCTCCACAAGGGCACTTGTCCTTCAGGAGGCTCTTTTGAATTTTTGCTTTAAACCGCTCCTTTGAACCATTCTATTGAACCAAGTCGATGAACCAAGCTTTGAAATTGACATTCATGCTTTGAACCACTGAGTGAACCGTTTGATTAAACCAAAGCATTGAACTGCTTGGTTGAACCAAACGTTGAACCAAGTCGATGAACCAAGCTTTAAACCAAAATGGTTCAAGGCGATGAACCTTTTGATTGAACCAAGCATTTAAACCAAAATGGTTCAAGTCGATGAACTAATTGAATGAACCAAAGCATTGAACCAACTATTAAACCAAGCTTTGGTTCAATGATTTAAATGAAGCCTTTAAACCAACTTACGAACCATTTGATTGAACCAAAGTGATGAACTTTACTGATTGAACTTTGTAGTTGTGTTGAGAGCTTTTAAACCTATTGAACCAAATGCATTGAACCTATTGAACCTTGATTGATCTTGCTTGTAGAAGACTTTTGAATCTGACTGTAGAAGTCTTTGAACCTGGAAGCGGTTGAACTCACCTATAGAGTTCATAGAAACTAAGTCCATAATTTTATCTAACCTTGAAAGAGTCTATAGAAATCAACCTATGAAGCCCTTTGAACTTGGCTTGTAGAGTCCATAGATTTATCTTTTCCTGCAGAGTCCATAGATTCAAGCCTGCAGAGTCCGTAGATTTAAACCTGTAGAGTTCATAGATTTTTGAGAAGCTTGAAAAATGAGGAATTTGAATGCCCAAGACAAATTTTGAAAAGGGAAGAGACAATTTGGTTTGTAGGACCAAAATAGTTCAAATGTTGTCCCAAAAATGAGTGATATATATTTTTTTGGGGGGACAATAGCTAGCTCTAGTTGGGGAACTTCTATCAATTACAAAAAGAATTGAAGGGAGTAGAATCCAAAATCTCTAGTGTCTTGAAGTATGCCATTGGGGTATGGAGTCATGTTACCCAAAAATGAAAGGCTCTAAAAATGAAAACAAATAAAACAAAATAGAATTAAAAACTATACAAATATACATATATACAGATGCAATGATCAGATACTTCAAGAGTTGAAGTGTTTTAGATGCTGCCCATTGTGAGGCAGAGAAAAGAGTGTACCATCTTGATATTTCAGAAGAAAGCTATTTTCACCAATGTGGTGATTAATTATAAATGGGCCTCTCCAGAGGGAGTCAAACTTTCCATACATCCCTTTTGGTTCTCTCCTTTTGTCCCACAGCATGACTATATCTCCAATCTGGAAATCATGATTTTTGGACTTCTGGTTAAAGAGTTTCCTTACAAGACTTTGATGAGAAGCAATCTAGTCCACCACCATGGTTCTCTATTCATCCAACTTAGTCAGGCACATGATTCTCTTATCAAGAGAACTTTCATATGTCTGATCTTCAATTAACTTTGCCAATTTTAAGGCTAGCAATTCTAAGGTGATTGGTATCTTAGCATTGATACCATAAAAAAGTTGAAAAGGAGACATACCAATTGCCCTCTTTGGTGTGATTCTGTCTACCCATAGAACATCAACCAATGCTTTATGCCATGTTCTTTGATTGTCATCTGCTAGCTTCTTGATTATAGTTACCAAGTTCTTATTACTAGATTCATCTTGTCCATTCCCTTATGGAAAATAATTAAAAGAGTGAGTATAATTCCATAATGAAAATAGAATTATGTAATCTCCTAGGAGGTGAAACAAGCTGCATTGTTAGTAATAATTTTGATTAGAACTTTAAACTTGGAAATGATATTCTCTTTGAGGAAGTTGCATACAACTTCTAAAGTAACATGCTTAGTTGGGATTACTTCTACCCACTTGGGGAAATAGTCAGTTGCTATAAGGACATAATCATGTCCAACACTTGAAGATGGGTTTATAGTCCCAATAAAATCAATCCCCGATTGCTGAAAAGGTTCTTCTATGACCACTGGCTTGAGAGGCATAGTAGCTAACTTGGGGCTTCCAACAAATTACTGGCAGAGTTCACATTTTCTCACCCACTTATATGCATCTTAGAAAAGAGTTGGCCAGTAATACCTAGCTCGCAAAATCTTGTGAGCAGTCACAAGAGCAAAAAAATGTCTTCCACAGGATATATTGTGGAAAGATTTCAAAAGTTGGCTTTGTTGCTCTTTGTCTACACAGCGGAGGAAAACTCCATCTATGCTTCTCTTGTACAAGCAGTTGTCCCAAATGACAAAATTGGCAGCTTTCAAATTGATAGTCCTCCTTTCTTTATAATATAAATAAGCAGGGCATTCACCATAAGTAAGAAAATGAGCGATACCTAAATACCACTCATTGGTAGTGGAGACAAAAAGGACTGTTAGAGTATCTTCCACTTTAGCTTCTTCATGCTATGTATCTTCTAGTTTATTGTCAACAATTAATTGGCATAGGCCTTTTACCCTGACCATCTTTGTTGGCTTGATGTCTATATCAAATTCTTAGATCTTTGCAATCCAATTGCCTCTTTTTGTGCCAAACTCCTGCTAAGTTAATATGGACTTGACTGTAGTGTCAGGAACTAAGGCTAGTGTGTGAATTCAAAATATAGAAGTGGAAATATTTGACTGCTTTCACCAATGCATAAGCATGCTTCTCTACATTTGAATATTTCATCTCATGGGTTTTAAGAGGGAAACTCATGAAAGAAATAGGAGATTCCATACCCTCCTTGTCTTGTTGAACAAGAATTGCTAAAAGCATGTGTTCAGAAGCATAGCTATAGATGATGAAATCCTTGTAATCTAGACAAACCAAGGTAGGGGCATGAGCAATGGCAGTCTTGATATCTTAAAATGATGACTTGCCTTCTTTAGTCTAGCTAAAGGTGATCTTTCCTTTCATCATGTTCACAATGTGTCTAGTCTTCTCAGCAAATTTGGGGATGAACCTCCATAAGAAATTCACCTTTTTGAAGAAAGAATGAACAACATTTTTGCTTGTAGGCAAATTAAGCTCTTGAATAGACTTGATTCTATCTGAGTCAATCTTTATGCCTTCTTTTGACATAATGTGTCTAAGGAGTTTCACCTCTGTTACTCCAAAAATATATTTCTTGGGATTCAAGGAAATAACATTCTAGCGACAACACTCCAACACTTGTTATAAGTGGTGCACATGATCAGATCGACACTTTGAAAAGATATTCAAATCATCAAGGTATACCACTATGAATTTACCTATCTCATTTTTGAAAGCCAAGTCCATTTCTCTCTGAAAGATAGCACTAGCATTTATCAAGCCAAAAGGCATTCTTCTATATACAAATGTACCCCAAGGTGTGGTGAATGTAGTCTTGTGTTGGTCTGCTTCACCAACTTTAACTTGATTATATCTTGAGAAGCGATCTAGCATTGATAACATCTCTGAACCTATCACTTTTTGAAGCACTTGATCCATAATTGGCAAAGGGTAATTATCTTTCAAAGATGCTTGATTCAGATTACTGAAATCCACACAAATGCAAATTTCACCATTCTTCTTCCTTATAGGCACTATCTTTGTAATCCATGTAGAATGATGGATTGTAAAGATGATTCTAGCATTTAACATTTTTTGTATCCCAGACAAAATAGTACCTAATATTTTTGGATTGTACTGTCTAGATTTTTGCTTATAGGGCATTGAATCAGCCTTGAGAGGAATATCATGGTGGATTTCATCAGGTCTGAGAGACTTCAGGTCTTCATAAGAATAAGCTAAGACATCCATGTATTGATAAAGTAAAGTGGTGAACTTGAATCTTTCTTCAGGGGTGCAACACTTACCAATGTTAACCATCTTGGGATTTTCTTTAGTGGTTAGATTTACTTGATAGAATCCCTGAGAGAAACTTGAATCTATTTGTTTTTGTTTGATGAATCTATCATGCTTGTCAAATAGCTTCTCAAGAGAAACTAGATCTTTGGGAATTTTATTTCCTTTTAACTGTAATAATTCTTCATTTATATCTAAACTAGATTCAGAGGCTGATTCATACTTCTGAGGTTCACTGCCTTCAAAATGTAGTTGTTCAAAATTATCCTTTCATTCTAGGAAGGCAATGATTTGATGGTCATCATTGAATACTTGCCAATGATCAACATTATTAGGAACACTTGATCTATAGATTAGCTCAATAGTATACTTATCTTCTTTGAAATCTAAAAGAGGAACTAAGAGAGTTCCTGAAAAAGTAAGTGCATTAGCTCTGTCATTAGACTCTCTAGGTATGGTAGAAATGTTGAAAGCATCAAAGCTTTCAATTTGGTCCCAAACTAGGTTGTGGTAGTGGCATAATCTTTCATTCTTGGTTTGGTATAAGTTCCTCACTTGATAATCCACTAATTCAGCATCCCCTTTGGCATGAAAAAACTTGATGCCTTTGTCTTGAGCAACCTTCATTCCAAGCAACAAAGATTCATATTCAGTTATATTGTTAGTGTTGCTAAATTGTAATTTGTAAGATGAAGGAAACATATCTCCTTGAGGAGATATCAACACAATCCCAACTCTTGAACTGGTAAAAGAATAGCTGCCATCAAATTCTAGGGTCCATATCTCATCAGACATTGATTTTTCTTTAGACTTTCCTTCATTAGAGAAGAAAGGTCCTTCTTCATTTGTATTGTAGCCTACTAGTTCTTCTACTGTTCTAGTTGAACTGATTTCTGAGTTGATACTTTCAATAATTTTATCAAGTGTTTCATGCACTTCATCTATAGATAGAAAATAGTTACCCATACCTGTAGATTCAAAAATAATTAGAGCTTCAGGGGCTGATGTTTGGGTGACCACATATTTTGCTTCCTTTTCAAGGAGCAACCTCTTCATTACGTCTTGTACAGGGATCCTTGCCTTAGATAGGTCCATGCTTAGTTTTCCTCCCATGTCCTTGTAGAAATTTCATCCAAACAAAATGCCATAGGATGCTAGGACATCAGCCACCAAGATAGTCATTCTGATTCTCTTGTCTGGAAACGCTGCAAATGCAAATTGAGCATCTTTGATTTGCCTGAACAATGGTACTTGCTTGTTCTCCATGGAGAAACATCTCCCAAATGTCTTGGTTAGTGTGAGACCAAGAGACTCAGCTACTTTAGAAAGTATGACATTATCAGATGTGCTTGAGTCTATAATACAATTACTCAGCTTGTGATGATTAATTAACAGGGAAACATATAAAGGTTCTATTTTTCTAAGAGCAGCTGGGGGAGTAATGACAAGATTATTTAGAATAGGCATGTTCTTTAGAGAATCAGGAGTTACCTTTTTAGTTTTTTGTCCTATAGGGATGGTTTGGTTCTTGACACATTGGATCAACCTATCCAATTGATCAGGATTGGATTGCAAATATTCAAATTTAGAAATTTGTATTTTTGTTTTTTTGACATGATTGATTATGTCAAATGGTTGAATTGAGATAGGTATAGAGAAAGGTACTTCAAAATTTTAAATTTTAGGAGGGATGGGAGGTGGGCTAATTTGTGAAATTGAAATAGAAGGTGAAGGTGAAATTGATGTATTTGCCTTTTGGGTGATCACCAGATCCTTTGACTGAAAAGGCAGAGTGGTTCCATGCTTAGCAATTGTAACTGTTGGTTGAGGTTGCTCTTCTATCTTCCCTTTATCATCTTGTTGGATTGATTGGTTCTTAGATTTGGTAAAAACTACATATGATCCATAAAAATCTTCTCTTTTGCTTTTGGGTTCATCCTGGTAGTTTAGGAAACCAATGTGGGAGTTGCTAGCTGATTTTTCTTGATTTTCTATAAGGAGATCAGTGTCATTTTCTTGATTCAATTCAGGTTAGAAAGAGAACTCTGATTCTGCTTTAAGATATCCCATTGCTAAATTGGTTGGAGGAGCTTCTAGGGCAAGTTTCCCTTGTGGGGGAGGAAGGCAATTCTGCTGCCCTTGATTCTTGGCAGCATTTTACCCTGATATGACTAATTTGGGAATGTCCTTCTTGGCATATCTCTATATGAAAGAGTAAAAGACATTCCTTATGCTATTTGCTTTTTGAGAGCAAGTAACTCATTTGACAAATTTTGCACCATTGGATCTGTGGTGCTTGTAGATGCATATTTAGAAGATGATGAAGGTTTATTTCTATTTGGATCTCTTCTTATCTTCCATGCTAAGATGAGATCATCTTCTACCTTAGTGGCCAAATGTTGAGCTACAACAAGATCTATTTAACTAGCATGTCTCAAGAGAAAACTTACTTCAGGTAATTGAGAATTAATGAAGAAGCATTTGAGATTCTTAGCTGTAGGTCAAGCAATTACAAGAATTCTATTCCTCAGTTTTTCAAATTTGGTTATGAAGTCCCTCATTGGTTCATGAAGTTATTTCTTCATCTGTGTAAGTTGAGCCAGAAGTGCATGTGCATCTTCTATAGGTTTGAATCTGGCTTCAAAATTGGCTTTAAGGGTATTCCAATCAGTTACTGACCAAGCTTGTAGATGATAAAACTAATCTATAATAGTACCTTGTAGTGTCTCAACAAAAACCCTGACTGCTACATCTTCAAATTATACTCTGATTATGCCAAAAGCTATGCTGAAGGCTGCAATGTGTTCATCAAGATGAACTTTCCCATCACCATAGAATTTGGAGATATTCTTCCTTGAGCTATGTGGAAGCTCATGTAGAGGTGGAGTAAGATTGAGAGGACCAAAAACATTACCCCAGGGGCCTTGAATTGCCATTGTATGATTATGAAAAGAAAAAATAACAAATCTCAAAGGGTTAATTATTGGCAAAGCTTTATCAACAGTAGAAGTGGATCCTTCGTCTGGCAATTGAGATTTGACTTTAGTAGGAGGAAAGCTCTTGGTTCGTTTGAGATGAGATGGTGAAGGAAATAGATCAAAATCACTTTGCTGTACCAGCTCAAAAATAGGGTCAACAATACCTTTAGCCCTTTGGCTTTGTGTATACCTTGAATCTACTAGATTGTGAAACAAAAATGGAAAAGAATTGACCTTGCTTCAGTTTGAAGCTTGAGGCTTTAAACTTCACATTCTTTCCCAGTTAGTGTGGAGGTGAATGGATAGATTATAAATGGATAATGGATATTATATCCCCAGCGGAGTTGCCAAAAATTATTGGTTGAATATTTTTTCGATCAATGTAATGATAAACAAAGTAGGTCTGATCAGCCAAAGTAAGAAGATTAGTCATCCAAATGTGTAGGTTTACCACATCAAAAGGGGATTGATCTCTCCTCTCATCAAGGGGAGGTTCCCTATATATATATAATAATAATAATAATAATAATAATAATACTCAAGGGTAGGACAAACCATCCATTTCTCGTTCTTCAGAGATGATGCATGTAAATCAAAGGAAAAACTCAAGAGAAATGATAGACATCAGTCCTCTTCTTTCAAAAATACTATTCAACAAACCACAAGAATACTCTTGGTAATAAATGAAAAATGTAACTAAGGACGTAGTAACCAGCAAATCAAGATGTAACACAAAGTCTCCACTTGAATTACTCAAGAGTGAGATACGAAGGATAATGAGGGCACAAAGTCTCTCCAAAATTGACTTCAAGACACCTTCCTGACTGATGTCACTAATTTTGCTTGTTGAATTAAAGGAACAGAAGATATATTAAGGAAAAAGACATAAGAACAATTTCCTCAACAACAAAGATATCACAGCATAAAGTCTAAAAAATCACTTGCTTTCTTATTCCAATAACAAAATATGATCAATAATTTGAGCTCAAAGTCTCAATAATGCCTTTTAATTTGGTAGAGTTTCATTCTGATTGTCAAAAAAAAGATCTATTTATAATAAAAGAGAGTCCCTTATATAGCCTCTTCAAGAAGGACTTAGGAAAAGTAACACATCATGTTGTGTTGAAATCTGTTAAGAAGATAGGCTATAATTTAGGGGCATCTACCCATTTATTTTTCTCAATGCAGAGAAACAAGTCATGCTATTGAAATTTTGCATCTTTCAATGTCCACCTGGTGATCTGATCCTTCTTCATCATTCCTCATTTTTTGGTTAATTGAATCAGGTCCTTGATTTAATCTGATACTCTATTCTTTAATCACTTCTTGCTGATCTTGGCCTTAAAGCCTTTGAATGCATTTGGGACCATAGATTTGAATCTACAAGGATCAAAGACTATTTTATGATCTTTGAAATTGACTTTCACGCACCCATCAATGCACTTTCAACAGCTAGTTCGCTGTTCTAGAATTTGATGTCTTTAGGAATGTCACCCCTTGGTCTTTCTTTGGCTTTCCTATTTTGCACTTTCCCAAAAAGAACTTGCCCTTTTAGATTTATTATTTTATATCTTCCCAAAGGGAAGGTGACCCTTCAGCTTTGGGGGAGTGTCCTTTAAGTTGGCAACTGAGAGTCCCCTGCAAGGGCACCTGCCCTTTGGGGTCTTTCGACGGCCTTTTATCTTTAACAGTCTCTCATGGACATTCCTATAGACATTTTCCTTGGGATTTCTCTATGGGAATTTTCCCTAGGCTTATTCCCTAGGCAAATTCTCATAGATAAAAAGTTCACAAACAATTTCTTGCAGACAAAAAGTTTGCAGAATTGTTGTTTTATTCTTTGGCTTTGAGAATTTCCTTCGGGTTTTCTTCTTGTAGCCTTTTCAAATTCTTTCAGACTTTTTATCCAAAGGAATTCCTTCAGACAAAAGTTTGAAATAATTAAGCATTTATCTACCTTAAACAAAATTTTGAAAGAATTTACCTTAATTGTTTCCTTGAAAATGACCCTTTTGAAGGGTGTTTTTGTCGACCAAGTGCCCTCTACAAGGGTACTTGTCCTTTAGGAGGCTCTTTTGAATTTTTTCTTTGAACCACTCCCATTTTGTTGAACCAAGTCGATGAACCAAGCTTTGAAATTGACATTCACGATTTGAACCACTGAGTGAACCATTTGATTGAACCAAAGCATTGAACTGCTTGGTTGAACCAAATGTTGAACCTAGCTGATGAACCAAGCTTTAAACCAAAATGGTTCAAGCCGATGAACCTTTTGATTAAACCAAGCCTTTGAACCAAAATGGTTCAAGTCGATGGTTCGGTCCATGAACTGGTTAAATGAACTGAAGCATTGAACCAACCATTGAACCAAGCTTTGGTTTAATGATTCAAATGAAGCCTTTGAACCAACTAATGAACCATTTGATTGAACCAAAGCAATGAACTTCACTGATTGAACTTTGTAGTTGTGTTGAGAGCTTTTAAACTTGTTGAACCAAATGCATTGAACCTATTGAACCTTGATTGAACTTGCTTGTAGAAGACTTTTGAACCTGATTATAGAAGTCTTTGAATTTGAAAGTGGTTGAACTTGCCTGCAGAGTCCGTTGAAACCAAGTCTGTAGTTTTCTCTAACCTTGAAAGAGTCCATAGAAATCAACCTGTGAAGCCCTTTGGACTTGGCCTATAGAGTCCATAGATTTCTCTTTTCCTGCAGAGTCTATAGATTTAATCTTGCAGAGTCTATAGATTCAAGCCCACATAGTTTGTAGATTTAAGCCATCAGAGTTTGTAGATTTTTGAGAAGCTTGAAAAATGAGGAATTTGAATGCCCAGGACAAATTTTGAAAAGGGAGGAGAGAATTTTGGTTTTTAGGATGAAAATTGTTCAAATTTGGTCCCAAAAATGAGTGATATATATATATTTTTTTGGGGGACAATAGAAATCAATGACAACCTAACATCAATGACCATGCTCAACAATTCTAGCCTTAAAAATGTCCATAATATATGAAGAATGTAGTTTTTGGCCTAACTTTACGCATGCATAAAACAAAAAATGTAGTTTATTTAAATTAAATGAAATAACCATCAAGTATGTGTTTAAAATACATATAATTTCATCCTAATCACATATGTTAACCTTTTATACCAATAAATGGCATAAGTTACATTAATAGGTCTTAAAATGTAATATTTTTATATTGAAGAGACAAGTTCTTGAGTTCCAACTAGAATTCATGCCTCTAAGAACTCCAAGTGAAAATATCTCAATTAAAACAAGTATATATAGGAAAAATACATGTTATTATATGACCTTAAGAATGCCCTTCCCAATAGAAGAAAAATGTATTTTTTAATCCTAATTTTAGGCATGCATAAAAAATAAAAATAATAAGTCATTATAATAAAGTTAAATAAACATCACGTCTATGTTTAATCCTTATAATTTCACCCTAGATCATGTCAATATAACCTTGGAGATGAATCTATGACATACAGTGCATTAATGGGTCCTGAAATGCAACATTTTTATAGTAAAGAGATAGGTTCTTGTCCTCCAACTAGATTTTTCACCTCTAGGACCTAAAAGTGAAATTACATCACTTTAAACACATATAGACATGAAAATTACATGTTATCCCATGACTAAGACCTATAAATATACATGGATGCATGTTTTCACTAATGTTTAGGAGCATGAAAACATTAACAATAAATGTTGTCAAAGTTAAAGCTATAGTTGGAGAAATCTACTTCGAGAGATTCATGGATCCAAAATATAATTTAAATAATGTACAAGGTGGTGTATAACATCTATTACCTAGTTCTTAGCCTCCCATCATGCCCAGTTGAGAGACCCACCACCCATTTTGGCCTCAAGAATACCCTTCCAAATACAACAAAAATAGAATTTTTAGCCTAACTTTAGCCATGCATAAAATGAAACCCAAAATTCATTTAAATGAACATAAATAACCTTAATGTGTATGTCAAATCCCTCTTATTTCAACTTTGAGCATGTTTATAAAACCTTAGAGATAAATCTGTAGCTCACTTGCAGGGAACAAGTACTGAAATGTAACTATTGTCACTCAATTTTGCACTTTTGGAGAGGTAGTTCAAGCCAAATCCAATTGATAAAAATAATGGTATTACCACTATACCCATGGGTTGTTTATATTGGGGGTGAATTTATATATTAAAATGATAGATCCATTTCTATGTCTATATAAGTTCATCACCTATGCTACTAACTTGTTGGGATGAAAGGAGATAGAAAAACATGAAATAATCCTAATATTAATGAGGTGGTACACCAAATATGAACTGATCACTACCAACCATCTACCATTTCAATTCAAACAAAAGCCTAACCTACACATGACACTAATCTAAATCTACCTCTCTACATTAGTATTTATCATGGAGGTTTGTGAATCAATCTTGAGCTAGGAGGACTAAAAAAGAGGTCATGTTATGACACTAGTGAAGAGAAAACTCACTAAACTCATACAAAATTCATTTTAACACTTCAATATACCTAAAAAAATAATTTCAAACTAAATATAAATGCTAATAAGTAAAACAAGCTAAGGAAGTGAATCTATCACTTAGAAAGATCAACTAGTCTAATATGCACATTGAAACAATCCTTGGAGAAGGTAAAACTAGGTTGTTATTCATTTATCAAAGGTTAAAAATAGGTAGGGATTCACCATACCTTGGTCAAGGATACAAACTTAGCCAATTCAGGCTCAATAGATATCACAAGTGAGAGAGAAGACGAGAAGGACATATGAAAGAGAGATGGCAAGTGTCTCATGAGTTACTAACAAGAGAGGATTTATGAAACTACCTCAATAGGTCCTAAATTACACATGTGGCTCCTCTAAAGATGCTCCCTTGATCCAAGTGGAATAGGAGTTAGAATTCTTTCTTGACACCTTAAATAACTCTCCAAAATTTCCATTTAACTTGACATGTTGAAGGATAAGTGGAATTATTGATGGTCAGGTTAGGTTATATTGCACATTTTATCTACTCTTGATACCTCTCAACTTACCCCTTTAGGTTCTCCTTAACACATCATTTCATTCTCTTTCTAGGTGTCTAGAGGGCTCTTCATCTCTTTAGGCCAAATTTTCATACAAGTGTCAAAACTTGAGCTCATATTATTCAACTCATCCTATCTTCATGGATGACATATTAAACTCATATTAGACCTACACTAATCCATTTAGAAGTCTCAAACTAGCCCCAAGAACTCATTCTACACCAAAAGCTCCAATTAGGCCTCATTTTTTATAGCCCTAAAATCATGCAAAACTCCTTGTGTAGAGAAAATTTTGGATAGTAATAAGAGTATAAAATCATATTCTAGGACCCATTATGGCCTTAAAACTTCATGTCTAATTTTATATCTTGAGAGTGAGTGGAAGTGTACTTCTCTACTACTTCTCTCTCCTTATAAGTTTCAATTAGGCCTCACTACCAAGAGACTATAAATTGACTCTACAAGATTCCCACACATAAAAAACCATAGATAATCATGTGATTTATTTAAATTACCTCTTCCCCATTGTCCATGATAATTTTGAAGTTTTGACACCTTTTATGGACCTCTCAAGTAGCTAAAAATATTTATTTTTGACCCATTCCATATATTTATGTACCTAAAAGTATGATCTAGTGGCATGGGTTGATTCTTAGGGGAGTATTATAAATTTTTAAGGTCATTTTAGATTTTATTTAATCCATTTGGAGGCATATAAATCCATTTCTCTCTCATCATGTCATTTTGGCTTCCTGGGCAGCTTGAAAGTGCCTCAAGGTTTTAATGATTGTTCATATAACTTATGGAAAAAATCCTCAAAAAAATTATACAAAATTTAAGTGCACTATGGTATCTAACTTCCCCTAATATCCCAAGCTCCCATGCAACATATTCGTATTGTACCAAGCAAAGGAAGGTAGCTTCTCGAGTTGCTAGTAGGCATTATGTGAGGTCTAGGAAGGATTGAGACCTATAGGTGACTATTATAAATTTGGTTTGAGATAAAAACACCTCAATGAGGTATGTAATGTATTAAGTTAAATCTTCTAATGTTTCTCTTGTTACATCCCTTCTTGAAACTTAGCTACATCCTCATTGGTCTATGCCTAGGTTTCTTGTGCCAATTTGCATAACATACCCTAGTTAATTATATTCACCTATTTCTCTCACTATCAAGGGTCTAGGTCCTCATGATATGCTTATTTATAACCCTAAATATCCTCTTATGTTATTCAAAGCCTCATCCCAACTCTAACTGACTAGCTATCTCTTTAGGTCTGCCTTGTAATTAGCCCCAGTTGGCCTAAAATAGAGTTTGAAATCATTTCCATTATTTTTTTTGAGTATAAAAATCTAATGCAACTATGTTCATTGTGAAACCTTTCTCTTAGATCAAACATATGTATTTATCCCTCTCAATCAAGTAACCTCTTTTTGTGAATTTAGGTAGGTAAACTTGTAACAAGGATTATGTCTTGCCTTGGCTGAGTAAGGAGAGTCTTAAACTATATTTTTCTCAATCACATTTGGAATACCTTATTTTGATGTTAATATTACAAAATAACTATCTATCTCTATCCCCAAACTCTCACTTTCTTGACCCCCTTCCTCTTTTAGTCTTGAAACTAGCCTATCTACCTTAAGAGACTTATAGATCTCTATTAGAGAGGTCTCAGTGCATTGAATGGGATAAATTATTTTGGATAAAAACACTTTAAATTATATCTTTAAACCATGAGATTTTACAAATAGTTATATCTAGTTCATTCATGAATCTTGATGATATACAGTGGGCATCAGTCTCCCATAATAGTTTTGCAACCTAGGTTTACACCATGAAGGTTTTAATACTAGGCATTTATTATGAAATATAACTATCATATTTTCTTTACTCCAAGTCATAAAGCTAGGTATAATATATTTTCCAAGGACTTATGACTGCCCTATTCATATCACATTTCTACTAATACTTCTCTTTCAATTCATGTTATTTCCCTTATCATAGGTTTGAAAGGCAACATGACTATCTATGTCTACTTGTAGGTAAACATTTTAGGTCCTAGCTATGTCTTATGGTTTTAAATTGAGTTATAATATTATTTTAATCACCCTTATTACATTATTGAAAACTCAATACTCTTCTTTGAACCCTCTAGTTCTCTAAGTTCTCAAAACTTATTCAAACACCTTTTTGCATCTTCCTACATGCTTATGACTATTTGTGAGCATTCAAGATGTGATTGAGGTTTTTTTATATTAAAAACCAATTATCAAACCTTTTAATGAGTCTTCCATATAATACTAATATTTTAATACCCTCTCAATGTCTTAAAACTCTAAACTTCACCAATATCACTATCTAAGGCACACTTCTATATAGGTGGTGGTAAGTGGCTCCCTGAGCATGTAGCTTTGAGCTTAGTATTTATCAAAATTTATGTCAATATACTCCAATTTTTAATAGATTATATAAGATTTATTACCTCTAACTTATTTTGAATAATTCAAAATAGAGTTTTTGTAGACATCCTTATGCAATAGTCTTCACAAAGTCATCAAATGAGGAACACTATAAATTGCTTAGAGAGAATGATGTTATAACTAGCATATAGGGTGTTTTAAGTTTAAATTAAATTTAATGGAATATAAAAATGAATAAATACCTTTTTTAACATTTCAAAACATTACTAACTAGAGCAAATAAAAGCCATGATAATCAAATTGTAGGCTTTGCACAAGAGAAGCTTTTCTTGCCAAAATACCATCCACACATGACAACCTAGTGGATAAATATGTATGATTAATTTACAAACATTTTACAACTCATTATAATTAGTTTAATTCAGGCAAAGAGTTCAAACTTGCATTGGAGTTGCACAAAACTCAGCCTATGGGGATTTAAGCTTCAAAAAGTAAATCAGCTCCTTATCAATTATTCATAAAGATAAGGATCTAAATAAAATGAAACATGCCACAAATTATAATTTCATAGGTATCAAAAACTTTGTATAAAATATTATCCACAAATTTTACTTATACAACCTATACCATGCAGTTAAAAATGGCCTTCAAAAGCTTGTGAATCATATGGGATGTTCTAAAACTATTTCACCTATAAGTGACTTCAACAAGTATGTACAAGTATCTTAACTCCTTTATTTGGAGTTGAAACTCAAGAGTATAACCTTTATCTAACCTAATTATAGGTGTGGTAATTGTGTTACTGCAAGGTCTTTGGAAGGTGTCTTGTATGTATTTTTCACTTGGGGAGCTTTGAAATACATTGGAGTTAGCCAAAAATCACTTTTTCCCTCATTTTCACCACCTTCAAGTTTAAAAATGAACCTTAAAGTCTCCAAACATGCATGAAATATTATTAGAATATGATTAAAACATGAAATGAATTTGAAAGACTCCTAATAACCTATGACACCACTTGAAAAATCTTGATCTCTCCATGACATGTCTAGACCATTAAATGACCAAAATAAGACATTACCTTAACTTTTCCAAACTTACCTTAAACAATGATGATAAGGTTTTATGAATAATTTTAAGGACCATATAAGGCATGAAAATACCACATGACAACCCTATGAAAGTTTCAATTTAGAGGGGCTAACCCATTTTGACCTGAGGTTAAAATTTAGTCAACAATTACATTTTTACAATGAAGAGACAAGTTAAGTAACATTTATACCTCTAGGACCTCTAGAAAACACATATGGATAGGAAAATGACATGTGATTACATGACCATGACCTCTAAATCTAATTAGATGTGTATATTTACTACTTTTCAAGAGAATCAAAATAATAAAAATAAATGTTGTCAATGTTGAAGTTGCAGTTGGATTACTCCACCTTCAATGTGTATGCAATTCTATAAATCAATCATAGATCAAAGAAGATAAATCCTACTTATACTTCTGATTTGGGATACATTAGATAATTAGGGTCATGACCAATATGGATCTTCTAGACCTAGCCAAGGGATCTCTCACCATAATAAATTCATTAGGGAGGGTTCCAAAGCCTCCAGTCGAGCAAAACTATGCAATAACCCTAATTAGGTCCTATGTTTTCATATTCACTAAACTAATAACAAGTAAATTAAAAGTCTAATCTAGTGCTCACCAAAGTTTGTGGAACAAAGTGGGGGTAATAAACACAAAAAGTAAACATACATAGAAGACATATACTCACATTTATGTATATGGAATACTAATGCATGAAAAGAAGTGCAAATGCATATCTATTTACTCTTATAAATGAGGAACAAAGTTAGGAATACTTACCTTTGAAGATGAATCCATCAAGTCTCAATATTTCCATTGACCAAGTTAGTTTGCAAGAGTTTGTTGTGGCATGTAAGAATGATAAGGATAAATTAGCTTTAGGCTACACAACTTATCAATGCATCCAAAAAAATTCTTCACAAGACAAGATATATATATATATATATATATATATATATATATATATATATATATATATATATATCTAAAGAAATCATGAAATCCTAAGCTTGCTCCTCAAGTATAATGGTGGATAAGGAGATGCATAATATATCTTACTTATTCTTCTCTTCTTTTAGAAATGGAAAAATGAATGTGTTTATATAAGTGGATCTAACCCTAATCCCTTATGAAATTTTAGGCCAATAAGGTTGATCTAGTCAACCTAGTATAATTTTTGATAAAAATAAATTAGGTCATGGATTAAGTCAACTATGGGTTGACCTAGACCCTAATAAGTTTTATCAATAAGAGTAAAAGGTCGATGAGGCTGATTATGTTACATAAACTATCAAAAAAGGGGTTTAAGTTAAGGAAGGGCTAATGAAGGTGGTAAATTACTAGAGGAGGGTGAAAAATAGGAGGCAAATCTTAGGATAATGGTTTTAGGAGATAGGTGTGTAGATAATATGTGTAAATAAGGGACAAAAATATTATGAAGTACCAATGGTCTACCCACCCCTTTCCTAGTGTACCCCTTAAGGTGTGCTCTTAGAGAGATTAAAACTCAAAGGGTTCCTGCAAGATAGAGAACATCAATAATTGATGAAGTTTGAAAATATTATGTGTATACATATGACTCACTTAAAGCTCATCATGTGTCATTTAGGTGTAACATGGGATGGTACTTAGATAAAATAACATAGCAACACATAATGCTAAAGTTGAATAAAGTGAAGCAAGGATAAAATAAAATAAATGAAAGGATATGATTGAAAAACACATACCTTTACTTATCTTAGTGCTATAGATAAAGAAGGAGATGTCAAAAGTATGAAGGCTTATAATATAAGGAACATTAGGTAGACCTATGGAGATTAGCAAAAAAGAGTGAAAATTCATTTTTTTACAACATTGACATATAATAGTTAAAAATATTCTCTATAATGTCAAGATTCTAGAAAATTTTATGATTTAGAAAAAGAGTTAGTAGAGAAAAAGATATGATAAAAAAAGAAATTTGATGAGAAATATTTGAAAGGTAAATAATTTTTGAATAGTAAATATAAATAGGGTGAAAAATAATTCATTGGTATTTTTACTATTATGAGAAAATAGATCTTTGATAGACCTAGTGAGCAACCAAAGAGCTAGGATGGTGAGGAGATGACATTTGAGATAGGGTGGATGCATAGTGGCTGCAGTGAGTGCAACATTGGTAAGTAACTAAAAATTTCAATTTTTTGAATATTTTTATTTGAAATTGAGTGAATTATAGAAAATTTACTATTAGGCAAAATATAGGCACTTTAATGAACCCTATGAAATTTGTAGGGATACTAGGGGTTAAACAAGGTATTGTGTAGAAAGGATTCAGACCAATAAATACCCAAAGCATTTATGGCAATTAGTTAAAAAGTCATCACATGTGATGAATAGAGTTGACCAAGTTGATTTAGTTGATATAAGTCAAGAACATCAATAAAATGACTTAGTATTAGTTGGATGACTTGGTTAAGAAAGAGGGATGACTAAGTACTAGTGGACCAACTTAGTTATTTATGAAGTGGCCGACTTAGTACAAAAAGGTATGAATGGGGATGACTTAGTACTAGTAGGCCAAAGGGTGGTCAACTTAGTAATATAGAGTCCAATTTAATAGAATTTTATTAGGGATAATCTAGTATCTTTGATAAAGTATAGGGCTAATTTAGATTGTAATAGGTCAAACTGACAGAAAATGAATAAACTAATTTAAACTAGCTGAGTTTTATGAAATTTGTAAGAATGTATTTTGATTATGAATCACATGGAGATATAATAAATCTTTTGTTGTTTTCTATTTTATAGAGGCACTATAGATAGTGGTGATTGATTAAAGCATCATGGTTACTAGATTTGCTAGAGTGCTTGACAAATGTGGATAGAGTGAGATTGGTTGTATTAGGTCTATTAGGTATTATGGAGATGAGATGCATCCCACTAATTATTGATTTCATTGCCATGTTTTTTAGAGCATGAGAATGATTTACCAACATATTTTTATGGGTGGTGGATGGGGATACCTTAGATGTGGGTATCACATTGGAGGATGCCCATGCATTGGTAGGACTACCTATAAGAGGGACACTAGTGATCATAGGGACACTAGATGATTTGGAGGAGAGATGAGAACTAGCTAAGTTGGTGATGTGATCAGATAGGATATACCCAAGGCTAAGGGTGTGTCTATTTGATGTGTATATTGTGAAAATTATAGATATTTAGAAGGCTATGATTAGATTTGTGATAGCATGAGTGTTGTGTCACAAGTCAGACGACAAGGTATCATTATATGCTAGTCTATTTTGGATTAGGGGAACTCTATGATTTTGGGTTTGTCATCTAGGTCCAGCTTGTGCATGATATGTATGAGATCTGACTAGAGGGAAAAAGACTATGGGACCAGTGGTGTTGCTGAGTGCATGGATATATGAGAGGTTCTTGATGTATTGATCAACTAGGTTTCCCCATGTGGTTGATGATAGGCTACCTTAGGTTTTTAGATGGAGAAAAGAATTTGTAGTGTGGTTTGTACCCCACATGCCAATGTTATAAATAGTCACATGAAGAGAAATAGTGTGGCATCCTTATATGCATATTACTACTTTTGACCTAGTTGGGTGATTGTGGCACTAGAGCTTGCTCAAGTGTAGATCATGGGATACTATACATGGTGGGTAGAGACATATCTAGTGGCACACTTTCCAAGGTATTTTGGAATCACATAACTAGTGGATCTTATAATATTTCCTACCTTTTGGGCATGGCATGCTAGAGATCTGAGGTGGAGAGGAGGAGGAGCTTTAGTGAAGAGACTAGTAATCAAGCCATAATGTGTCAGACCATGAATTGGTCAAGCATGATAACTGATAGTAAAAATAGGAGAGGGAATATATGTGAATGTAAGGGTACATTAGGTACCAAAATAGGCAATATAATAGGAGGATTAGTGACCACCTTAGATAAACCACTAATTAACACACCATCAATGAGATCGAGCATAGATTAGGGTGGTCACATCAGATGATCTAAGAGTTGGCCTAGGGTAGAGCTGGTTGATAGATGGACCTCTGAAGAGAGGACCATAATGTGCATAGGTGGTGTCTCTAGGATTTTCATTGATAAGGAGGTAACCTAAAGATGAGGTGATTAGGGGATGGGTAAATGGAGAGACCATGCTTGATGGATGATCAGATAGGAAGATAGTGGTTGGTGACACCAAAACTAGTAAGAAATGTTTTAATTTTTAGTCTTTGAGGTAGAATACTAATTATATATGATTATATGTAGATAGATAGGTTTTGATGCTTAAAAAACCTATGATAGAAGAGGTCAGATGGGAATCCCTAGTCATGGTAGTGTACCCCACCACATTAGATGATCCTATGGTACCATCTTCACTAGCTCAAGTAGTCTAGTTTAAACTGGTGGTGGAGGCCATGAGGTAGTTATAGACAAATAGGGATGGTTTTAAACCACTAGTATGGGTGGGACTAGGAGAGGTATAGGCTTGGTAGGACATGGCTTAGGAGAGAGCTACACATATGGCTACCATGATCTAGTTGGGATAAGCACAAGCCCAGGTGGCCAACCTATAGGGATAGGTAGTAGGGTTGAGATCTTGGATGGCCTCAATATAGTAAACTATGTAGATGGGATAGTTTGAGGCATTTATGGGAAACATGGCTAGGCCATGAGATAGGCATGATGGACCCCAATTGTAGAGTTGGACTATGTGTTTTTGTATTTTGTACCATTGTATAAAACACATGATATATAGAGAGATATTGTCTTAAAAGTTTTATTTTGGTCTTATGAGTTATACTATGGTTGTGGTTGTTGATTTATGGATATATTTATTTTTAGCACATGTATTTTTCTTTTTTTGTATATGCTATGGGAGATATGTGTGGAGCGTTTTCTTTTTTGGCATTATGTAGTACATATGCAAGATTAAAAATAAATAGGTAAAAAGGATTTTGGAAAAATACAATTAATCATAAACAAATGCACAAAACACTATTTATTGATGGAAAATGTGTAATAATAAAAGATGACTAAGTATACTAAACCAAAAAGAGGACAAAATGTTTTTAAACCATGAAAATGATTGGCACCAAATTAAAACAAGTAAAATCACACTAAATCATGTTGGGAAGTATGAAAAAAATGCAATAAAATGGAAAACACATGAAATAAAAATGGTATAAAAAAAATAATTAAGTTGATCAATCATACTAAATCAGATTCGGAAGTATAAAAGAGAAAAATGTTTTGGCAAAATGGACTTAAATTAATCATGTTAATTCAAGTTGGGAAGTATGAAAAACTTAAAAAATGATTTTATTCTTACATGCAATTAGAAAATAATAAGATAAAAGTAAAATATTAATAAAGTAATCATAAAGCATACTAAATCAATATGGGTAGAATGTTAATGACATGTAACTCATAATCAATCATGACTTATCTTGAATTTGATACATATAATTTCATTGTGACTTGGGTATTGGAAAATTTTGTGAGGAAGGCTAGGTCATATCCATGGTATTACATTACAACCCACAAATGGAATACCAATGAGGTGGAAACAATGTTAAAAGGGTATGTTTAGAATGACAATATGAAAATTTGGTAATTTGTGAGGAAGGCCTTGTCCTATCTAAGGCCTTACATTGCAACTCATAAATGGGAACACCAATGAAGAGTGATCAATGAATTAAAAAATATTTCTCAAGGGGGAATATTAATATTGTAGGGAATGAAAGAGGGAATGTAAGAAGCATAATGTAGGCATCTTATGAGAATAAATTAGGAAACATGAGGCACACTAAAGACATAGAAATATATTAAGTGACTAGTGACCATCAATGTACAAAGGATACCTGTTCAGTATAGGCACAAAGATATATATGAAAATAAGTGTGGTACTAAGATAAAATCATGTTGGTTGTTTTGAAAAATAAAATTAAAATGGACCTACCTTCCCATAATGTGTTCCCCATTCCTTAGGATCCCTTAAAAATTCATCAGTCTACTGTGAATATTGGGTACTTGCATGAAAAATTAGGTAGCACTACAAGATTTTTTGATTCTCCTTTTCCAATCTTCTAACCTATCACACCCCAATGGACCTCAACTCTATTATGAGGCCAATTTTGGAGTTTGATATTTGATTAGAAAATGAGATGTGCTTAGAATCATGTCTTTTAGTGTGATTTAACTTTTGAAAAAAATGAATGTTGCCTTTTAGATCATTGCCTTTTATGAAATGATTTGTCTTTTGAATTTTTATGGATTTTAAGGTTCATCCTCCATATGAACTTGGAATGACTAATCATGAGAGATAAAGTGATATGCATGAATGAGTTGTAGGCTTTGGTTAAAAGAAGCTAAGTATACAAAGACATGACTGCCTAAAAAACTTAGGTTTACCTATGAACCAAAATGTTATCTCAAGTCTCAACCATGTGTATATTTAGTTTTAAAAAGGAAATAAGGGGAATAAAGGGAGATCCAAAGTGGACTATTAAAAGGAAGTTATAATGAGATGAATTTTTTGCTAACTAATCACATGGTAAATAAGGAATGACTAAAGGGAGCAATATTTATTTAACCAAGTCATAAGAATAATTATCCATGTTTATATAGATAAGATAACAAACAATATTGAAATAAATAACAATATAGTTGTAAAAAAATAAACATGTAGAGAAGAGGTATGTAATCATGAAAAAGAATCCATAAGAGAACATAAAGAAGAAAATGACACCATAAGCAACAAGTAGTGCAAAACATAATTAATCACGTAAGATAAATAAGAATTTGACACAATGTCAAATGATATAAGATAGATAAATGTAAATTTGGAGAACACGTCCAATTGAGATGAAGAAATAAATAAAATAACACCATGATTGTGTTCATAAATATTGGCATATTTATCCACACACATTATCCATAATATATGATAATTCTATATAAATCTAAACTCGAAATGTAGCCAGATTCTCATCGATATTTAGGGAAAGTTGATAAAATACTTCATTTTGAATCTCCTTAATGGAAAATGTAGGAATTCTTGAAGGATCATGCTGATAAGGGTTATCGTGCAGGGGATGTGTTTGACCAAATTTGAATTTTATTTAAATTGGGTTAAACCCTACATATTGAAAATTTTAAAAAAATTTCCATATGCATAATAGGGTCTAATGTGTGTCTAAATACCTTACCTATCCCTTTTCTAGCCTTGGTCTAAGTCCATCTTCCTTGTGTTAGTTTAGTTAACCAAAGTCAATGAAAGTCAACCAAAGTCAACCAAAGACAACATTGGTCAACCTTAGTCAAACATGTTAAAAGGTTAAAATTATCTTTAAAATGTCCTAATGTGGTAATTTATATTCTATAATGTGTTTATAAGTCATAAATTGGTCCTTTACCATGTCTCATATGCAAAAAGTGTCATTTTTGTCATATTTCTAGCTCATTAAATGACTTGTACAAATGGATTATGGAATAAAATTTATCAAAAATGGATATTTAAATGTGGATAGTGTTATAACATTTTATGAGGTAATTATATGGTAGTTAATAAGTAGTTTCATGCTTGAAAATAGGAAAAACTCCTCAAAACTACCCCTTAATGGCACTTGTATGGATTTGGTGAGCTCACCTTCAGCTTAAAACATGGGAATAGTGTATATTCATATATTTGAGGTATTTAAAATGATTTTTTTGTAGACAAAAATTTATAATTATCTAATTTTTATTCTTTTCCATCTTTTAGCCTTCACAAGCTAAGAAGGGTCAACTTTGCATGCTTGTTACAAGCCGTACATGTGAAGTTGGGAGGAGTGATTTTGGGGTTTGAAAGGGGTCTAAGTGTACTTAAAATACATGTTAAGTTTTAGTTTCATTGTGAATAATATATGAACCATTGATAATAAGCTAGGTAGTTTTTATGCTTCTTCATCCATGAGGGGTTTCATTTTTGAGCCTGTTTCAAAATATTTTGATTTGGTCTAATGGACTTGATTATTTCAAGTGTTTCTCAAGGTTTTATAACACCTCTCTATATTTTTTTCATCATATTATTGGTTTTGGATATATCAAGAAATCAATAAGACTCTTCTAGGCTTGTTTGTGTTTGCCATTGTCTACTCTTTTCACCTGTAGACAAGTGATTCCCACATAGAAAAATGTGTTTTGAATTTGATTTCAATTTTTTTTTATGGAGGTTGTCTATTTTATGGATTTAAAATGAATTTGGAGTGTTAGGAATATTTTATCAAACCTTTCTTTCTCATTTCCATCTTTTCTACCTACATATAGTCAAATGCATATCTTCAAGTGTCCTTTGCAGAGCTATAGAGGTTTATACCAAAGTAAATTGATAGGTTTGAATCTCCATGATGAATATGAAAAAAATTGATATCTTTGGGAGTATATTTAAGATTATTGATAGCCAATTATGGTGTTGAGAGACTTTTCTAAACAAAGAGTCTATGCTTTTGGAACCAATCCCTAAATTGACCAAACAAAGGGCAGGAAGCTTTTTCAAGGTGACGCATAACATATTTGTCAAGATCATCAAGGAGTATAAGTGGGTGATGTTTTATCCATATAATAAGAAAAAACCCATAAAAAATTTTAAGAGAAAAAAATTAATGGAAGATAACCATTGAAGAGTCTAAAAACCCACTTTTGTACACTATGAGCAAATAGTGATATCTCAGTCTTAGGCTGAAAAGGAAATTTTATTCACCAAGGATACAAATTGAACTTAATATTATGATTAGATGATTTAAAATGGTTAAAAATGCATATATATCCTAGAAATATAATCAAGAAAAATATTTCAGTTTGTGTTTGTGACTTCCCATACTCATACCCTATCCGTACACAGGGCAAAATGCTCATCTACAACCAGGCAGACTAGTGAGTTAGTTTAAAGATGGTGGAGTGATGGTGAGTGCTAAAGATGAGGTAGTGAATTTTAAAACAATTATAGTAGATATAAAAGGATTATATACACCCTTATAAATGCATTCTATACTTATATAGCTTACTAAATCCTAACAACATCTACAACCCTATATATGGAGATATAGGCAGTGAGTTAAGAGTAGGGTTTTCTTGGTGCCAAAAGAGATTGTATTGGTGGAGTTTGGGATGGAAAAAATTTAAATTGACTTTATGGGACTATTTATATGTTTTAAAACACTATTATAGTCTTTCTTCATGACAAACAAACCTACAGGTAGGAGCCTTCAACAGGAAAAATAGTCATGTTGAACCCAGTCTTGTGTTTTCAAGAACATAAAGGGTGTTTGTAAGACTTTGGGGTAATAATGATGGAATAGGATTATTATACCTTTAATATGGTCAAATAAGACCTCCATAAGTCATAATTAGTGTTAAAAAACTTACACATACCCCTTAAACCTTGAAATACACCTACAACAGTCCTTGTGTAGTGTTGAACATGGCTGAAGGTCAAAGTTAGAGGTGAAATTGTTTAAGGGATAGAGATGGATCCACCTATATAAATACCATGTAATTTTTTTTTACATTTTTAACATGAAATAAATGGATAAAAAATCAATGGAAGGGGCCTAAATGATGAAAACTCAGTCAATTTGCTAAAAGTTCCACACAATCTACCTTCAAAAGCTAGTTTTGGAATTTGAGAGAGTTGGAGAGTCAAATGATTGAATCAAGGGATAATATTTTGTGGAAATAACCATGGTATCTTGTATAATCCTAAAAAATATTTGGTTTTTTGAGGTAGATAGGGGAAGTTCCCTTTGTTTTATCTCAGATAGAGGGTACTTTTTAGTTTATATGAAGCCTACAATTTTGGAGTAAAGGCTAAAAACATGAACCTAAAGGCCTGGTAACTTGTAAAAAAGGTTTGAGAAGTTGAAACACATATGAAAAAAAATTAGGAACTAGGTAGGAAGTTTTAAAACTAGACAAGGTGGTCTGGATAAGAAGGTTTGTAGGTAGACCTAGTTAGGCAAGGTAGAGGCCTGACTCCAAATGAGAGGTCATTCCCTATTTAAACCTTTGTAAAGTATTATAATGATTTTAATCATGTTTATGGAGGTAAAAATTATGTGTCCAAACTATCTTAGAGTTATTGAAAGCCAACATAGAGGTTTAAATCACCAAATTGTAAACAAACCCACTAAATAAGGTTTAGGTCTATTCTAAAAGGGTGAGTCTTTTCATTTCTAGCTCTTGATGAGATATTATGATGACTAAAACATGTTTTTTGGAAGTTTTTAAGCCTTTTTTTTGTAGAGTTATCCATAAAAATCCATTTTCTTGCCTAAAAGTCACCTAAACCCTATAGAATGCTTGGAGAAGGACATAAATGGCCAATTTGAATGCTCAAAACTTCTATGAGACTTTGCATGGAAAGTTGAGGTGATTAGATATGTTAGAGGAGTTTCTAGGATGCTCTTAGAAGGATTTAGTAAGGATTTAAATGTTTGGTCTTCATAAACAAATGTTAAAACCTAAAATTGATAAAAACCCTCATAAACTCTCTTCAAAGACTCGTTTAGGAAGATGAAGCAAATGGAGTATCCAAATGTAGTGGAAAGGCTATGAAAATATTTGGAGATGATAGAGCCAAGGCTCCTCTGTATGTGACTGAGGTGTACTACACCTATATAGAAGAGGTACAATAAGGCTTATTTTGACAAATTTGTATGTTTTTCAAGTATGGAGATGTTTTAAAATATGTAACCACCTTTGGTAGAGAGTTTAGGACTTTTTGTAAGTCCTCATGTTCATAGATTGAGTTATCTAATCTCCCAAGTGTGCCTACCATCTTCCTCATCTCAACCAGTCATAGTGAATGACCAATGAACACTTAGTGAAAATGGTGAAATTTTAATTGGGAATCCTTTTAAGGCTTGATTAATGAACCTGATGACTTAAACACTCTTGAAAAGTGTTATTCCTCCTTGTGCATGGATCAAATTGTAGATTTGTAGAAATTTTGTGTGTCAAGTGTGAGAGGCTCATGAGAAGGAGTTATTTGTGACTGTCATGAATGATTGCTCATGGTCAAAGGAATATGAATGATTGAGGACCTATAAAATGTATGTGAGGGATTTTTGGTAACCCCTCCCCTTTAGATCAATCATTAAAACTGATCATATTCAGTGATGAGGTAGTTTTGTGAAGGTAAATCATGAAGGCAGTTTCATGTGCAAGAAAAAGAGAATCTATGCCACATATGGAGAAGTTTGATGACTTGGGAGATAATTTTCCATATTTTCCTTGTAGGACCTATCTCATGACTAATTATATGACTATTATAACTCATTATCCTTGCTTGATAAGTGTCTTAGTGACTCTTGATATTCCCTTTCTCTCTCTCCTCTCGCAATTGCTATATATATTGACCTTTTTGGCTATTATACAGATCTTTCCTCCTGGGTATGGTGAATCCTTGCCAAATTTTTTCCTTTAAATAATAAATAATGTTGTTTTACCTCATTTAATATTTCCCTAAGTGCATGTTATGGTTATTAGTCTTGTGCAAGTGTATTTTGCTTACCTTCACATGTTACTCCTCCTAGTGCCTTGTGTGGATTGAAAGCTCTCTTTTGTAGGTTAGTAAGAAGTGTCTAATGTGGATTGTAGGCATAGTGAGTATCTCATTAATGAGTTTTTTAGAAGATATATTGTTTGAGTCCCCCTATCCTAAGTTCTCTTCAAGACCCCATGTTTGAAACATTGATGTAGAAGAGGAGTTTTTAATTGAATGAATTGTATGTGTGGTATTCTCTTTGGTTTCAAGTGCATTGTAAGTGGTGTGAGTAGACCATATATTTTTTTTATCACCTCCCCTAGATTAGATTTTTTTTATTTATCCTTCTCCCTTTTCACCCCTGAAAATTTAGTAGTAGGTTTGATCTATATTGGTACATCAAGTGAACTAGCCCTAATCTAGATATCCATCTCAATTTTGGGTTACCCACAACCCTAAGGTGGTTCTATTGTGCCACTTGAATGAGGAGAGAATTTTCATCTCCTTAAGGGGTGCAAATTTAGGTGTCAATAGTTTTTGTCATGCCTGGTGGGACTAAAAGTCCATTCCTTAAGGTATTTTGGTGTTCTCCTTAAGATATCAGTGTTTGGAGGTATTTTCACTAAGAACTAATGGTGAATCCAAGCAAAAATCTACCGGTTAAGTAGTCAAAGTACTATATTTGATGTTTTTTTCTTGTTTTATATAGTTCTCATGAAAGTTTCATGGATTATTTTGATGTTGACTTTGTCCTAACACAAGTTGGGGAGACATATCCATCTTTGCATATTCCCTCTCAATATGAAAAAGTCCTTGGTCAATCTTATCAATCCCAATATGACCATATTCAACCCTAATTTTATTTACATCAATCTTATAATCAACCCTATCAAGCTTGTGCTTCACCCACTCCACCTAGTTCTTCCCAAAATCATTCTGTTGTAAGTTTCAAAAAGATTTTCATTGGATTAAAAAACTATATGTTAGACCTTGTTACTATAAATGGTTGTAGTCAAGTTATCCTTAGTTTTTATGTCAAGAGTGTGAGGGATGCTTTAGAAATAGTCAAGAGAGAATGGATGCCTATAGAGAGATAATTGGTAAGGCCTTCTGGGTGAAATGATTGATGTTTGTGGTCTAATTTTTCACGTATAAGAGAGGTTGAAAGTTCATGAACTAGATAAGTCCTAGTAGATCCAATACACCCCACATCAACCTTCAAGTATGCCAACTATACCTATTCAAAATGTCAGTCCAATCATGTTTCAGAATGACCCAAGTCCTTCATGCATTACCCAAATTTTTCCTTCTTGGAGGTACATCCAAGAGAGCAACCAAAGAAAGAGGGATACCATTTTTGGGGAATATTTTGAGAGAAGAAGGTTGATGTTGGAGGTTCATCTTCACAAGGATATTGATTTGGAAACCAACATCTGAATCAATCCATCATGGTAATAGAAAAAGAGGTCTTTAAGTGTGAAATTCATTCATTTACATCTCATCCTAATAAAGAATTTTCTAAGTGTAGTTTCCCAAGATGGAAGGAAGTATTGGTGGCTTGTGGTAAGGAAGAAAAAATATGTCTAAGTGGAGAAGTTGGCAGTGAAGAGAAGACTAAACCTATTCAACTCCCTTCCCCCCTCCTCAAGAAGCCTGGTACCCTTCATCCCAAATTTATTTTACTCCCTTTCCTAATGAAAATCATATTTCTCCCCAAAATAAGCTATTTCAATAAATCCTTGCCAAAATAATTGAGCAGTTGGGACTCAAAATGAATAATCTCTCATATATTCAAGAAGAATCGAGTTCTTGTGAAGAAAAATTAGATTATGATGATAGGAAAGAGGACCTTACTTGTGGTGAAGAAGGAAATTTGGAAGAGGTTCATTTGGAATTCAAAGAGGAAGAAGTTTCTCTTATTTTTCACCTTCATGATGCTGATAAAAAAGAGGATGATGACTTTTGGTAGATATTTTAAGACATTTGTAATAAAGTTGAAAGTCCCAAGGAGCCTGCAATCTTTTTGGAGCTGACTACAAGTCATGGTAAGCAAGATGGCTTGTTTTAAGGAGAAGAGATGTGGCATATTTATGTGAAAATATTAAAATAATATGAATATAGTGAGAATGTAGAAGTCATAAGAACATAGACCCATGATGTTGAGAAGTAAACATGTGTTGAGAGACATCACGATTAAGAAACTCCAAACCATGATGGAACAATCTATGATGGCTATGAAGATTTTGAAGATGACTTAAATATTGAACCTATAAACACATGTGAAGATAACAATACCAAAACCAACAAGGAGTTTGAACAAGAAACATTATGAGAGAGATATGATACAACACTTGTTGAAGGATTTGAAGAGGTTGTAACAAATGAGAAGGACAATGAGACCTTTTACGAAGATCTAAACTTTCAACACACTATTCCATTCATAAATATGAAAATATGCCATGGTGAGATAAAGGGACAAAAATATGAAGCATGTTTCCAAGAATAATAAGACTTAATCTAATTTTGAGACTTGTTTAAGATGATTCCATCAAATGACATGCCAAGCCAAGGAGAAAAAAAGAAGCATGGGTCATCTAGTACTACATCCAAAATGAAGAATTTTTGGCACCCTCATTCATCTAATGAGGAAGGAGATTCAAGTTAATTTAATTTTTATATATTAAGGGAGGTATGTTTGGTTATATGTACATAATTAATTTACTTATTGTTGTGTCTTGTTTTCCCTAAGTGCTTAGTAGCACAAGTGTGCCTTTGCTTTATGTATTTGCTATGGTTTTATTGTATGTTATCTTTCCTTCATGTGTTTTGAGGTCAATAAACTATATTTTTGGTCAATTCAAGGTATTATATTTATATTTTAGAGTGAATATAACTCCCTTTGCCTAATGGATGGGATAAGGCTACTGGTCCTTAACATAGGCAAGCATGTTACCCCTAAGAATTACCAAAAGTGTTGACCAAATTGAAATTTTAGTCAAATTGGGTCAGTCATACATATTTAAACTTTCAAAAAAGTTCCCATATATATAATATGGTCTCATGTGTGTCTAAATACCTTACCTATCCTTGCTTTAGCCTTGGTCTAAGTCCATCTTCCTTGTGTTAGTCTCGTCAACCAAAGTCAACTAAAGTCAACCCTAGTCAACCATAGTAAAACATGTTAAATGGTTAAAATAATCTTTTAAACTTCATAATTTGGTAATTTAGATTTTATAAGGTGTTTCTAAGTCATAAATTGGTGCTTTACCATGTCTCATATGCAAAAAGTGTCATTTTGTCATATTTCTAGCTCATTAAATGACTTCTATTGATGGATTATAGAAGATAATTTGTCATAAAGGGATAATTAAAAATGTATATGGTCATAAAATTTTATTATTAATTAAAATTGAATTCAATAAGTAGTTTCATGCTTGAAAACAGGAAAAACTCCTCAAAACTACCCCTTAATGGCACTTGTACGAACTTGGTGAGCTCACCTTTAGATTAAAACATAAGAATAGTGTCTATTAATATCCTTGAGGTATTTACCATGATTTGTTTTAGAGAAAAAATTATAAAGATTAATTTTTTATTTTTTCTTTCTTTTAGCCTTCACAAGGCAAGAAGGGTCAACTTTGCATACTTGGTACAAGTCATAAAGGTGAAATTGGGAGGAGTGCTCTTGGGGGTTGAAAGGGGTCTAAGTCTAATTCAAAACCATGGTAATAATTTTAAGTTTCATGGTTCCTCCTTTATGAACAATTGTTAAGAAGCCAAGTAGCATTTTATGCTTCTTCATCCATGAGGGGTCTCCTTTTTGAGTCTGTTTCAGAATATTTTGATTTGGTCTAATGGATTTTAATGTTTCAAGTGTTTATAAAGGTTTTATAACACTTATAAATAGTTTATACATCATATTATTGGTTTTGGATATCTTAATAACTCAATAAGCCTCTTCTAGGCTTGTTTATGTTTTCCATTGTCTACTCTTTTCACCTACAGACAGGTGATTCCCATATAGATAAAGGTGTTTTAAAGTTTATTTCAAGTGTTATTTATGGAAGTTTTCCATTTGAGGTATTTAAAATACATTTGAAGTGTGAAGAATATTTTAACAAACCTTTTCTTACTCATTTCCATCTTTTCTGCTTACATACAATCAAATGCATATCTTCAGGTGTCATTTATAGAGCTACAAAGGTTTGTACGGAAGTAAATTGATATGGTTTAATCTTCATGATTAATATGAAACAATTTTATATCTTATGGATAAGATTTAATACCCTTGATACCCAAGTATGGTGTTAGAGACTTTGCTAAACAAAGAGTCGGAGTTCTGGGAACCAGTCCCTAAATTGACCAAACAGAGGGTAGGGAGATTTTTCAAGGTGATACATAACATATTTGGTAAGATACTCAAGGAATATAAGTGGGTGATGTTGTATCCATATCATAATACTAAACCCATACAAATTTTGAAGAGCAAAAATTGAATGGAAGATATCCATTGAAGATTCTAAAAAACCACTTTTGTACACTATGAGCAAACAATGAGATCTCAGTCTTAGGCTCAAACAAAGATCTTATTCACCAAGAATAAAACTTGAAATTAATAAAATAATTAGATGATTCAAATTGGTTCAAAATTAATATATATCCTTGAATATCATCAAGGAGAATATGGTAGTTTGTGTTTGTGACTTCCCATACTCATACCCTGTCTGTACATAGGGCAAAATGATCATCTACAACTAGGCAAACCAATGAGTTAGTTTGAAGATGGTGGAGTGATGTTAATTTATAAAGATGATGTAGTGAGTTTAAAACAAATGATAGTGTATGTCAAAGTATTATATACAACCTTAGTAATGCATTCCAAACTTATATATCTTACTAAAGCCTAACAATATGTACAATCTTGTATATGGAGATAAATGTAGTGAGTTAAGAGTAGAGTTTTATTGGTGTAAAAAGAGACTATATTGGTGGATTTTGTCATGTAAAAAGTGTAAAGTGACCTAAATAGACTCTTTACAAGTTTTCAAATACTATTCTAGTCTTGGTTCATGATAAGCAAACCTATAGGCATGAGAGTTCAATAGGAAACACAGTCATGTTGAACCCAGTCTTGTGTTTTCAAGAACATAAAGGGTGTTTGGAAGACTTGAGGGTCATAATGATGGAATAATATTATGATAAATTCACTATGGTTAAATAAGACATCTATAATTCATAATCAGTGTTAAACAACTTATACATACTCCTTAAACCTTGAAATACACCTATAACAGTCCTTCTATAGTGTTGAACATGGTTGAAGGTCAAAGTTAGAGGTGAAATTGTTTAAGGGATAGAGATGGATCCACCTATATAAAGATAATTGAAGTTTTTTTTACCTTTTTATCATGAAATAAATGGGGAAATAATCAAAGGAAGGGGCCTAAATGATGAAAACTCAGTCAATTTGCTAAAAGTTCCCCACAATCTATGTTCAAAATCTAGTTTTAGAATTTGAGAGAGTTGGAGGTTCAAATGATTGAATTAGGGGATAATATTTTATGGAAATCACCATGGTAACTTTTATAATCCTAAAAAATAGTTGGTTTTATGAGGTAGATAGGGAAATTTCCCCTATTTTGTCTCAGATAGGGGGCACTTTTCCCTTTGCACTAAGCCTGTAATTTTGGAGTAAAGGGTAAACACATAAACTAGATGGCTTGGTTACTTTTAAAAAAGGTTTTATAAGTTGAAAAACATATGAAAAAAAATTAGGAACTAGGTAGGAAGGTTTGAAACTAGATATGGTGGTCTAGATAAGAAAGTTTGCAAACAAACCTAGTTAGGCAAGGTATAGGCCTAACTCCAAATGAGAGGTCATTCCCTATTTCAACATTTGGAAAGAATTATAATTATTTGAATAATGTTTATGGAGACGAAAATGATGTGTCCAAGCTATTTTAGAGGTATGGAAAACCAACAAATAGGTTTGAACTACCAAGTTGCAGGCAAACCCACTGAATAAGGTCTTGGCTTATTCCAAAAGGGGAGTCTTTTAATTTATATCTCTTAATGAGATATTTTTATGATTAAAACATGTTTTTTGGATTTTTTTTAAGTGTTTAAGACTTTATTTTTCATAGTTGTTCATCAAAATACATTTTCTTGTCTAAAAGGAACCTAAACCCCATAGAATGCTTGGAGGACACAAATGGCCAGTTTGAATGCTCATAACTTCTATGAGACTTTGAATGGAAATTTGAGGTGATTAGAGATGTTATATGAGGTTCCTATTATGATCTCAAAAGGATTTATCAAGGATTTTAATGTCTAGTCCTCATGAACAAATGTTATGACCTAAAATTTCTAGAAACCCTCATAAACCCTCTCCAAGGACCTAATTGGGAAGATGAAGCAATTAGAGTATCCAAATGTAGTGGAAATGATATGAAACTATTTGGAAATGACATAATACTCTCCAAGGCTCCTCTCCATGTGACTTAGGTGTACTACACCTATACAAAAGAGGTACAACAAGGATTATTTTGAAAAATTTGTGTGTTTTATAGGTATGGAGATGTTTATAAAGATAAAACCACATTTGGGAGAGATATTAGGACCTGTTATAAGTCCTCATGTTCATATATTGAGTTATCTAATCTCCCATGTTTGCCTACCATCTTCCTCATCTTAGCCAGTCATAGTGAATAAGCAGTGAACACTTAGTGAAAATGGTGAAACTCTAATTGTGAAACCTTTTAAGGCTTGATTGATGAACTTGATGACTTGGACACTGTTGACAAGTGTAATTCCTCCTTGTTCATGGATTAGATTGTAGAATTGGAAACATTTTGTGTGCCAAGTGTGAGAGGTTCATGAGGAGTTATTTATGACTATCATGAATGATTGTTCATGATTAGAGGGATATAAATGATTGAGGACCAATCAAATCCATGTAAGGGATTTTTTATAACTCCTCCCCTTAATATAAATCATTAAACCTAACCCTATTTAGTTATGAGGCAATTTTGTGAAGGAAAATCATGATGGCAGTTTCATTTTCAAGCAAAAGAGAATCTACACCACATATGGAGAAGTTTGATGACTTGGGAGACATTTGTCCATATTTTCCTTGTAGGACCTATATTATGCCTAATTTTATTACTATTATAACTCATTCTCCTTTCTTGACAAGTGTCTTAGTGAGACTTGAGCTTCCCTTTCTCTTTCTCCTCTCATAATTATTACAAATACTGGCCTTTTTAGTTGTTATACAGATCTCTCCATTTGGGTATGGTGAATCCCTACCAAATTTTTGACTTGAAATAATAAAGAATATTGTTTTATGTCATTAAATATTTCACTAAGTTCATTTTATGGTTATTTTTATTATACAAGTGTATTTTGCTTACCTTCACATGTTACTCCTTATAGTGCCTTGTGTGGATTGAAAGCTCTCTTTTGTAGGTTAGTAAGAAGTGTCTAATGTGGATTGCAGGTATAGTGAGTATCTCATTAGTATTTCTATAAGAAATACTATCTAAGTCTTCCTAGATTAAGCTCTCTTAAATACCCCATGATTGAAACATCGATGTAGAAGAGGAGTGTTTAATTGAATGAAGTGTATGTGTGGGATTCTCTTTGGTTTCAAGTGCATTGTAAGTGATGTGAGTTGACCATATATTTGGTGCATCACCTCATTTATATTATATATATTTTTAGTTATCCTTCTCCCTTTTCACCCCTAAAAATCTAATAGTAGGTTTGATCTATAGTGGTACATCAAGTAAACTAGCCCTAATCTAGAGATCCATCTCAATTTTGGGTCACCCATAGCCTTAAGTGGTTCCATTATGCCACTTGAATGAGGAGAGACTTGTCATCTCCTCAAGGGGTGAAATTTCAAGTGATAATAGGATTTTCAACAAAAGGAATGGGAATACACTCTATTGAAGATGAAGTGGTCACCAGTGGAAAAGGATCCATGGGTGAGGGAATCACCAATAGAGAAAGAGCCATATGTGAAGGAAAATCCACAAGGGAATCATAGGTGGAGAAATTATAGGTAGAGAAATAAACATAGGTGGAGGGGCCATAGGGGAATAAGGGGGAGCCTTCTTATGAGGGTGACTTGTGGGAGGAAGGGTGGTAGGTGCAAGAATGGTCAAAAGGTGATCTTTGATATGCTATTAAAGGATGTGCCAATGATCAATGTGATATGTACCATATTGGTTCTAGAGATAATATACCTCTTCATATGTGGGAAGATATTTAGGTAATACTTTTTGGGGAGGTATAGCCTTGTCTATGGGATAAGGAGTAGTGGGATGCAAGGTGTCTATATATTGTCACATCTTACAACAATGCATGGAGGAATGATTATCTAGGCTATGGAAGTAATATATACACTTTTTATTAGAATTTATGGGTTTATTAATAGAGAGAGTGGAAATTAAATATAAAGAAGGCTAGTATAATGAATAGTATCTAGTCCAATGACTTGAAACTTTATGAATATCATAATATGGTTGACTGACCCATTTGTTAGGCAAAGAAGCAAGTTGTGATATAGGGAGAAGAACATCACCACAGGAAGGTGGGGATGGTAGAGAGACTAGGTGAGACTCTATTGAAGGAGTAATAGGATCAAAAATAGGAAGAGACTCAACTAGAGAGGGAGTGGGAATAGGATCTAAACTAGGCTCAACTGAGGGAGGAGTAAGATGCATGAAAATTTGAAAGATAATCATAATTATCTCATGGATAAGCTAGATAGAGGGGTCCTAGTATCTATAAAAGAAATAGGGACTGGACATAGCATGATACATAGGCATACTCCTATAAGGATCTTCAAAAATTGGAGGTATGCACACCATCTCTACCCTAATAAAAAGAGGAAAAATACTAAAATTAGGAATGATATAGGATGAAATATGATAATATATACAGAAAGAATAAAATAAAGAGGAATGATAATGAATAATTTCATCATCTCAAGCCTCAATAAGACCTAATAATGAATCATCTAAGGAATAACCTTTGTCATAGTCAGGTGTATGAAGATCAATGGTATATTTAGGTATGAACTTGTCATCTGATGTGGTGTGATGAATGGAATGCCAAGTATTAGTTAAGATAATGGGTATAGTATCACTAGGTGATTAATGAGAACATGCATTCAAATAATGTGAAAGCTGAGAAATGAGATAAGGTAAGAGATCTAAGGTTTTTATCTCTAGATTGATCTCATATATCTCATTGTCACCTAAATCTAAGAGGTTAGGTTTTTATTCCTGATGATTTTAGAGTGACCATTGTAACCTAGTGTGGCATTGATAGGAAAGTTAAACCTTTGAGATTCATGAAATGGAATGATTGATAAGGGTTCAAGGGTTGGAATCTTGAAAAAATAATGATATTGGAATTATTCAAAATTCCAATGGTTAGTGTCAACTTGAATCCTATATATTGCTCCATTGTGAGTAAATTTGACACATTGGTAAACAAAAGAGGAAATTGCTCTCATGCGATGAGTCCATGTCCTAATAAGAAATTTTTTATAGGATAGAGTAAATTTTAGGATCATTACCTTCACTTGAATAGTGACAAGTGGAATGGTGATAAAGAGATACACACAACCTAAGGGAGTCATTTACCATAGGTCATAGCCTTTACATGTGTTGTGTGTGGACTTAAGATTACATTTGGAATATCCAAGGGTTTTAATAGAATTGAGGGAGGTAATGCAAGTACCTAAACCCTTGTCAATCAAATCACACTTGACTTGGATATAACCAATTTGAACATTGATAAAAATGGGAGGATCATCTGCACAAAGCAAAATATCATCAAGGATCATAGGAGCAATGGGGAATTTAAGGGAAAGAGAAGTGTCCATTATCTCATCAATGTATATGGACATCTCTTTGAATTATTATAAAATGTTATCTTCTGATCCATATAAGGTGGTTTTTCATCTTGATAAGGGAGGATGAGGGATGTTCATTTTAAATAAGATATATATGAGATGATTATGATGACACAAGGAAGTTTACATAAGTTCAATAAATAGGATTTGATATGGGAGATTAGTAAGTTCTATGATATGATTCCATTCATCATAAACCATAAGGGGAATATTAGAAAGAGGTGCATAGTGTTGAAGGAGGTCCTCTAAAAGAGAAGTATAAGTGCATGTGAATTTATGTTGATAGGATGCAAGAAGTTTAATTGGAGGAAAAGTTTGTTGATTGTCTTGAAAGGATGGGGTAGTTGACATAGGTTTGGTTTTAAATATATTGAAAGAAGTGTTAATATAAGTTTGAGTATCATTGGTGATGGGTAAAGAAGTTGGAGGAGTGGTAAAAATGATATAGGAAGTGTTATCCATGGGAGGTGTTGGAATTGGTTCATCAAAAGATATAAGGTTTTCTTTCCCCAACTCTATTAAGTGAGTTGGAGAAGATTCTTGGATAACATGAAAAGTCTGAAATGATTGAGGAGTGTGTATGGGATGAGAATCATTAAAGGTAAATAACCTTGGCATATTAGTCATATTGAACACAATCTATTTAGGAGTTGGGTTTATAAGAATCAATGTTAATGGTAGAAAGAGTAGGCTTATCATTATTGTCTTAGTGATTTGGAAGAGGATCTTTATAGATAGCTAAATGAGTATTATCCTAGTTCAAAGCCTAAGATTTAGTTTGTGTTTCATGGGCTTTAAAGGAAATGTCATAGGTTTTTTGACATTTACGAATGATAGAATCATGTTCAAAATTGGGACTAAGGAGAAAATCCATAACCAAATTATGTAGTTGTCTACAAGTTTCATGAGTGTGAGCCCAACTAGAATGAAATCAATAGAATTTATTTAGATTGTACTAGGATTTCATGGGATAAGTGGGATCAAGATCTCATGGAAGAGGCCTTGGTAGATGCTTTTATAACTCTGCTAAGGATATATGTTTATGAACATTGATGTTATTTGTTAAAGATAAATGAAGATTAGGAATGTGGTTGGGAGGGGAAGCTTATTCTGAAGCCTGATTGGGAACAATAGCTTGAATAATATGAATGTTATCATAAGAATTAGTGACACCATAGTTATTAACATGATGATTTTTATTTTTTATTAACATGCGAGTACCCATAGAATCTTGGGATGGCTCAAATTGATGCACAAGGAAATCTTGGTGCTTGGCTTGGTCAATGACCTCTTCTAAAGGATGTGAAGAGAGACTTTAGACCTAATATTGAAACTTAGGGCAAAGAGCATTGGTAAATAGATGAAGAGATTATCATCTAGCATATTGTGTTCACATTTGTTAGACATGTTCTTCCACCTTTGATGAAAGATTTTACAGTTTATATTTCAAGTTGCTTATAATTAATAAAATAGGCCAAGGTATTTTCAAGAAGGTAACTAGTTTGAAACTCTTAGACTAAAACATAGACTAAATATTTTGAACTAGTGATGGAATAAGATTTGAGTCAGTTATACCAATATAAATCATCTCCAAAGAGATTTTTTTTCTAATATCTTGGTAGCGACAAAAGTATGTAACTTGACCCAATCTTTGTATAGATTTCTAAATGATTTTAAGTATAGAGTAGGATCAATCAACCCATTATAACTAATGGTAGGGGTGATACCTCCTATATCGATGTTAGAAATTTGAGGTGCAAGAGGTTCATTTTTAAGGTGCTTGATGTTTTGTTAACAAGAGGATGTTAAGGGATGAGATTACCATGGGAATCTCAAAGAGGAGGTTGGGGGGGCATTTTGGTTATGCATTCCCCATAGAACTTGTTGAGGGTGATTTTAGAGATGGATAAGATGATTTTCCTTTTTCATCATCTGGTTGGAATTATTAGCTTGGAAAGCATTCATTTGATTAAGAGTTTAAAATAGAATTGAATGGGTTTGAGAGGTGTTATTTGCATTTTGTGAAGAATTGGCATTGGTATCGGTGGCTTGGGTACCACTATGAGTGTTATTAGAAGCTTGAGAGGAATTGTTGGTAAGTCAAGAACTAGTATCATGATTTTCTTATGTGGAAAAGGATGCACTAGTAGAGGGATGAGAAGAGGCAACACTAGAGGCATGATTACCATGGTTATAAAAAGATGCTCTAGTAAAATAATTGAGAAGAGTGGGTCTTAGAAGAGGCCCACTAGATGTAGAACCTGACATGTTAGTAGAGATACTTGGAATGAAGGTGGAGGAAATCAAATAGGAAGATTTCATAGTATGAGAAGGTGTCAAAAGAAAAGGAAGAATTTGAGAAGAGAATAAGCTATTTCCCCAAATCCATGTGAGAATGTGGGGGAAGGTGAATGGATATCCTTGGTTTGACCACTTATCATAAAATGGTAAATAGTAGAAGGATATTTTCCTTGATGTAAATTCATTGATGAAGAAGAGCATTTTTGGAGTATACTCTAATTAATTCTAATATTCTAAGGATAAAAGAGGGTTGTAAACTAAATATGAATGAGGAGGGGTCCCATAGTTTATAGTTCTAATGGTACATGCACATTACTTTCATCTAGGGTAGGATCCACAAGCTATTTATGGGAAACTTTATTGGGGTTGGTAAATTTCATCATATATGTTGAGTTTAACTCAGGGTTGTCTTCAAATAGGAAGTTCATGATGAGAGAGAAATATTAAAGAAGACTAAGATGATGTAAATGAAAAAAGGTATAAATGATATAGAGTCAAATAGGTCAAATATGTATTATAATATAGTAGGCAAAAAATAGTATAAATTCATACAAGTCAAATCTGTACTATAGACAAGGTATGGAATGAATCTAATAAGGATAAAAAGTAGAAGAAATCAAATTAGTTATATAATCTAACTACTAGATAAGGATACATAATCATACAAGTTGACTTTGTATTATATATTAGGAGATAAAGTAGGCTGAGAAAGATACATAGTCATACAACCTGACTATGTACTGTGAACAAGTGAAAATAGTTTGTAAGAGAATGTATCAAATAGAATGATAATGTGCTAAAATAGGGAATTTTTCATAATATAATTAATGAAATAAGTGAAAGTAAACACAAATAATTGGATTAATGTGAGTGATCCAGTTGGGGCACACAACACAAAACTTTGCACCAATGCTGGCCAATGCATGTTTTTGAAATAGAACACTCAATGATAAGAGAAAAAGTAATCAATTGAAAATTAAGTGCTAACTAAGTGGTCATCTTGAGTTTTATTAGATTATAATAAACTATTGATTAAGTGTGATAGGAAAGTTGGATGAAAATAGGGAGATAGAAAGTAATCTATGGATGGTTTCAGGGTGTTTAGGTTGAAAGGGATCTGTGTTGGCAATGGTACTGGCTTAGTATTAGGGCCTACCGTCTCACTTTTAAATCCCAAAATGATGAGAGTTTTAGGTGATTTGAAAATATATACTATTAATTACATCTTTTTACTTGGATAGAAAACCAAGTTAGCTTCCCCCTTGGTGATGAAATCTAACTAGGTAGACCTTGGGAAGATAAGTGTTAAATGTGTTTTGAATATTATGTGATTTGCTAGTGTGTAAAAGAGAGAAATAGTGTAACTAAATTATATTTTAAAAAACCACCTATTTATACTATGTGAGTTACTCTAATAATGCAAACAACTAAAAATGAAAGTGTTAATCAACTACTAGAAAATAGTTATTAATTCCCAAATTTAGAAAAGTATAGAGTCAGTTCAAATGACACTATATGTAAATAGTACATAACAAAGTCGACTAGGTCATTACTATTCTATGGAAGTAAAATTGTTTAAGAATAAATTTGAATGGGTTAACTAAGTCTGTTAGATAGAAGATAGGTTACATAACCAAGTTGACCAAGTCGACTTAGTTGGCTGTAGGGTTGTAGTTTTGAAGGCTACTAATTTTTATAAAATAGAATTGAAAGGAAAAACTGAAATGATTTAGAAAGAAAGAGAGGAACCTTGGTGGGGTTGAATATTATTAGGATTGATTTTTTTTTTGAAATGATTTGAATGTAGCTTTAAAAATTATAAAAACTAAGTTGATTGGTTTGACCCAATTCTATAAAACCCTACGTGCTGAAGAAGAATAAGATGACTAAGTCAACTTGTTCAACCTAGTTTGTTGATCTGAATGCTTCCAAAAAGAATAGGATGATATATTTTATGTGTTTTAACTTTTATTATTATTTGGGACTGAAAAATAGTACTATGTTGACCTATTTGATCCAATAACCTGTATCTAATGAAGACTTGCATAGACAGAACATAGTCATTTTTATGCAATTGTGTGTTAAACTGGCACACAAAAAGTTATAACTATATGAACTAGTTTAATACATTATCAAAATTATATAAAAATAATAATATGATAGAAGTGAAAGCATGAAAGAAAACTTACAAGTGTTAGATTCACATTGGGTTCAATAGAATGTATGTAATGAGAAATACAACATATATATATATATATGTATATATATATATGTATATATATATATATATATGTGTATATATATATGTATATATACATATATATATACATACATATATATATATATACATACATATATATATATATATATATATATATATATATACATACATATATATATATATATACATATATATATATATATATATATATATATATATACATATATATATATATATATATAGACATATATATAAATATACATATATCCTAACTCAAATAATATAAATCCTACTTACACTTCCAATTGGGGATACATCATATAATTAGTTTCATGATCAATATGGATCCATTAGACCTATCTAAGAGATCTATTACCATAATAAATTCACTAGGGAGGGTTCCAAAGCCTCTAGTCAAGGAAAACTATGCAATAACCCTAACTAGGTCCTATGTTTTTATAATCACTAAAATAATAAGTAAATTAAAAATATAATCTAGTGCTCACCAAATCTTGTGGCACAAAGTGGGGGTAATGAACATAGAAATTAAACAAGCACAAAAGACATATACTCACATAAATGTATATAAAATCCTAATACATGGAAGATAAGAGAAAATGTATATCTATCTACTCTTATAAAGGAGGAACAAAGTTAGGAATACTTACCTTTGAAGATAAACCCACCAAGTCTAAATCTCTCCTTTGGCCAAGGTGATTCACAAGAGTTTATTTTGTTATGTAAGGATGAAAAGGATAAATTAGATCTAGGATATACAACCTATTAATGCATCCAAAAGACTTATCCATAAGATAAGATCTGTATCTCCATATAAAGTATGAAACCCTAAACTTTCTTCTTAAGTAGAATGATGGATAAGAAGATGTGCAATATATATTAATTATTATTCTTTTTTTGTAGAAATGGTGAAATTAATGTGTTTATATAGGTATATCTTATCAGAGTTATTTCCAGAATCCAGATAATGCGAGTGCAATGGAGATGTGATCACATGAGTTGAAGCAAGTGCACACCACATAGATGCTAAAGCAATTTGAAAATAACACATGCAAATAAATTGCACAAGACAAATTAGAGAAAACCAACATTTGATTAACATGAGATGGCCAAATTGAGAACTAAAAATAGGAGAGTACGTAAGTAACTCCACAAAAGGTGGACAAGGCACCCCAATAATAGACTATAACTCCTCCATGAAAGGTGGTGACAAGATGCTAAGAATAGAGAAGTAACTCCCATCAAGGGAGTTACTTATGACATTCTTATGACACCAATGACACATCTTTGACACACACCTCCACATAAGCTAGTCTATCCCACAAATATAGGAAAACTCCATGTATGTAGAAGAAATACAATTTTCCTAATTAATAAATAGGGAAAAATAAAAAACTACACTAATACCCCCCATAAGCGCAGCTTAGGTGGGCAGTGTGGAAATATAAAATGGGTCCTAGAAACTAGGCCTTATGAGGTACTGATGCACAAATGCAATCTCCCATAAGATAGAGAAAAGGAGAAAACCTGTAGGAAAAAAATCCCCCCCAAAAGAGAGACATAAAAGAAATGAAGAGGCTAGAAGGCCCCCCTAAAGATGATGCTACTGCAGATGTAGACTGTACCCCAAGAAGAGCTCATAGATGAATGAACTTGCTCTTGATGAAAGGTTTGGTGAAGATGTCTGTAACCTACTCTGAAGATTGGCAAAATATTAATTCAATGACCTAACTATGAATAAGCTCTCGAATGAAATGCATGTGAATCTCTATGTGCTTAGTCTACTGTTGCTGAACCAGATTCCTACAAATCTAATTGGTACTCTAGTTATCACAATAAATGATGGTGGGCTGCCTAATAGGAATGCCAAACTCAGAAAGTAGCTCCTGAAGCCAAATAGCCTCAGTAGTTGCATTAATAGCTTCCCTGTACTTTGCCTTTGTGGATGATATAGCAATAGCATTCTACTTCTTGCTAGACCAATTGATAAGACCAAAACCTAGAGAGAAATTATAACCAGAAGTGGACTTGTGAGTCTATGAATCACCAGCCCAGTCTAAATCTATATATCCAACCAAGTTAACCTCTATGCCAAATCTGTAATGAATCCTATATCTATGTGAACTCTGTATGTAATGCAAGATCCTCTTAGCTACTTTCCAATGTAGGTAATGAGGTTCTTGCATGAATCTAGAAACAAGTCCCACTATATATGATATGTCAAGCTTGGTGTGAGTCAAGTAGAAGAGACTACCAACAATTTGTCGATACCGAGTGGCATCAACCAATGGTGAAGCCTCAAGCTTGACTCCTGATAGAAAGGGAGTCAGAGATGGCTTGAAATCAGCCATGTGAAACTGAGCCAATAAGTCAAGAGCATACTTAGGCTATGTAAGAGAAATTCTTAAATCTGACTGTGAGATCTTGATGCCAAGGAAGTAGTGCAACAAACTCAAGTCTGTCATGTCAAATCTATCTTGCAGAGATGCCTTCATCACTGCAATAATTGATGAAGAACTCTCGGTGATCAAAAGGTCATCAACATATAGAACCAAAATCAAGAGAGAATCATCCTACTATAAGAAGTAGACATTGGGATCAGAATGGCACCTAGTGAAACCCGCTATGAGAAAGAAGGAATGCATCTTGGCATACTAAGCCTGAGGGGCCTATTTGAGGCCATAGATAAATTTCCTAAGTCTACATACTAAGGAAGAATCCTAAACAAATCCTAGCAGCTGCTCCATGTAGATCTCCTCCTCTAGGTCTCTGTGAAGAAAGGCACTCTTCACATCCATCTAATGCACATCCCAACCATGTGTTATGGCATAAGCCAAGGTGATTCAGATAGAGGTCATCTTTGTAATGAGTGTAAAGGTCTTTGAGTAGTCAATGCCTGCCACCTATGAGAAACCCTTGGTGACCAGTCATGCCTTGTACTTATCAACTGAACCATCTGCTGCAAACTTGGTCTGATATATCCACCTACATCAAACCATCTTTCTTCCCTTAGGAAGTGAAGTCAAATACCAAGTGTGATTTTTGATTAGGAAGAATATTCTTCCTCCATAGCTCTATCCCACTCAGGTACCCTTGGTGCCTCTGAAAAAGTCTATGGATCTGAAATTGAAGCAAAGAAGGCATGTGGATCTATTTGAAAATCCCCCTTAGTACATCTATCATCTACAAGATTTCCTGCCCAAGTGCCATCACTCTCAAGTGTCTATCTAGCCCAAAGTGGATTGGAAGTGGGCAAGTCAGGTGCTAACTCCTCATCCTCTAACTGACTAGAGGTGGATGACTCTGCATCATTGTCCTCATTGTCTAAACTCAAAGAAGAAGAAGATGTCTCTGGATCAAGAACCTGCTATGGCTGATTTGAATTTGATGAGGAATCATCATGAATAAGTAGATCTGATGAGGGAGAAGAAGTGTCAAGTGTTGAGTCTCTAGGACTCTCCTAAAAATGGGCACTTCTCTCAATGAACAACTCATGAGTGACTGGATCTAGAAGGTGATATCCCTTAATACCATCCAAATATCCTATAAAGATGTAAGGCTTGGACTGACATTCCATAGCTTTGCATTTCTTCTTTAGAATGTGGGCCATGGCTAGGGATCTGAAAACTCTAAGGTGCTCAACATCAGGTTTCCTTTTATGCCAAGCTTCAAAGGGTGTTATCCCTTTCAAAGCTTTGTGAGGAACCCTATTTTGAATGTAGCAAACACAATTGATGGCTTCATCCTAGTACTATGGTGCTAAGGATTTGGAGTGAATCATACAGCTACCCATCTCTTTCAAGAACCTATTCTTGCATTTTGCAACCCCATTTTGTGAAGGACTGTAAGTGACTATGCATTGCAAATCAACCCCCTCTGTAGTGCAAAACTACTCAAACCTGATGCTGACATACTCCCCTCCATTATTAGTTTGAAGAACCTTGATGGATTTCTCCCTTAGGTTCTCAAAAAGATCCTTGAAGTCTAGAAAATTTTCAAACACTTCAGACTTTTGTTTGAGAAAATATATCCAAATGTACCTAGAGAAATCATCAATGAAAGTGAGGATGTACTTGGCCCTTATGAAAGATGGTTTGGGAAAGGGTCCTGATACATCACTATGGACTAACTCCAAAGGTTGTGAAGTCCTCCAAGCTTTGACTTTGTCAAATTTTTATTTGAGATGCTTCCCAAGGGAACACCCCTCGCAAAGTCCTTTTGAGAATTAGACACGAGGCAAGCCAATGACCATGTCATTTTTACAAAGTTGTTCAAGGTAGCGGTAGTTAAGGTGGCCAAACCACTCATGCCACAATTTGCTAACTCCATCTGAATGAGTCAGCAATGCTATTGGAGAAGAATTTGATGTAAAATGTGAGAAGGTGTATAACCTAGCTTGGTGATCTACCCTACCCATTGCCACTATAGTGTCATTATGCAACTCCCTGATAGCCACTAAATCTGGTGAAAACTCAACTCTCATGCCCCAACCAATGTGAGTGATTTGGTACACTGATAGGAGATTGGTTGAAAGAGAAGGAACACTTAGAATATTGTTGAATTTTCCTCCTTCCATTTCAACTGACCCTCTCCCTACAACATAAATTGATGTGTCATCACCCAAACTACTTGAAGTCATGCTACAAGGCTCTAAAGATGAAAACTCAACTTGTGAAGAGCCCATGTGGTGAGAAGCACCCGAGTTAATGACCCACGAAGATGTGGAAGCTGATGTAGCTACAAGGGCCTTGCCCTTTTCTTTCTCCTTACCCTTGCCTTTTACCTTGGTAGAATCTTGGGTAGATGAATTTTGCTTGATGGACTCAGGAACACCTATGTTTTTTTTCTCTAGAAGATGAGTTAGGTGATCTATTTGTTTCTTCGTGCATTTGTGTTCATCATGCCCTATATTTTTACAATAGGCAAACTTAACCTTCTCTTTCTTAGGTTTAGCATTGGAAGAGGAAGACTCAGTGTTGTTTTTGGCAGGATTGGTGTTGTCTTTCTTCTTCTCCTGGTCCTTGTTCTTTTTCTTCTTCTCCTTTGTTGAAGTCTTATCCTTACCATTTCTAGCTATCAAAGCTTGGGGTTGAGTAGACTTCATTATGCCCATTTGAATTAGCTTATCTTGCTCCCTAGTCAAGTCAGCAATGAATAAATCCAAATTAGGCATTTTCCATGTAGTGCCAAGGGCACTTTTTGTGGCATGGAAAGTGGAGACAAAGACTGAATAACTTGGACCTAACTTTGCGAGAATAGAAAGTATGAGTTGATGATCTTTCTTCTCTATCCCACATTCTTTCAATTGTAATCTAAGGGCCTTAAAATTAGTGAAGAAGTCCTGTAGGGTGTCAAAGTTCCTAAGACTTAGACTTATGAATTCATTTTCGAGCTCATGACCTCTCATCTCATCAAGCTTCCCAAATAACTTTTCTAAGGTGTCCCATATGTCATTAGGATTCTAGGAGGATTATAAATGGAAGAGAAGTTTTAGAGACATAGACAAACTTAGTAATTCATAGGCTTCATCATTACGGTTGTACCACTTGACCTTTTCAGCATCAGTGTTGGGTTCTACTTTAGTACCCATGGTGATCTTATACAACCCTTTGATTCTAAGAATGATTGACATTTTAACCTTCCATTAATGATATTTGAAGGGTGTTAGGGGTTTAAGTTGATAAGAATCCATTTTTAGCTGAATTTAGGTGAAGTTGTGTTGATTACAAGTTATGAAATTATGTAGAAAGGATAATGAAAGCAAAGATTTACAAGTTGTGAAAAGAAATCACACCCCCCTAAAATATTGAGCCCCACAAAATATGGAAGTGCATGCTCAAAAGACATTGGACTCAGCTGGGAATTTATCTTAAAGTAATCAGTGCAAGACTAAAGCAAATAGGACGTCAGACTCAGTCGAAAATGCGTCTCGAGAGACCCAAAATTTTGGCACTTTATAAAATAGTGCATTTTTAACAAATAAAAATTCTAAGATGTGGAGAATTGAATTATAAAAACTTTTGTAAAAAATGGCACCCAAATCTAAGCTACTGTTTGCAAGATATTAAAGATTCAATTTTCTCGTAAACTAGTGTTTTTGCAAACAAAAGCACTAAAACATTAAAAAAATGCCTATTTTGAGAGATAAAGTGGCTTTCCAACCACTCATTGGATTCAAAATGGAACAAGGAATCCAAAGGAGGTTTGTTTGAGGGGGGAATTGACCTCCTGCCAACCCGGGCCTCACCCTTCGTCTTTGACAAGCAAAGATACAAGTTTAAAATGAAAACCCCCAAATTACAAAACTATCTATAAAACTGAATATTCAGTCAAATTGACTGATTTTTATTTTATCAAGTCAATTTTAACTAAACAAATTAAAGTAAAGACATAATTGAGCAGCTGGCCAAGCATCTAAGGGTCCACATGGGACGCCAAGTAAGGAAGGGGCACCCAAAAGGGCACAGTCCAGAATTTATCTATAGAAAAGACAAAAGACAAATGTACAGACCTATTGGATGCACTGTACGGCCTGCTTGGTGGCAAAACTAAAGGCACCTTTCTAGAGACTGGCATGTTGGAAGGATAGAGGCTGAAGGCGTTACAGAAGTTGGCATAGAAGCTTGTTATTTTGGATGCCATATAGCCTATTTTGGACATTGTGCAAAGGATGGCATGGCAAAAGTGAAGGATGCTGAAGTTGGCACAGACCAGAAGTGCTTGAACCTATAGAATTACACTGAAGGAAGAACTTGCAACTAAAGCTTGGTGTGGACTGTAGCAAAAGATATGCTCTACCAGATGAGTGCTGCTCCTCCCTTTGCTGCTCCACATAATAATGGTGCCCAATAATAGAACCGACACTTGAAGTGAAGACAAACAAGACACTCAAAGGCCAAGGATCCCAAGGAAACTAAACAAAAATGATATATATTTTTTAATTTTAGATCAGATCTAGAAAATTAAAAAAACAAAGAGAACTCCACTCCTCTTGATTTCAAAATGAACTAAAAGCATAACTAGACACATGATTACTATTCTTGCTCTAATACCATATCAGAGTTGTTGCTAGAATTTGGATAATGCAAGTGCAATGAACACGTGATCACATGAGTTAAAGCAAGTGCACACCACATAGATGCTAAAGCAATTTGAAAATAACACAAGAAGATAAATTGCACAAGATAAATTGGAGAAAACCAAAATCTGATTAACATGAGATGACCAAAGTGAAGACTACAAATAGGAGAGTATGTAAGTAACTCCTCCACAAAAGGTGGATAAGGCACCCCAAGAATAGACTGTAACTCCTCCATGAAAGGTGGTGACAAGGTGCTAAGAATAAAGAAGTAACTCCCATCAAGGGAGTTACTTATGACATTCTTATGACACCTATGACACATCTATGACACACACCTCCACATAAGCTAGCCTATCCCACAAATTTAGGAAAAATCCATGTATGCACAAAAAATACAATTTCCCTAATTAATAAATAGGGAAAAATAAAAACCTACACTAATAGATCTAACCCTAATCCCTTCCTAAAGTTTAGGCCAACAAGGTTGACCTAGTTGACCTAGTATCAATATTGACAAAGAAAATTAGGTCATGGACTAGGTCAGCCAAGGGTCAACCTATACCCTAATAAATTTTATCAATAAGAGTACAAGGTTAATGGGGATGACTATGTAACATAAATAGTCAAAAATGGATTTAGGTTAGGGAAGGGGTAATGAAGGTGGTAAATGACTAGAGGAGGGTGCAAAATAAGAGGTAAATCTTAGGGGAATGGTTTTAGGAGACAAGTATGCAGATAGTAAGTGGAAATAACAAAAAAAAATCTTACAAAGAACTAATGTTATTCCCACCCATTGCTTGGTGCACCCCTTAAGGCATGCACTCAGAGATATTGAGACTCAAAGGGTTCCTATAAGATAGAGAACACCAATAATTGATAAAGTTTGAAAATATTATGTGTATACATGATGATTCATGGCTTGAAACTAGCATTCTCAACACATTTGTGTGAGAAACAACATCCAAGACTAGGTAATTGGTCTCTCATAACTCTTGATCAAGAGAACCACCACATATTTTGATCTCAAGAATTCCCTTCCTAATACAAGAAAAATGTAGTTTTAAACCTAACTTTAAGCATGTGTAAAACATAAACCATAAGTTATTAGCACAAAATTAAAGAGCCCTCATGTGCATGTCAAATCCCTTTAATTTCAACCTAGAGTACATTAATGTAACCTTGGAGAAGAATCCATGACACACTATAGTAATGAGTATTGAAATGTAATGATTTTACAGTGAAGAGAAAATTTCTTGTCCTCCAACTAACATTTCATTCTCTGGGACCTCTAGGTGCAAGTACATTACTTCAAACATATCTAGATAATAAAATGACATGCACTCCCATGAACATGACCTCCATGACCTAAAAATACACTTGTATGTGTTTTTTCACTAATTTTTAGGATCATGGAAATACTAATAACAAATGTTGTCAAATTTGAAGTAGTTATTGGATAATTCCACCTCTAATGCTTCGTAGTTCAAAACTAAAATTGATAACATGTACATGGTGGTAGATAACATCTAGGACCAAGTTATTGGCCTCTAATCATTCTTAGTTGAGATACCCACTACTCAGTCCTACCTCAATAATTCCATTTCTATAATAACTAAGTACTTATATTAAGCTTCTTGTAATTTTAATAATATGAAATTATTTACTAATAGTGTCAACTATGTGAAGGTGGAAGCTTATTTGGCACCACTAACTTATATATTTTTTTAAGTAATTAAAAATGAAATTTATATGTGCTAACTACTTTCATATTTCTATAAGACCTCTCAACAAGATCGAATGCACATATGAACACTATTGAGTAGGTGAGAGAGAAAGTACAATACAAAACAATACATAAACATTTTTCATTAATTATAGATCATCAATACAAAGGATAAAATGCCATTTATAGGTTGGTTGAGTGGATTGATGATTCACTAGATAACTTGAGTGTATGGGCTGCCACTATGAGTGGAAAAGACACTAGGGGAACATTAGTGGGTTGGAGGCCTTACTGGTACAAGCACTAAGGGGACCAAGTGGAATGGAGGCCCCATACACCCACTAAGTTACCCCATGTACTCATGTCTACATGATGAAATCATGATTATGTCATAAATCAATCAAATAACCTAAATAGCCTCTAGTATATAAGCAAGAATAATGAACCATGTAGGCAAAATATAGTGGGAAAAATCATACACCAACACCCCCCTTTAAGCATAACTTAGGTGGGCTAGAGTTAGGTCTTAGTAACAAGGCTTGATGAGGTACCCAAGTACATAATGATGATCCTAGTATCTTAAAAAACATGAATGATATATGCCTACACAAATAAGAGAGAAGATAAGCACAAAATGCTGCATGTTAAATGTTGTAATAGGTATCTCTATAACAAATATTGTCTCTTCCTTCTAGAAGAAAGAAACCATGAGATATCAAAATATTGAATTCCCACTCAAGTTAAATGTAGGTAGGAATTAGGATGTATATATATAGAAAATTCTCAAATGTCTCCTTGTTAATGCTTTAGTGTGCCAAAAATTGATAAGGTATCATAAGCATAACTATAGAAGATGGCATAAGTAATCATACAATGAAGGGGAGAAAACATGAGGGTTTATAAGTATCCTCATTACATCTAGATAAAAATAATGACATGGAATATTCATTAAAAGAATATCCATGGGAAGAGGAGAACAAGTCTCAATAACTATAAAAATTGAAGATTGGTCTACAAATGAAACACTTAGATCTACAAGATGAATTTACACAAGAATATATGAGTCATCGATGCTCTCAATGTGTGTACTCTCACAAAAATTCATAAAGTCCTCTGAAATACAAGTCTATGAAGGCTCTATAAGAGTAATAATCTACATAAGAATGGATGTAGAGTATGCAATGAAACAACTAAGGTCTAGTAAAATCTCACCTTGTAGTGGGGGTTCAATAGAAGGAAGATCACTATCCACCATGTATGTGTCATCACAATAAAAAGAAATGTGAGGAGAGAGTAGAATATTATCAAAAGAGACAATAGGAAGATGAGGAGTAGGTGTGATGTAGGTCATAGTATGATCCCTAAAAAGACTTTGAAGAGAGATATAAATAATGAAGGGACACTCTATGTGATTCGCATGGTGGTGTAGATCCCATGAAATGTACAAAAATAAATGAACATAGACAAAGTCACAAAACTTAGACCAATCATCATATTGACCTATCTCAATAGGAGAAGGAATTTATCCATATAAGAATGAAATAAGTTCTCATTCTTTGAGTGAGCATTTCATGTAAAAATACTATGAAGCATAATTGGTCTTCCCTATAAGGATCATTGGCATAGACTCAACCTTCCTCCTTTGGATTCTCTCAAATGGATCCATCATGACTAAGAGAAGACACCAAGGAACTGGAAGACTGTATAGTATAAATAATAATTAGCCACTAAATCATGCTCATCAATGGGATATCAAACACAAATAAGAATGCATCTGAGTAATTAGTGATGGAGTGATGAGGGATAATGCATTATCTAAATGGGGATGTTAGACATAGCAAAAAATGCATCCACATGTGAGTAATAGGTGCAAAAAGTATAATGTAAAAAGTAGTAGGGCCCATAATAGGCAACCCCCTTGATTATGGGACTTTATAACTTTAGTGCATTTTATAATTTGAATAGGACCAACATGTGAGAAATTAAAAAAATATGAACTTTTTCAAAAGATATCACTCAATTTCAAACAATTGATCAAAGTTATAACATAATATATTTCTTGCAAATGAGGCATATTTAATAAAAATTGCACTTAAAATTTTAAAACTTTCAACCTAACAAGGGGTAAGGTAGCCTTCCATCCACTCATTGGAACCAAAATTAAAATATGGTCCTCTTCAAGTAAACTAAAGTAAAAAAATACCCTACCTATACACCCCAATGTGTAATTTACTATAAAATTCCTATTTGAATGGGTTTTAATTAACAAATTAAAGCTATTTGATTTTTTTTAATAAAATAGATTATTTTTCAAATACATTAGGGCATGATCAGGTGTTTTAATTTTTTTACTTTATCAAAGGAAAAGAAGGGACCAAAAATAGGCACCACCATTAAAGAGGAAACCAAATAGAATCTCAATTCACAACAATGAAAGGAGGAATTGTGAAGGATCATAATAGTTTGCCACCTTCATTAAAGAGTGAGGACCTCAGGGTTTAATTAAAAACTTAGATCTATGCCACAAGTGAATCTTAGAACTAATATGTCATCATAGGTTGGTATTTTTTTTGTTATCTTGAGATGCCATCATAGGATGCAATACCATCAACATTACTCTACCAAACCTGAAACTCAAACCTACGACCTAAAAAATATGAAAAATATGAAGCAAGAATAAGTCTAAGCTATAAAGACTTGATTCGATTGGGCAAGATATCCATGTAAGGAAGGCCAATGGTTTGATCTTGGTTAGAGCTCCTTTCTTTTATGTCTAGCCTTGGAAGGATAGAAAGAGGATCTGCAAGGAAGGAATGTACTTGGAATAGTCTAGATATCTAATCACACTAAAGAAAGAGGGATGTGAAAGCCATGTAGTTCATCAATGGTTGAATACATAATCAAAAAAGGAATTAGCGCTATGTAGATCTATAGATTGTATCACTATGATAGAGCTTTGTGGATCTATGGTGTTCAAACCTAGTATTGAGGCATCTCAATTGCCAAGGATGATGGTGGTATAGGATGTTAGTGGGTGGTGTAGATGCATAATAAGTGGCTAATATCAAAGAGGGTTGAGCAAATATTCAAAACTCATTTTGACTGTCAAAAGTCTATAACTTCATTAGGGTCAAGCAAGCCCATGAATATTTAATCATATTTCAAATGATTTATCGTGCTTATCACACATAACTGACCATAGCCAATATATAAGTCATGAACTAGGCTATGATCTTGGAGAAAATAGTAAAGGCCATTCAAATAGAATATTAATTCCCATAAAAGGTATGTACAATTTGTGTTGGTTACTTCTTCCTTAAAATAAGATAAAGATTGATTTTTTTGAAATTTCCAAATAAATAACCTGTAAACAAGATCCACTGATCTAATGTAAAAATATGAAGAATCTCACCAAATATTCGATGTAAGGCAAATGAATATTGAGTTTAACTTTGATACCATGTCAATTTTATCCAAGACCTCTCAACAAGATCAAATGCATAGACAAACACTATGGAGTAGGCGAGAGAGAAAGTGAAAAATGAAATAATGTATAAACATTCTTCATTAACTTTATATGATCAATACAAAAGAGAATAGGTGATGAAAAGATTATATTTGTCATGAAAAATGATTGACCTTCTTATAAAAACATACTCAAAATGTAAACTCATTCAATTAAATTGTTCACAATGTACCCAATTATTATTTGATTTTTTTTTCAACATATAACTTTGTGGTCTTTCTATGGCCGATCTTATCTTTTGTCTTTATTTATCATTTTATTGATTCTAAGATTGGTCTTATCAAACCAATAAATTATTTTGTGTCTTCTATACATATTTATTATTTTAAGAACATAAAAATTGCCTTTCTAATAATGGTATTTGGTTTTCATTTTTTTCACTTTCAACTACCATTTAACTTACACCCAAATCGATTGACCTTGTCTAATCAAAGAAATTTGTAAGATGGTCCCAATTTAAAATTTTAGAATTCTAGGAGTATGCTTATTCAAAAATTTACCAATTTACTTAATGAAGCTTTATCAACTAAATTTTACTCAAATATTTCACACTTATTGTCTTGGTAGAATTCATACATCCTAATTCATCACAATTTTCAATCATTTAGACTTTCATTCATTTGAAATGCACAAAATCTTACCTTTTTGGATTTGAAAATTGCATTTTCCTCCCTAAAACTAACTTTATTTTTTCCATAATTCATTCAATACTTACGAAATCAACTCAATAAAATATTAGTTAGATTTGTATTTCCAAGGCACCTTTACTATCTAATTTTTAGAATTTTTCATTGGGTAGTTTTTGAGATATAATTATTTTTCTAAATGTGCCCTGATTTTGGTTTTACAAAAGCCAAGAGCTTGAAATTTATAGTTCATAGGGATTATTAATTATTTTAATCTCAAACAAATTACATTAGGATCTTAACTAAAATATAAAATTATTCCAACCTTCATATTTGGCTCATACATAAATTTGGATGTATATCTAAGGATTTGTGATGAAATTTCTTAGAATTCTATAGACTTTAACGACACGAGAGCATACTCATGAAGAATTTTCACTCTAACAATGATATTAAGGCTAATTTAAAATTTATTTTGATGTCTAAAAAATCATATATAACATTACACAATATTCTATCACCTCCATACAACTTTAAATATGGGATAATATACATATTTAGTCTCTTATATCAAACTATATTAAACAATATTTTATTCCTCACCCTAAGAGACTAAAATACTTGAATTTTATTATTTAGTAACTAGATATTATATGATTTAGATTAATAATCCTTCTATCTTACCATTTCAATGAAGTTTGAGCTTACATATACTTCAAAACACGTCACAATTTACTATCATAGTCTGTAGACATACACCTATAGGCCTACAGAGATTTTGTTGCTCCATATCTCTTTAATCCACATAAATAAGGGTTATTATTAGTGTTACTCATCTATATAAATAACCTAAGAATAACTATTAGTTCATAAATACATTCCATAATTTATTATTATGATTATTCCTTATCTAATCAACACCAAAATAGGATAATTACTCAAGAATCATACTTATAAAGGAAAGTATATAGTCTTAGGTTTCAATTCACCATTTCATTCCTTGAAACTTATTTACATACAGAAGAGCACCCAAACCATTATAATCTATACATATATTCTACAAATGACTATTTACACAAGTTTCTCCAAGATGTCTCTTTGGAGTGACTTGAAAAACATGCTTAATGATTGCTAAGATCTTACATATATAGCATTTGCTCCCTCTATGATTGAGGTTCAAGCTCTATCTTACATATATAACACTCTCTCCCTCTATGATTGAGGTTTGAGATATATCTAAAATAAATACCCTTCCTTAACTTGGTATGGTCCAAGAAACCATCCCTTATCTTCTCTTCATATAAAAAACTTTCTTTCTTTACCTCCACAAATGTAGAGTTGTCCTTTGGCTAAGTTATTTTCACCTTTTTATTATACTATTGACCTCTCAGGGTCATTCCATAGGAATTTACATTTTTTTTACAAAGTATTATAAGGATTATAGGCCTTAGGTTATAATTTAAATATTTTAATTCAATTTTTGGAGGAAAAACTTGAACTCTTTCATATAGCTCTAGATTATGACTTCCTAACTACTATAACACCTACCTATACTACCTAGGACCTTATTAGGTATCTACACTGATTATTGCCTTCATGAAAAGGTTTATTTGAAAACTTTTCAAGATTACATATTATATTTACAATGATGGAGGTGATGTTACTATATTAACAAGCCATTTATAGGATGGTTGAGTGGACTGATGACTCACCAGACCACCTGAGTGCATGGGCTCCACTACTATGAGTGGAAAAGGCACTAAGGGAACATAGGTGGGTTGGATTCCTTAGTGGTGCAAGCACTAAGGGGAATAAGTGGAATGTAGACCCAATCCAACCACTAAATTACCCCATGCACTCATGTATGCATGATGACATAATGATGATGTCATAAATAACTTAAATAACCTCTAGTAACCTAAGTAATCATAATGAATCATGTAGGCAAAATGCAGTGGTATAAAATAATACAACAAGTTTGGTAAAATTAAATACATCTACATTTTACAATTTAATATACCTTGGAATTTCAATCTAATAAACCACTAGGCTATGTTATAATATTTATAGTAGTATGAATAGGTTCATCATCTAAATCATGAACTTTCGATAAATTCTTGTTTAATATCCTCCCATGATATTTGACTAATTGAATATTTGTTACAATAACCAATTTGAATAATTTAGTATTTTCCTGTGTTTCAAATTCTTAAAATAACTGTATATCTAAATTTTTTATAAGATATTGTCAAATCCATGTTTTAGTGACTCCCATAAACCTAGTGGGATAGCTAATGTTTTGTCCATCTATGACTAGGGAATTCAATTTTTTTTATTTTCCTCTAGACACCAACATAATTAGTATTTTGTTACCGCTTCATTATCCTTATCATAAATAACTAAAAAAACATGCCCTATATCATAAAAAATAAAATTTTAATGATGTTGTCGAGATAGATAATGAGAATAAATAGTACACAATGATTAATCTTATACCTAGCTATACTAGATCAGATACATGGCCAAAGTCATGTGATAATGTCATATATGTAAGTTGTAATTCTAGTGGAACTTGATAATGTCTCAATTATAATTAGAGGTCTCACCAACTCATTCTTATGACTCACACTCATTCTAAATAGATTCCATGTATATAGAACATAAATATGCCAAGTGTCCCATATGAATAGTCTAAGAACCTACATTTGAGCTATGAAATGAGTAGATTTCACTTGATCCCATTATAATTGTACATTCCTCATACTTTTCCAAGTGTTCTTCCTCAATCATTCATAAATATCTATCAAAAATAGAATTTTATTGAGCATCACGACTCATTTTA